>CM054179.1:71652390-72085062 GCA_028829895.1 Sinotaia quadrata
CAGAATTAGTTTAATGCTATCTTTCTGTTTTAATGCTATCTTTATTTTGCATGAAATAGTTATTTTAATACAATCTTGTTTATGATAACTCATTCTTGCTCTCATTCCACCTGTCTGTAGGGTGTGAGATCTAAGCAAATTGACTGGTCCATAGTAAACTGCTTTGATCTAAGTGAGCATCATTGAGAAAGCTGCTCTATAAATAATGGTCATCAGTTAAAATGTTAATTTGAATAAAAATTAATACAAATTAATTCTACTGAAATTCTAAATTTTTACTAAGGGTAGGGGGTGTCAAAAAAGTAAAAATACAAAATCTGACACACTAAAAATCAAAACCTAGGATATAAAAACTATTCAGAATTTATTATTAGAAATCTTCCTCAAAAACTTTGTTACAATGTACGAGAACAGCGTATTCACATTTAGGGTGTTGTTCTGTAAGGCCTACAATGCATGAAAACAAGGCATTCCTTTTAAGGGTGCTGTTTTGTAAGGCACACAGTGTACAAGATATTATCATTTGCATTAAGGGAATTGTTTTATTAGGCACTAGAAAATACTGTCGTTTTGTAAGGCATGTAATGCTCTAGAACATGCCATTCACATATTTTGTAATGCTTACAATGCTTGGGACATGCCATTCACATTTAAGGGTATTGCTTTCTACAGCTCTTTGTCACTTAGGTAGTGCAGAACTTTTCAAACTCTAATTCTTCATAAACACTGCAATAAAGTGTTTCACGAGAGACATCTAGAAATATTTCGAGTTGAAAAATCATGCATCTCTGATTGTTAAAGAATAGCAATTGTATACATGTAATGTTTTCCAGAGTGATCACTTTTTGTGGCCTGCAACCATATCTTTGTTATGCTCTTCATAAAATAACTGACACCACTTTGCAACATTTTGTCCCTTTATGGCATACTACAATAAATTAGTATTATTTCACAGTGAATGTCAATTGGTTAGGTGCTAGTTGCATTGGAGAAATGAATAACTGGTTGCATTTCAGTCACTTGTGTCTTGGTCAGAAAGGCAGATTCATTGATACAATTACAAATATGATGAAAACTGATCTACACTGTGTTGTGCATATCTAACTGCTTCTCCCAACTGCATCCATTTTCAACCTATATTCACAGAATGAAAAAATACAGGTCTTTTTTCTATTTTGTGAACATCCTCAAGAGAGTTCATATATATAGATACATTGGTCATTGTTACAAAGACGTTCTACATTGTCAGCATACTTACAGTCTTATCTTCTCCTGTTTCCATACATATACTTGATGACAATATTAATTTTCTAAGCTAAAGTTGGGATTTTTCAAAAAGGTTAGTATAATATATATAATGTGGGTCCCTACTTTACAATATTAATCTGTCCCATCATATGAAATACCTTGTAATGTGAACCCAAATGGTGATGGTGACAATCATAAGCCCATCATAAAGTTCATTTTTTATATTGTACAATGCACATTTTTTAGTATGTGAGGCCATCATAAAGTGATTTGATATGCTGATCCAATCATAAGGTGGAGGTTCACTAAAAGGCAAACTTTCTCTTTGACAAAATGCTTTCATTGCAATGTGAGAATCTTATATAAAAGTATTTGATAATGTGGGTATTTATTATACACTGATTTCACTACATTATGGGCATCTTATATAAAAATTTGTAATAATGCAGGTGTTGCATGTATAATATTTTCATTACGGTGGGGGCATCATATTTAAAACATATTGATAATGCAATTATTAGATTTTAATGTTTTTCATTACAATATGGGTATCTTATATCAGTTTTGATAATGTAAATATTAGATATATGTAATCCTTAAATGAGGGTATCTATGTACACATCTTTCATAATACAAGTACATACATTAGATAATAAAACATATTCTTCCCAATCCCTTGCTAGAACCATGAATTTGTTGTTTTATCTAATATTGTTTATATTTTGATAATTGTACAAGTGAAATAACTCTAGTTAGATAGTTGAAGGGGGAAAATTGAAAATAATATCAGTAATTGGACTAAAACATGTTTTTACTTGTATTTAATAGGGTCCATTTGAAATTTAAATAATATCAGTAATTGTACTAAAAATGTTTTTGCTTGTATTTAATAGGGTCCATTTGAAATTTAAATAATATCAGTAATTGTACTAAAAATGTTTTTGCTTGTATTTAATAGGGTCCATTTGAAATTGAAAAAAATGTCGACCCAGAAAGTTTAAATCCTCGGCAGTTGCTCTTCCAGTACTGGGCTCGCTGGGGATGTTGGTATAAGTACCAACCCCTTGACCACATCCGAGAATATTTTGGGGAGAAGATTGGAATATACTTTGCATGGCTTGGTAAGTATACCAATACTGCAGAGTCAACTGTATAAATGCACAGAAATTAACTGTATAAATACAAAGAATCATATTTAACACTAAAACTTAAAGTAGAGTTCTGAGGCTCAAAAACATGAGAAAACAATGAGAACCAAGTACACGCACAAATAAACTTTTTAAAAGTTATGTACATGGGATAAATGCTCCAGAAACATTGAGAAGCACTTTGCTAATGCCTTTGATAAAAATGTACAAATTAAAAATAATATATAGCTGTGACTTTATCACATCTTCTACACCCACATTGTGTCAACATACATGTCACCCATAAACATTACAAGTTCACAGTTACATCAGCTTAAAAGTTAGATAATCACATAACAAGGTCTTACAAAGTGAGACAGATTTAATCCATTTATTCTACCATTACTTTACTGCACATCATCATAGATGTCATTGAGCAGTCACACACAAAAGAAGCTATAATCCTCTTCACCACTAACCACCAAATCAAAACAGCTTATCTTCTCTCTACTTCTGTCCATCCCCAATTTTCACTTTACAAATAAACATTATCATAACATCCTGAGTTATAAAAATTACAAATAGCAACTTATCTTTAATTATAGATTAAAATGAAGATCTATATTTAAACTATGTGGGAGAAATTCCCATCATACAACACTGACACAGGATCTTTTTACCTTCTGATGATGGCCTTTTTATTTTCTGAGGTATGGCCTGCACATTTTCTGAGGCATGGTTCTTGTACCTTTAGACACATGGTCTTATTATCTCCTCAGGCTTGGCCTTTTATTTTCTGAAACATTCTTTTATTTTTTGAGTCAGGGTCCTTTTATCTTCTAAATCATGGCCTTTTCCTTTCTGAGGCATGATTCTTTAGTCTTCCAAGGCATGATCCTTTAATCTTCTGAGGCATGCTGAGGCATGGTCCTTTTATCTTCTGAGGTGTGACCTGCTTATTTTCTGAAGCATGGTCCTTTTATCATCTGAGGCATAGTCCTTTTATCTTCTGATGCCAACATAGACATTTCTGAAATGCCTCAGAAACATTACTTTCCTGTTTTGGAGGCTTGAAAGAATAATCTTTTGATATTTTCTTGTTTAGGTATACTGATGAATGATGCATTAATTAATTATGCATGCATACTCTACCTACTGAGTAATTCTTGTATAATGGTACACTCTGAGTATTATTCTTGTTTAATGGTACACTCTGAATATTATTCTTGTTTAATGGTACACTCTGAGTATTATTCTTGTTTAATGGTATACTGAGTATTATTCTTGTTTAATGGTACACTCTGAATATTATTCTTGTTTAATGGTACACTCTGAGTATTATTCTTGTTTAATGGTACACTCTCACTGAGTATTATTTATACACACTAGTACACATTAAGTATTATTCTTGTTCAGTAGTACTCTCTCATTGTATATTATTCTTGTACATTGTTAAGCTTACACAGAGATGGAGGTTGTGCATGCTTTCAATATGCATTTTGGTATCACTTTGATTATACAGAGAAGGTTAAACTTATGTTGTGGATGGATCGAGTGTGGTGTTGTAGTTGTTCGTCATATGGGTCACTCTAGGATGCGAGGAGATGACTGGATGAACGATGACGATGATGATAAGACAGACAAGCAGACAATACCGCTACGGCAGCCACAGCAGGAGAGAGAGGCAGAACACGCAACACGTGTTTTACATTTTCATCTATCTTTATTTCGGCGACACACCGCCAACAGACGACCAAGGACGACTCAGAGGCAGACACTCAAAGTAGTAGTTCTGGTACCAATGCCGAGACTTTAGGTGACTCTAATTGTTGTCACTCAAACCACATACGCTCATTATATCCTATTGGAGCGGCCCTCCCCGAAGTCCACGGGTTATGAAAATGAAAATCTAGTGTGGAAAGGCTTCTAAAAATAACTTTTGTGTTTCTTTACTTGCTTTCAACTAACAATTATAGCTATATGCCTAACAATTACAAAATAATTCAAATATACAATAAAACTACTATAATTATACTTTAATATACAGATCTTTTCATATATATTATCTGAAGAATTAAACCTTTAATAAAATAAAATCTGTGTTGGCGGGCTTCAGGAAAAGCATTCACACACACATAAATTGCAAAATACACAAATACAATAACATTATACATCATACAAAAATACATCAATTAAAAATATAAACTATCTCCTTTCTAAATATATAAATATTAACTTCACTCACTAACTACCTAAAACAATATATAATAATAAAGGCACGCACTCTAACACAGCTAACGCCAATATAGGGCGCGCTTTAAAACAAAGGGAGTGATCATAAACAATAAAAATACGCACTCAATGGCACAGTCATACACATTACTATATAGCAGACCGCGACGCGTGATTCACCTAGCGGCCGATGACCTACTTTGCTGCAGAGGGTGGGGATGCGACTATACACATACATACACGATGATGACACAAATACCTAAGCTAACACGGGCTACACTTATAAATGCTGACACTGGCCTGATTTTTTACTCAGATAAATAACATTATGTGAATGCTATATGGCCACATCCTGACACAACTGCACAGTTTGATTGTTTAGTGTTTGAGGTTTGCCGAGGCTGTTGTCTTGGATATGAAGATGGGTTAAATAAGTCCTCATGCTATAGACACCAGTAAAAAATAAGTCCTCATGCTATAGACACCGGTAAAAATAAGTCCTCATGCCATAGACACCAGTAAATATTATAAAAAATTATGTCTCCTCTTGTTCAAGTAGTTAACTGACACTGGCATTCAGAAAACTCATTTAATAAAAATCATAAGAGACAAGAAAACTGATATGGGTTCTTCTGTCTTTATGCATATATTGCACATGCTACTTCACAAATTAAATCGTATTTTATTTGAAGAGTAGAATGAAGCTGATTCTTGTAAATTAGTTCTTCATTAGTTAATTGTTTTGACATAACATCAGTACATTTCTGGTGCATGTGATCATTGTGATGTAACCTCAAGTGTGCCTCTGGTATATGTGGTTGTTTTTACATAACCTCAAGTATGCCTCTGGTATATGTGGTTGTTTTTACATAACTCAAGTATGCCTCTGGTATATGTGGTTGTTTTTACATTACTCAAGTATGCCTCTGGTATATGTGGTTGTTTTTACATAACCTCAAGTATGCCTCTGGTATATGTGGTTGTTTTTACATAACCTCAAGTATGCCTCTGGTATATGTGGTTGTTTTTACATAACCTCAAGTATGCCTCTGGAATATGTGGTTGTTTGGATGTAGGTTCAAATATGTTTCTGGTATATGTGATTGTTTGGACATTAACTTCAGCTATGTTTCTGGTATGTGTAATTGTTTTGACATAACCTCAGATACATAACTAGTATATATAATTTCTTACATTTACTTTATTTTATTCAGGTTTTTACACAGCCTGGTTGTTGCCAGCTGCTATTGTTGGTGTCATTGTGTTTTTATATGGCATCTTTACCATGCATGCCAACATTCCTGCGTAAGTATTGTCTTAAAAAAAATATCAATTTAAAAATCTTTCAGAAAGTTGATGCTCTATCAGTTCTACAAGAGTTTGAAAGGCAAGAAAAGTGTTGAATCTTGTGATACTTCGCACAACGCAAACAAAAGTGCTAGCAAATATACATCCCAAACATGTGGCCTTTCTATGCACAATTTCTTCAAAGACTTGGTAAGGGTGGTGTTCAGATTCTCTACTAAACATTACACAAAGGATGGTAAGGAGTGGTTGTTTGAAACTCCCAGGGTAATCAACTTTTTTACTAGACATGGGCATACTACCAATCCTACTTTGCAACCAGTGTCACAGAGGACAGGAACACAATATTCATTAATATTCGCATCAAAACAAGGTGTACCACTAGGATCTATCACATTAATGTTACCTGGGCAGTGACATCTGATAAGGCCTGGTTTACCACAGTTAAAACACACCACAGGTTCGTTCTTAACACCTTTGTTTGCTTGGCTACTCATCTTCATTTTCTTTTTCCATGGGGTGAGGAGTGGGTACCCTGTCTTTCATCTTACTAAATGGGAGAGGTGCAAGAGAGGATCCCACATTAGGTTTATTACCTGCTTGTTGCTCTCTTGTTTAGGCATCATTTGTTCATTAACCTGTCCGCATGGTTCAAAGTTATGCTTGTCAGATTAGCATGCCCCAAATATTTATTTTTATCTGTCAGCTGCTTCTAACTATCCCATCAGATTCTTTGGTCTTTTGTCATTAACATAAGCTAAAAGTGTGTAGGACATGTCATCTGAAGTTTGTCGATTATGAAGTGGTCCCTAATGTCCTTTGTATTATCAATATTCACCTTGACTGAATTCTAGAGTACTTTGGTAGAGTTTGTCTATAACTTGACTGAAGCTGTGTAGTTATGACTTTATAAATAAATAACTTTAGATTGACTGACATATAGTCTAGGGTCTCAGTGAATGACAAGGTTAGCTATCCCTGTAACAAGAATGGAGCTTTCTACCTGCTGTACAATTTATCACTATTGTCAACTAATTTTTCTTCACCAGTTGACAAGAGGAGCTATCATTTGTGATACTGCAGATGCCCATTGCCAGAGAGCAGTTGACTTCCTTGCCTTTCCTCTCCCTCCAACATATTGCCACTTATTATCTGGCCTTTAAATATGTTTGTTAAATATTTATCAGTCAACCTGTTTCGTGTTTGTTTTTTTGTTTTATTACTTAATATAATTATCTGCCATTTCTTATTAGATGGCTGAGAGTAAACTGCAGCTAAGTGTTGAGTCAGTAGTGATTCTTTTGCATACAATATCATGTGAATGTTTCCAAAAGTGAATACAACTTCTGTTTTCCTAGACAGTCATTGTAATATTTTCATTTTTTTAAATGTCTTTCTTTATTTTATCTTAGGCAAGAGATTTGTGACAGTGGAGATACTTATAACATGTGTCCTTTGAGTGATATGGGTGAGTTCTGGAGCCTATCAGATGTTTGCTATTTCGTGAAGATTGCTTACCTATTTGATCATCCAGGAACAGTGTTTTATGCAATATTTGTGTCCTTTTGGGGTAAGAATTAATAACTCTTATTAGTTAACAGATTATCTCATCTTGTGTTTTATTTATTTTTACTTTTGGAGTAAGAGTTAAATGAGATTAACCCATTATCTCCCTTAGCTTTTATTCAGTATTTGTGACTTTGAGGGGTCAGTATTTATTCATAGTATTTAGCACATTATTTCTCTTAGTATTGTATTTAATATTTGAGGGGTTTTGTGTTTTGGGGATAGAATTAACTCATAGTAGTAAATACATTATTTCTATTGGATTTCCTTTTTCCCCATTTGTATGTGCTTAATGCAAAAATAATTATATGCTGAAAATATGATAATGGCTTTAATAATGAAATGTTTTGGCACACCCATGGATGGAGGGCAGTTGAGGGTGTGCACCAAACTGGTGCAACCTTTTTCACCCTCTTCCACCAGCCCTCCTGCCCTCCACCTCAAACATAAGTGTGAGGCAGTGGGGTCTCACTGGGGAACTCCAGATCAGATAACTTCTGATGATAAAATGTTTTGGCAGTTAAAGAAATAAGATTTAATTGTTCAGAAACTAAAAAGTATGATAAGTAAATTAGGGTTAAGTTGTTTTTAGTTTATCTGTCAGATATTAACATAAAAATAAAATAATACACCTATAGTTAAATATACAGCACACATTTTGTTGTCATTTAAAAAAACATATAAGTGTAAATTTGTTTTCTGGAATGACCACATAAGTGAATATTTATTATTAATTTTAAGTCATATAATAACTTTTTGGGCTGAATGATTGCATACATGTACATTTGTTATTTCAGTTTTAAGTCTTGTAATTTTCAACTGAATGACCTCATTAGTGTAAATTTGTTTCACAGTTTTAAGTCTTGTACTAACTTTTTCCAGCTGAATGATTGCATAAGTGTAAATTGCTTATCACAGTTTTAACTTTTCTAATAATTCTCATGCTGAATAATCACACAGTTTTTATGTGTAAATTTTTTACTGCAGTTTTAAGTTTCCTAATACCTTATCGAGTTGAATGACCGCAACATTCATGTAAATTTATTATCATAGTTTTAAGTTTTCTAATAATTGTCCAGATAAGATACATAAATGTAAATTTGTTAACACAGCTTTTTAAGTTTTCTAATCAGTGAACATAGTTTGTTTGCAGGGTATCTTTTGTTTTATTTTTCTTTTATCTCTAGTCAGTTATTTCATTCACTTCATTTTTATTTTTTGCTAAACAATAATTATTACATCATTATCCTTTACATTTTGTAACTTGAACTATTACTGTATTTCCTGATAAAGCTAATGCTATTTTGTAGCTGTCACTTTCTTGGAATACTGGAAAAGAAAGAATGCAAGCTTGGCTCATCACTGGGACTGTCTTGAATATGAGCAAGAAGAGGTTTGTATTGCATTTGACATGATAAATTTTGAGAGTGTAAATTGTGCATAATCAGGACATATACAGGGATTCTCCAGCACTGCTATTTATATCTTTATATATATTTATTTATTATATATTTATTTATATCTTTTTACTGATCAAAAAAAAAGTCTGTCACCACCACATTATTGACACAGATTTTAAACTAATTATAATTTGTTCTTTGTCACTTAACTGTATCTAACACCAAGTTTCACCATAGTGTGTCTCACATTGCAAACTGTTGTTGTCTTTACTTCAGTCATAGTATACCACATTGCAATCTGTTGTTGTCTTTACTTCAGTCATAGTGTACCACATTGCAAATTGTTGTTGTCTTTACTTCAGTCATAGCATATTACATTGCAATCTGTTGTTGTCTTTACTTCAGTCATAGTGTACCATATTGCAGTCTGTTGTTGTCTTTACTTCAGTCATAGTATATCACATTGCAAACTGTTGTCTTTACTTCAGTCATAGTATACCACATTGCAAACTGTTGTCTTTACTTCAGTCATAGTATACCACATTGCAAACTGTTGTTGTCTTTACTTCAGTCATAGTATACCACATTGCAATCTGTTGACTTATAAGTTCCCACCTCAGGCAAAGCTCATGGTATGAGGTTGGCAGTCTTGGGGTGATAGAGTTTGGTGAAGGACCAAAGCTTGGCAGTCATAGGGCTTAGAGGTTGGGGATGGGTCTGAGGTGGGCAGTTTTGGGGTGATAGAGGTGTGGGGGGAAGGGTTTGAGGTTATCAATTATGAGGTGATGTGTGGGAGAAGACTTGGAAGCAGGCATTCATTAGGAGAATGAAGACACAATCCTGTTTTGTTTATGTTCAGATTTTCACTTACAAACTGAATTTTGTACATGAAGAATTGGAGGGATTTTTAAAAACAACTGTAAAAATGTATTATATACAGGCTTAAATCACTGATACTCAGAGAACATATAATAACATCATTCAAAATTTTTTTTTTATAGACAATATCACCTTTACAGAATAGAGTACATATTTGTTATTAGTTAGGTAACTTTCTTGCATTTGAAATATTAGAATTTAATTCTTTAAAATGAAATTAAAATATCATTATCTTCCTAAACATTGACAAATAATTTTTTAGTGTGCTGTGCTGCTTTTTAGTTTAAATTGCAACACAATACTGTAATACATTGGGTTCTGAGGCCTACTTTTAATGTTACTGCTACAGTACTAAGCCTACTTTTAAACTTATTACTGTAGTACTTGGGCCTAAGTTTAATGTTATTTCTATGGTACTGGGCCTATGTTTAATGTTACTGCTACAGTCCTAGGCCTACTTTTAATGATACTGCTACAGTACTAAGCCTACTTTTAAAGTTACTACTATAGTACTTGGCCTAAGTTTAATGTTATTTCTATGGTACTGGGCCTATGTTTAATGTTACTGCTACAGTCCTAGGCCTACTTTTAATGTTATTGCTACAGTACTAGGTCTACTTTTAATGCTACTGCTCCACTAGGCATACTTTCAATGTTATAGATCAATACTAGAACTACTTTTGATATTATTGCTCAGTACTAGGCCTGCATTACTGTTGTTGCTCAACACTAGATCTATTTATAATGTTCTCTTAGTGCATTTGGCCTACTTTTATTGTTAGTGTACAGTACTATGCCTACTTTTAATGTTATTGCTCTACAGTGTGACTAAATGAATGTTGTAATTTGACTTAATATGTAATTTAAACTTAATATCCCAGGGCTTATAGACATAATATGAGCTGCAGTAGCAAATTGGATGAAAATTTCTTGATCTTGCAGGAGAGGCCCAGGCCTGAGTATGCAGCAAGAGCACCAACTCTAAAAGAAAACCCTGTCACAGGTATTAAGGAGCCATTCTTTGATCCCAAGGATCGCATTCCAAGAATCTTATCAGGAATGGCAGCAATTATTGTGATGGTAAGCTAGATATTCAGCTGTATTGAATAAGTAATTGAAATAAATTTAAGGTGCATTTGACTGAGTTAACATTACTGCTTCCTGTCATTTTAAACTTAACTTAGGTAGTACATATGCAGATACTATACACGTTTTCACCTCATATTTTCTTATTACTAAAACAATGAATACTTAGAAAAAACACAATACAATAAATTTGAGATTCTTTAAAGTTAAATTTGCTTTAAATTCATGAGGTGAAACAGGAAAAATGTGTTATAACTGACAAACAGCATTCCTTATGATGCTTAGAGATTTAATTCATCACAATTTCTTTTTAGCGAGTATGTTCAATAAAAATAAAATCTGAGATTAGTATTTATAGAATTACAACAATCAGCTGAAATGAATATGAAAATTCCATGAATGGGAGCAGTTTTCTAAAACTATATTTCAGTTTTAAATGTAATATTCACCATTTCAACCATGTTTTAGGGCTTTTAAATGCAATATCTATCCTTTTGCTTAATTTCTGTTTTAAAAATAAATATGTTTTTACTGTGCTTTCAGATTTGTCTTGTCATCATTTTCATTGTGGCAGTAATTATATATAGAGTGGTTATAAGCATGCTTCTGTTTGAGAGCAAGGATTTTCGATCCCGTGCCTCTGTCATAGCGTCCATGACATCAGCAGTGGTCAACCTTATTCTCATTATGGCTATTGGACGAGTGTACGAAAAACTGGCCCTCAAGCTTACACAGTGGGGTAAGAGATAATAATTTGCTTTTTAATATTTTATTTTATTTTATTTATTTTCAAGAAAATAAAATTTTTAAATTGCTTAAATTATTCTTAAAATATAACAATATGAGGAATTATAAAGAATTATTATTATGCAAAATTCCAGAATATTTTCTGGGTTAAAATTTTACTTATCTTATGAAAGCAATGAATTCACACTGCATCCTATTGTTACATTGTTACAAATTTAAAGTCTAGAGTAGAACATTTAATGACAGTAGACTGAGCAGTAGACTAAATTTAAAGTAGAACATTTAGTGACAATAGACTAGGTTTAAAGTAAAACATTTAGTGACAATAGACTAGGTTTAAAGTAAAACATTTAGTGACAATAGACTAGGTTTAAAGTAAAACATTTAGTGACAATAGACTAGGTTTAAAGTAGAGAACATTTAGTGATGGTAGTTTAACCCTTTACTGGGCACAGCGGTCGAAAGTGGCCAATCGTCTGATCGGGCAAAACATCCGAAAGCATCCGTATTAACCAGTGTTCCTTCCTCACACATTGTTCGATAAATTGCGAGACTTCCGGTTGCCTACTTCCTGAATATACAAAGTGAAAGGAGTGATGGATACTCTGGCAACTACATTTGCTGTTACATTTATACCTAGGCATCATTTGGCAATAGATGAACCAATGATTTGTTTTACTGGGTCAGTGGGTGTCTTGCATATCTACAGTACATACCTTCAAAACTAGTCAAGTGTGGTATCAAAGTGTCGATGCTCTGTGACAGCATATGACACTGCATATTTGTGCAAGTTTGATATTGACCTTGGCCATGAAAATCCCCAACCGATGCCTAATGGACTTGGTCATTATGTTGTCACAAAGTTGTCAGCAGATTTCATACAGATTTTATTTTCAACAGTTTTTTTTACATCTCCCAGACTTATGAAAGATTTGCTCAAGAGAGGGCTCTATAATTTGTGGAACTATAAGATGGCAGAGAAAAGGTTTTCCTCAAGAGCTGAAAGTGGTGCTGAATCTACAATGAGGTCAAAGTATAATTCTTAGGAAGGGAAAACAGTAATCTGACTTATGCATTTAGCTGCTCATCAATCTGTTCCTCAGCCACAAGCCCCCTTTTACTATAATGCTCACATAAATTGGGTAGATATTCATGACCAGAAGATAATGCAGTATGACTGTGGGTGAAATTCCAAGAAAGCTTGGAAATATTTTGGGGGGTTTCTAGTAGGGCTGTCAATTTTTTCTAAAATAACTGCCCGGGTACCCATCCAGATTTTTAATGGGTACTTTGGTACCCATTTGAAAATTAGCATAATCTCCATCACAACTCGTGATCTCTACACAAAGCTACTTAACCATTAAGTATGCCTCTATTTCATACAGTAGCCAATGGTGTGTATTTAGTGACTTACTATTAGTTATGATCTTTATATGTACAACACAAACTTTTATTTTTAATATGATCAATCATTACATAAACTAAACTTCGCTGACACTAAGTGACAGAATTTCATCGCACAGATTGCATTTCGCCATGTCACTATCCAATCACTTGGCGTGACTCCACCAGATGATGTCTTACCCATATTAAAAATATTACATCATTATTTAATTTATTGACATTAAAATACTGACAAGTTTGTTTACAGAAGTCTTATTTAGCATGCTACATGTGTTAATACAAGCAAAAGGAAGGGCACTGGCTATGGTGATCTATGATGTCTATAATTAGATCTAGGTACAGTGGCTGCTCAGTGCGTGTGCCTACCCATGATCGGTGTCATCAAATAAAGTCTCCCACAAAAGACTCCTAGGGAGGTTTTATTTTAAAATAAATTCTCTGATGATATTTTGTTTTAAAATAAAAGCTCCTAATTAAAATATCCCCCCCCTCCTTAATTGTATTAACAATGCACTTCATAAGGCAACAGGGCTCTGCAGTTTGACGTCGCAAAATCGGATGACATAGCCACTATCCAGCGCTGCGCTGTTGGCCCTCTGCTGATGGGGTGAGGCTTAGATGCAAGTTTAACTGCACTCAAAACAATTCTCAAACTGTTAGATTTTTATAAACAACTTGAGAGAAGCAGCCTAGAACAAAGAATTAGGGAATAGCCCAACCTATAAAACTGAAACTACAACATAAATTTAATTGATTAAAGTTTGAATCTTTTTTTCCCGGGTGAATTTATTTTGGAGTGGATTTATTTTACATCAATGGGTGATTTTATTTTAATCTGAGAGAATCCATTTTCTCTCTTGGAGATTTTATTTTAAAATGAATCCACCGTACAGAAACTCTGTTTGGGGGAGGAATTATTTTGTGTTGTTTCTGTGCTTTAATCAAATATTATCTTTACTTTCAGAGATGCATAGAACACAGACAGAATATGACAACCAGCTGACTTTCAAAGTATTCATATTTCAGTTTGTCAATTTCTATTCATCAATCATTTACATTGCATTCTTCAAAGGGAGGTAAGTAAGATATAACTTGGAATTGTGTACACCTAACTTAAAATGAAGACCCACATTACTTATTTGTTACAATTATACAGAGTGAATTGTAGATTTAATTTTATTCTTCCTTCATATTAACTGTGTCATTTTTCCTGACCTAACAAATAACTTTACCTGCATTATTAGTGACCTGCATTAAAATTTTGATAGACTATTAGAATATTACTTAGAAGTGTGTGGCTTTGCTTACACAGATTGAATTTTGGGTTTTTAAGAAAATTAGATTATTTTTCTACTTGACATTTATGTATCTATAGCTTTAAAATATATAATTTCTTTCCTTGTAAAACTTGAGAATTGGTAGCATTGTTCATATTATACTTGAAAACACTATGAGCATTAAACAATGTCTGCATATCTTGAACTTTTTGCTTTCGGCTAACTTAAACAGATTAAGTTTTAAGTTGACATAATTATGCCAACATTTGTTGACATTAATGCACTTATATGTGTTGACAATTAATACACCTTTGTGTGCTGACTTAATAAACCTAAATGTGTTAACATGAGTAACCTATGTGTGTCAACATTAATATACCTATGTGTGTTGACATTAATACACCTATGTGTGTTGACATTAATATACCTATGTGTGTCAACATTAATATACCTATGTGTGTTGACATTAATACACCTATGTGTGTTGACATTAATACACCTATATATGTTGATGTTAATTTTGTTCAATTGAAAGAACTGCTTTTTTGTTCTTTTCACTTGCCATATTCCTCAAACAGTAAAATTGTATTGAATGTAACAATACAGGATGGTACTCTGTATATAGTATGTAGATCACATGTGCAAATGAACAATTGAAGCTGTTCTCAATATTGATATACTGACATAAAACAGGAGTGGGATGGGTGCACACAGCACAAAACTATCATTTTCATGTTGTATAGCTATTTTGGATAAAGTAGAACTTTAGATAATTGAAGGTTAGATAATCAGGACTCTGCTGTGTTATTACTGAGTCTACTTCTGGTTTTATTATAGTTTATGGCTAGTATTATCATGGGGTGTACTTCAGGCATTATTGCAATATACTGCTAGTATTACATTAATTATCTGAATGAAATGATTCATAGATTTCTTTGCATATTCTTAGAAAATAAAATGTTTTATTAGGAAGCCAAGTGCCTTTATGTTTACAAGTCCTGTATTCCCAGTTTGAACGTGCTGTTGCTTTGTCTAGTGGCTTTATAAACATTTAGAAAACATCATTTAATATGTTAAAATTAATTAGTCTACATTATAATACAAAAATAAATAGTTTCTATGTTTCTAAATTAGGAATATTTTATAATTGTTATTTTTAAAAAATATATGTGTAGGTTTGCTGGCTATCCAGGAAACTATAACCGCTTCTTTGGATTGCGTTCTGAAGAATGCAACAATGGAGGGTGCTTGATAGAACTCGCCCAGCAACTTGGGGTCATAATGATAGGCAAACAAGTTATCAATAATGCACAAGAGATTGTAGTGCCCAAACTGAAAGGGTATTTTCATCGGCAATTTCGAGCTAGATTTTCAAAGAAAGTTGAACGAACACCTTGGGAAGAGGATTATGAGTTGATTGAAAATGAAGGACTTTTTGAAGAATATCTTGAAATGAGTGAGTTTTGCCAAAATGTCATATTTTTAAAGTCTGTTTTGGTGTTAGTCAACATAGTTCCCCTGAAAACATTTTAGAACAGATTTTCAAATTTCAGGAACCAAACATTATGCATTGGTAACAACAATTATACTATTACCTTAAAATATTTATATTAATGTTGTAAAAATCATCTCATTTATTTTTGTCTGATTGCCAGAGACTCAATTTGAAATTAACAGTCTATTTCAGTTGTGAAAAAACTCCTGCCTTTCTTTTGACAAATGCTACCAGAATTTCAGTTTAACAAAAACTTCCCTGCATTTATTAAAAAAATATCTAACTTATTTCAGTTGTCAAATATTAATGTATTCAGTTATTATCATTCATGTATCTCATGTATTTTATTTTGACAAATACTTTTAGCATTTCAATTGTACAGATGCCTTCTGCTTATTATTATTGACATTTTTCTTTTACATTTCATTTTGACATTTACCTTCTGCAGTTCATTTGTCAAATATCTCCTATTTTCTTTATTTCATGTGACAAAACCTACATTTTTATTGTCACCAATTCCAACTGTTATGAGGTCAAAACAACTCAATAATAAAGCTTATCATTAACAAGTCAAAACATCACCAGTAATAATATTTTGACACTGTCAGTTTTCAAAACAACTCTAGCAAGTCTAACAATAAAATTTTATCACTTAAAAGTCAAGAGGTCAAAACAAATCCAGCAATAAAACATCATCATTAACGTGTTAGAATAAATCCAGCAATAGAATGTTATCACTAAAAGGTCACAACCAGTCCAGCAACAAAATTGTATCACTAAGAGGTCAAAACAATTCTAGCAATAAATGTTATCACTAAAAGGTCACAACCAGTCCAGCAATAAAATGTTATTACTAAGAGGTCAAAACACCTCCAGCAATAAATGTTATCACTAAAAGGTCACAACCAGTCTAGCAATAAAATGTTATCACTAAGAGGTCAAAACAACTCCAGCAATAAATGTTATCACTAAAAGGTCACAACCAGTCCAGCAATAAAATGTTATCACTAAGAGGTCAAAACAACTCCAGCAATAAATGTTATCACTGTGTGGTTAAAATAATTCCAGAAATAAAATGTTATCGTTATGAGGTAAAAAGATTCTGGCAATAAAGGTATCGTCACTATAATTTTAAAGTGACTCCAGCAATAAAATGTTGTCATGGTGATGTTAAAAGAACTCCAGCAAAACTGTTTTATTAATAAGAATTCAGACATCTCCAGCAATAACATGTTACCACTGTGAAGTCAAAACAATTACAGCAATATGAGAGGTCATCTCCAGTAATAATGTGTTATTACCATGAGGTTAAAACAACTTGAACAATAAAATATTATTAGGTCACATCTCCAGCATTAAGTTGTCATCACTATGATATTATGCAGCAAGAAAATGTTATCATTGTGAGATGAAAGCAACTCAAGCAATAAAATATTATCAATGTAAAGTCTAAACAACTCTATCATCTAGAAGAATGAAGTCTTTCTGCTATTTTTCTTCTTGCTCTGTCATATTTATCATCTTGATTACATATGTATAACATGAACATATGGTCTATACATACATAGAGAGTATGTTTACATAGTCCATACATATTTGTTAGAGTATGTATACATAGTTCATACATATTTGGTATGTAGAGTATATAAAATACATGTTTTGTTATCTAAAGTAGACAGATAGAGAGAATGTTCTATACATAGTCCATACATATTTGGTTTGTACAGTTGTATACATAGTCCATGCATATTTAGTACTGAGTATGCATAAATAGTCCACATAAAATGGTACACATATTTCACAACATATTTAGTATATACATATATTTTACACACAATTACTATTCATAAAATTGAAATAGCATTATTATGATGCACATAATTATGTTTAATATTAAATTTAGTAGCAATGTTAAAATAATATTTTTCAATCAATCTCAAATAGAATATTGCAACAATTATTAAACTATACACATTAAATTTAGCTGCACATATTTATAATTTTATTTTTTCTGTGAAAATTTTATTTATTTTGCTTCTTTGTCTGCTTTGTCTATAGTATTGCAGTTTGGCTTCATCACCATTTTTGTAGCAGCTTTCCCACTTGCCCCACTGTTTGCTTTGCTGAACAATTGGGTGGAAATACGCCTTGATGCACATAAATTTGTTTGTGAAACACGTAGACCTGTGGCTGAACGAGCACAAGATATTGGTGTCTGGTTTACAATTCTCACTTCCTTGGCCCAGCTTGCTGTTATAAGCAATGTAAGTGCAATCTTTTGATGAACAAGACAAAAAGAAAAGATAAGGGCCTTTATCTTTCTTTTTTGTTTGTTTCTTAAATTTTTAAAAAGTACTCTCATACTTTCAATATTCTGAAAAGAACATTAGCTTATATCATTATAAATAAAAGGAGCAAACTCTGCAGTATGGTTTACTGTAGCCCTTTTACAGGTTAGTACTAAGTTTAAGTGGAACATACATAGTGTCCTAGTTTCTCATCATGAACATGAATAGTCTGATCATGTTCAAACCACACCTATTGCTCCACTGGCACACAGTCTTGTTAACTGTATTACGCTTATTATAGAAGAATGAGAAAAGTATTAATTAATAAAATGGCTAACTAAATGGCATAATTTGCCCAGAACTCATCTGACAAACAGAAATGGACTTATAGAGAGATAAGTGATAATAGTTTGTACATAACCTTGTCAATGATGATGCCACAATAGTCTTTTGTGCGCTTTCATAACGTCACAAGTTTATTATTTATAATAGAATTGTCTTCACATGCTCCTCTAGCACACTGTAGAATGTTCCATGATTTGCTGTTCTCTTGAGACTAATCTGGGCGCTCCTTTGCTGTATTAGTTCCCTCAAGCAGAACTGAATGTGGCAATTTCCAGTAACTACCTTATCTACTGGGGTAGAGATTTCTTGAGTCTACCACAATCATAACAGTTTATAAATCAATATATATTCATATAAATCAATAAACTGGGAACCAGGAAGAAAATCTGAAATTCCACAATCCTGGAAATTCTAGAAATTCCAGAAAGGCTGCTTCTTTCCATGTAAGCTAATGACCGCCTTTCATGACTGGACTACACCGTATTCAAAGTGATTAGAAAATAGAATTATTTCAGCAGGTAAACTTTGATCTTAGCCCATTGGCTGGTCTTGTTCTTTGTAAATCTTAACCATTGGATAATAAAATAACTACTCATCCACATAAGACTGGCTTAGATTACATCAGCAAGTTCTAGCACATTCTTTGCATGAGGTGTTATTGGTACTTTGGTACTTACAAAACACACACATTGCCCTGAAGGTCATGTTATGCTGACATTAAACAAGTAATATAATATTTAATTTTAAAAATAAGGACAGATGATTCTGCTCTGTCACACATTCATATCACCGTTCTCCACCCTCTTCCCAAATAAGATAACAAAAGTACTTCATCTGAGAAAGCATTTATGAAAAATACTTCACCATAATTAATTTATTAAAATTAATTACTTCAGAACTTGGCAGGATTTACAATAGTATATTTACAAAGTAAAATAGAGATATTTATCATTAATAAAAGCATCTGCATTTGTTTTCTTGTCTTTTGTTCTACAGGCATTTCTGATTGCATTCACATCAGAGTTTTTACCACAACAGTTGTATCAGTACAAGTTTGGATCATCACTTCATGGCTACACAAATTTTTCTCTTTCTTATGCACATCCAAATACTTCAGAACTCACCCAGGATTGCAGGTATGAGCTTGAGTTTCTAGCTCTCTGCTTCTATTATATTGTTTTTTGTAACTAATTTTATTTGGCATATTTGTGTTTGTGTTTTCAAAAACCAGGCTAAAGTGAAAAAAAATCAAAAGTGTTTTTTTTCTTCTAATTTATTAAAATTCAGAATCTCATGTTTATTTTAAAATATCACTTTTAATTTATGTCAGATATTTTTTTCACTGTACATTTTTCTAAGTGCATACCCTCCCCATGACTATTAAAGGGAAGTAATCATACAAACAAAAATTATTATATTTATATGCTTATTATAAAAAAAAACCCAGAATTTTCTGTGGGAACTGACTGGTTCTACTAACTTCAAAAATGTTTGAATTACATCCTGAAAGAATGAAAAATTAGAAGAAAATTTTAATATTCCTACAAATGTATTTTTATAGGGTATACTATAAATGTTTTTAACGAAAATTTTCTGATTTGTAGATATATATATATATATATATATATTTATATAATTTGAAGTGGCCTATATCAATCTAATCAAATATTATCCAACAAAAAGTATTACAAAGAGGTCTTAATCACATCTTGGTTTGTATTGTTGCATAAAGATCCTCCTCCCCCAAAAAAGTAAGCTAGTTCTATTTAATTATAACATTTATTATGGTTTTTTAAGAGCCCACAAACAACTTTTGTTTCACTGATCTTGAAATCAGGCACAGTGTTTTGTTATTATCATCAAGGCTGAATAAAAATCCAGATTATGCTTTAAAAAAACAGAAAAAAGATTGAATGTTTTGATAGTGACAAGTACTAAGCTATTAAGTAGGCCTACACTTAAACTAAACAGGTTGTGTTGAATGATGAATATCATTGTAGGCCTACTGCTTAATATTTGAGCATTATTTATTACCTTTAATTTATCTTTGAAAAACAAATCTTGAGGTATAATAAATTTTACTAAAATTATGTAGGTTAACAACAACATGAATAATTAAAACTGATTGAGTAACAATGCTGGCCGAGCAGGCAGTGTTACAGCCGAGTCAAGTGTGTTGATGTGTATGGGCCTACCTGGTGACAACAGATAAAAACTCCACAAACTTTTTGCTTCCTCTGTTGCTTTAATATTTTTATCATTGTCACTGTTGCTGCCAGAGTTGAAATAATCAGAAATGTCAATATTTATTGTCTAAAACATTTCTGTTCAGCAATCTAACTAATGCAGCAGACGACACATGAGTGGTACACACCATTGAAGCTTACTTCCAGTTGGTAACAACTCAATATCTAGCTTCTAAAATAAATTAATTTACACCCCAGATAGCACAATTTTGCACAGTTATATTATTTTGTAGATAGATTCTACACTACCATAAATAAATCACAACTGCATGATAAAAAATAAAGTTTCAATCCTAAAATTAATTTTTAAAACACACCTGGCCAAAATCAGAACAAAGAAAGTGAAGCACCATGACAATACATTTTAGGTGACTTTGTGTCTGATTCATGTACAGCCACAAAGAGTTGACCCCCACTCCCCCCCCCCCCCCCAAGTGGTCATTTTACACTTTAAAAAGCTATAATCTTTCATTCAAACAGCAAAAATTATTGGATTATTGAAAAATAATGATCAATAAAGTGATTTTTAAAGTAATCCCAAAATTGATAGAAGATAGATAATGTAGAATAGAAGAGTGATAGTTCTAGAACATAGCTCAAGACCCCTGAGACAAACAGCTGGGATAGTAAGTAAATACAGGTGACAGACTACAACTTATAATGTGTGAGTCATGCTAACACAAGTGGTCTAAGTATCAACAATAATTGTATTCAGCAAGAAATAGCCTAAGACAGCATGGTTACAGGTAGCGAATAACTTGCAGCAAGGTTGAGCTTTGTCTTTAACTTCTAGCTCAAAGACAATTGATATTAGTTTTTGTATATATTAATATTGACTGCAGATATTGTAATCAGAATTATGTATTTTCAGATATAAAGATTTCCGAAATCATGATGGTGAATATAGTTCATTCTACTGGAATTTGCTGGCAGCAAGGTTGAGCTTTGTCATTGTCTTTGAGGTACATGTCTTTTTCTGTTAGATATAATTTTTTCTTTAAAGGGGTTCTTAGAAGTTAAAATAACTTACTTCTGACTATATTTTATTTTATAATCATTCATGACTGAGGCAGTTTGATATTTTATTTTAAACTTAATTTGTTATATTTTATAATGAGGCAGTTTGATGATATTTAATTTTAGAGCCGTTAATGAATGAGGGAATTTGATGATATTTTATTTGATAACTATTCATGCCTGAGGCAGTTTGGTGATATTTGTTTTTGAATCATTCATGACAGAGAGTCTGATATTGTTAATCCATTATTGCCTATGGCAATTTTATGACATTTTATTCTGCAATATTTTTTAATTTGATAGCATTTTATTTTACAATTGAGGCAGTTTAATTATATTTTTATTCTAAACCCACTCAGTACAAATATTTTGAAGAGATTTTATTCTAGAGTCATTCAAGACAGGCACTTTGATGATAATTTATTCTAGAACCATGACATTTTATTCTAGGTCTATTCATGTCATTGACTGTCGTGAATGTTTAGAGCTATTCATGACATGCTCTTTGATGATAATTTATTCTAGAGTCATTCATGACAAAATTTCATGGTAGTTTTTCTAGAGCCACTCATGACAGACAGAGCCATTCATGACAGACAGAGCCACTCATGACAGACAGAGCCATTCATGCCTGAGGCACTTTTATGATATTTTATTCTAGAGCCATGAATGTCATGCATTTTCATAATATGGTTGATTCCAGAGCAATTCATGTCAGATATTTCTGTAGTAGTTTATTTTAGAACCACTTATAACTAAGGCACTATGATAAGTGTTCAATTACCATGTTTTATATATTACTGTTACAGAAGCACGTACACAATATATCAGCTAGCCATTTCTTTTTGTAGCACTTGGTTTTCGGTATATGCAAACTTATTGACATCATGGTACCTGATATTCCGGAAGCCCTGGAGCTAAAGATCAAGAGAGAACGCTATCTAGCTAAACAGGCATTGGCTGATAATGAACTGCTTTTAGTAAGTTTGATGCTATGAAATAATTATTTCACATCATTTATATGCATTATAATGAATACCCTGTACCTGAGTGGCTTATACTTTTTATTAATATAATATAACATCATAAATGTTTGCATTTATCAATATAAGTATTTTATCAGTAATCACCTGTATGATTGGTCAGAATTGCTAATAAATTTTTGTTATGATAATCATGCACACTGTTAATAATCATTAATCAATCATCAGTTATATTCATCAATTCATCAGTGATCATTTATATTTACTGGTTATCGCCAAATATATTTATCAGTGAACATCATTTATATTATTAATTTATATCCATCAGTGATCATCATTTACATTTACCACTGATCATTTATATTATTAAGTAATCATTTATATTTACTGGTTATTAATTATTATATTCTCTAGTGATCAGAAGTTACAGTCATTAGTGATCAGAATTTATATTTATCAGTGATAACAAATATTTTTCAGTGATCATCATTTATATCCATCAGTGACCACTTATTTTATTCACTTGTTATCATTTATTGATCAGTTATACTATTCAGGTATCATAAATTATGATGTATTTCCACCATCAATTTTATTTTATTGATCTTCATTTACATTATTCAATGATCAGTCTACAAATAGATGGTATATTCATAACTCAACAAGTAGCCATGCTCCGTATCACAATAAAATTAACTTTTATATCTGCAGTAATATTTTTCTAAACTAATTATTATACCATGTATACACTATATCAGTTGTGCTACAAACTTGTTCATGGTAATAACATTTGATCCAGTCTTATAACTGTGTTTTTAAGAGGCAAGCTGGTAAACATTTGCTCATACGCAAAATTTTGTGAAAAGGGTTTAATTTCCATTGATATACAAGTAAAATTTTTTAAATATATTCTAAAAGTCTAAAAAATGATATATTACTCTAACAGAGTACTTAACATGAAACTGTATATGATTTCTGATTGTTTCTGACAGTTATGGTACATAAACCTATTATACTTAGATTTGTCTACTATTTTTAGTAGTAAATTGTATGTTATTTATTTATAGTGTACAGTCAACATTCATTAATATTAATACTGCTACTACTACACTTTTGGTTAAATGATTATGAGGCTTAGGGATTGAGTGGCTAAGAGATTAGATGATTAATGGATCTAGTGGACAAACAATGTATTGAGGCTTAGGGATGTAGTGGCTAAGGAAAGTAGTAATATGTATTATGCAGCAATTAAGGGATATTGTGAGACTTAATGATAGAGTAACTAAGGTATGATGTGATGCTTTAAAGTATAGTTGCTTAGGGATGTAGTGATTAATGAGTGATGTAGTAATGGTGATTAATGAATGATGTAGTAATGGTGATTAATGAATGATGTAGTAATGGTGATTAATGAGTGATGTAGTAATGGTGATTAATGAATGATGTAGTATGAAGGGTAGTGAGGCTTAGGGCTATAGTAACTAAAGGATATAGTGATGTCTATGATGAAATGAGGCATAGGGATGTAATGAGGCTTACAAATGAAGTGAGGCCTAAGGATACAGTAATTAGAGAAGGTATAGAGAAGCATAGGAATGAAGTAATGCTTAGAAATATAGTTACTAAATTATATAGTAATTAATGTAGAGACTTAGGATGCAGTGAGACTTAGATATATATTTGCTAAGGAATGTATTGATAAATGGATATGGAAACTATGGAATGTAGTGAAACTTAGAAAAATATTTGCTAAGAGATTGATTGATTAATTGATGTAGAGGCCAATGAAGCTCATAAATATAGTTGTTAAGGGATGTAGTGAGGCTTAAAAATATAGTTGTTAAAGGATGTTGAAAGGCTTATAAATATAGTTGTTGAGGAATGTTGAAAACCTTAGCAATATAGTTTTTAAGAGATGTTGAGAGGCTTAGAAATATAGTTGTTGAGGGAAGATGAGAGGTTTAGAAATATAGTTAAGGGATGAATTAGGGTGTGTGACTAAGGAATTAAGTGAGGCTTGGGGATGGTTGTGACAAAGGGAATTAATGAGGCTTGGGGATGGTAGTGACAAAGGGAATTAATGAGGCTTGAGGATGGTAGTGACAAAGGGAATGAATGAGGCTTGGGGATGGTAGTGACAAAGGGAATGAATGAGGCTTGGGGATGGTAGTGACAAAGGGAATTAACGAGGCTAGGGATAGTAGTGGCTATAGATGCAAAGCGGCATAGAGATGTGAGACTAAAAGATGAATTGAGATTTAAATATGTAGTAAGGCTAAGATCTAACGTCTAAGGGGTGTAATAAGATAATTAGTGACTACTGAATGTAATATAACCATAAGATGTAGAGAGGCCTCATTAAGGCTCAGAGATGTAGTGAGGTTAGGATGTAGTAAGATTACGGATGCAATAAGGTAAAGGACATAGTGAAGTAAGGGATATAGTGAGATAAGGACAGTTCTCTTTAAATGTAAGCTGGAATTCAGAAGTAGGGCTGTTTGCCGTTTGTTGCAAGTCCTTAACATTACTATTTAAGTAGTTAGTAAGTATGACACATTCTTAGTTAATATATCTCCTTTCATTGCAGATGGCTGATGAGGACCATGATGTTTGAAGAAGTAATTATTCAAAGCATGAAATTACAATCACATTGTATGAAATGTATTGGAGCCATTTCCTTTCTAAAAGTGTATATTACACTCCTACCAACGAAATCTATTTGTCCACTAAAATATTTATTTATTTTAAATTTGTCCTGCCTGACTTTGTGAAATATTTGTTTAGTACAATAAATTTTGTATTGTTATGTAACATTTTATTGGCACATTATTTTCACAATGCCAACAACTAAATCAATGAATGTACTTGTATAAATAAAGTGTAGAATTTAAACATTTTCATTTTAAATTTGTAAGCCACTGGAATAACGTTTACCTCTTTTGATAGTAATTTACATCTTTTTAAATGCTTTATTCATACAGAATATTATAACAACTCATAGAGAAACATAATATACAACACGTTTGATTTCATGACCAAAGAAATGAGTTCAGGATTCCAGTAGTGGCCTTGCAGAAGTGTTCTTTATTTTCTGAATACATGGTCATAATACTTGTTGGCAATGTAAAGTATTAGAACTGAGATCCATGCCTCCAACATCTTTCAGCAGTATAAAGAACTGAAAACTGAAAATACTTTATTGAAGAACTGACAACTGAGGATACTCAACTCTAAAATATGTTGGCTATAAAATGAGTAAACTAAAGTAATGGTTTCAGTATTCATTTGATGTGTAAAATAGCGATAGATATTTAATCATTATCAGTGAATTCTAAAGTAATGGTTGTGAATAAACCTGTTTGTTGTAATTTTGAAAAAAATACTGATATTTTTATTTAATGATTTATAATAATTGTTTCATGACCAGTTAAAAATTATTGAAAGAATTCAATGGGTGGATAATTAGTGTCCTGTATAATCCTTTTATTATATTTATTACAATAATTATTTCTTGAAAAACGTTGAATTTTACCACTATTTTAACTACAAATTTTGACTACACATGACTTTGTTGAATAATGCATTGAACAAATAAGGCATTTCAAAATGAACTCCACAACTTTTAATCTCCTCAAGTTTTTAGAATTTAAGTATGGATTGATTTTAGCTAGTAGAATGAATGTAAGTGTGGATATATTCAAATGGTGTAATGAATGTTACTAGTAATGGAATGAATATATGATGTTAGCTAGTGTTTTGGATTTTATTTTAATATTATTAGCTTGCAGAATTAATTTGTGGTTAGATTGCTGCTGGAATGATAATGTGATTTGTATATTTATAATTATTTATGATATGCACATGTAAACAAAAGGTGACATACAATTTTTAATGAATTTTATGAATCTAGAATTATTTAGCTTATATTTTAAAAAAAACCATATATTTATTGTGCACAATGAATTTAATCTTAGAAAATCCTGAATATCTTTCTGCGTATATCATGTAAAAGTTAACTCTACCTGCCTACCTATATCTGTCATTCTTTTAGTTTCTGTTAGCCATAAATTTCCCTGATTAAAAAATGTCTAAAAAATAAGCAGTCCAAGCAATGAAAAACTAAGTATTGTTATGTACCCAAAACACCTTCAGTAAATGGCAAATATATGCACAATTTCAAGCACACATATGAAGGGACACAAAACATGAAAGAATATTGTTATATCCTCAATGTTTGAATCAGTCTCTGCACAGGATTACTAGTTTTGCATTTAACCAGCCTTAAGAAATGTAATTATTTAATGTATTTAGGGGCATTTTCTTTATATCGACTGTAATTAGAGAAATGGAGAAAAGAAACAAGAGAGAATTAAAAGAAAAAATCATGAATAAAACAATATGTACTATCTTGTAGATGTAAACAAGATGTGCCATATTCTAGACAGACAACAATGTGTGCTATCTTGTAGATGTAAACAAGATGTGCCATCTTCTAGACAGACAACAATGTGTGCTATCTTGTAGATGTAAACAAGATGTGCCATCTTCTAGACAGACAACAATGTGTGCCATCTTGTAGATGTAAACAAGATGTGCCATCTTCTAGACAGACAACAATGTGTGCCACCTTGTAGATGTAAACAAGATGTACCATCTTCTAGACAGACAACAATGTGTGCCATCTTGTAGATGTAAACAAGATGTGCCATCTTCTAGACAGACAACAATGTGTACCATCTTGTAGATGTAAACAAGATGTGCCATCTTCTAGACAGACAACAATTTGTGCCATCTTGTAGATGTAAACAAGATGTGCCATCTTCTAGACAGACAACAATGTGTGCTATCTTGTAGATGTAAACAAGATGTGCCATCTTCTAGACAGACAACAATGTGTGCCATCTTGTAGATGTAAACAAGATGTGCCATCTTCTAGACAGACAACAATGTGTGCCATCTTGTAGACCTACATTATGCACCATCTTGTAGATATACAACAATCTCAGAATATGCACGATTTCTCTTGAATAATTACATATTTGCAAAGAAATATAAAAATACTGGCTGATGATCAGTAAGAACTGTTGAATATTAAACAAATACATACATTATCAAAATAATCAGGAGTGTTTAAAAGAAATATTATAAAAATACTGGCTGATCAACACTAACTACTGTTGGACATTGAACAAAATCAAAATAATCAAGAGTGTTTTCATTTTAATGCTCAATACATTGTAAGACAAAAATGAAAGGCTCTGCTAAATGAACATCTTAAAATAGCACATGATATGAAAGAATATATATGTAAAGACATTTAATTTAATTAAACTTATGTCAAGCTCTCCCTATTGACTGCAGTATATTTTAAAAGATGAATTTGTTTCATGAAAGTTTATTGACTGGATAAGTAGTTCATTGTTTGCTTCTTTAGGTTTTAAAAAAATATGTTCTGTGATATTTTTCTTTATTTTGTTTTCAGTTTCTTTTTCAATCTTAATTTTAAAATTATTTTGTTTTGGCAGTTTATTACGAATTCATTGATGTGAATTTAATATCTTGAACAACATAATTCTATGATCTTTCATCTTTACACCCCACAACCCAAATCTCTTCGCTGCCCATTGAATAAAATATCCCAAGCCAAGCCATTCTTAAAAGAATGACTCTATATTTATTTTATTGTTGTATTATGACTCCAATATTGTTGTATTAAGATTCATTTTATTATTGCCATACTACAATGGCTTATTTATATTATTATTGTCATACTATGATGGTACATTTATTTTATTATTTGTAATGCTTCTTCACAGTCGTACATTGATGGGTTCCATTTTGGTACTAATTGAAGAAGTATTTAGTTTGAAAAAATGTTAGCTATTTTCAGCTTCATCAGCAAGGCAAAATTCTTACTTCATTACTCAGTCACTTTAATTCCCACAGTAAAAAGTAAACAGTTATATTATGAACCTTTCATGGTAAAAATTAGTTATGAAGTTTAACAATTTCATTTTTTTTACTCAAACATTTTAATTCTCATGGAAACATTGAGTATGATGGTAATAATTAGTTGTATTGTGCTGCTGTCATTTGTCCCCAGCATTTTTTTTCTTTTTAGCAGCCTGGATCAAACATGCACAAACTGATAATTTGATCCTCAAATCATGATGTTTAAAGTACTTGTACACTACATATTGTTATTCAGTTATCTTTTCAAATTTAAGTTTTTTGTAGATCATTGAAGTATTTCTGGAAAACTATAACTAACATATTCACCTTCATTAACCTTTGGATCAGTTTATACACACATTCTTGCCTTTGCTAACCATTGGATCAATTTATACAAATATTCCTTCAATTCTTGCCTTTATTAACCTTTGGATCAATTTATACATGTTCCTTTGTTAACCTTTAAATTCACATATTTGCCTTTACTAGCTTTAACATCCATTTTATACGTATATTCCTGTACATTTATGGATTTATGTGTAGATGTTCTTTCACTGCCAAATCTTGCCTCTTCTTCTGTAAACTGAATATCACCCTCCTTGTAAACACTTCTGTAACTATCCTGCCCCTAACACACTTTATATAATTTAATCAATACACCTTCCTGGCCCATATTAAACACTCATTCTAGTATAAAGTTCTTCACTTTGCCTCATATTATATACTCACTTTTCTTTCATGGTTGCATCTTGCCCCTTATTAAATACACTTTCTTCTGTAAACTTCTAAGATCTAAACCCCTTGGTGCAAAATATATTGGTCAGCCTGATGCCTTTTCAGTTCTTGCAAAGAGGTGGAGTATACTTTCCTCAGGCCACAGCACATTTCAAAATAATCTAGTAATATGGTTCAAACTGATTCAATAGTATGTTTGCCAAATACATAAAGTAAAATGACAGACTAGGATTTGTTGAAGATCACTGTAATGTGGCTTGTCATATTTGTGGTTTTCTTATTCATTAAACAACTCCTATAATATTGGATGTTAGTAAACATTTCTAAACAAAATTTAGTTTTCATCTCCTAGTTAGCTTTCTAATGGTTTAGCATAGGATTTGTGTTTAATTAGTTAATTTTTTTAACGGGTCTTTAAAAATTTCCTCTGGGGAATTTTTTTAACGGGTCTTTAAAAATGTCCTCTCTCCTTAAATTAATGGTAGATGTTAGATTTAGATTCTATGAAATTTATTTTTTAAATTCATTATTGATCGATAATACTGGATTTTATTTTTAAAATTAAAAATAGATTTTTAACATTTAACATTAATACATGTATTTACAATCTTCTAAAGTGTATATCAAGGATTGGCTGATGTAATTCTTTTGTGCTCATTTATAATAGATGCATTGCCAGTAAGAATTCTTATCTTTACATCACCTGTATTCTTCTATATAATACTTTTTTTTAAAAACAACTGTATAAATTCTTAAATATTCACTGCAATCTTTCGCATCTGTGATATAAAACTTGTCATTTTTAATGACTGCTAATTTCTTAAACTGCAATGAATAACTGTTTCTATATTTAAAGACTGCATTAACAAATGTCACATTACTAACTGTATTTAATAAAGCTTATACTAATTTCTGTTTTAATCTGACCATTATTATAGGGTTCAATTTGCAACCTTAAAAACAATGAAGTTGCTGACATTTTTCATTTTATTTTTAAATCTTTAAAAATAATTATTATCAGTTTAATTTCATTTATTATTTGATTAAATATATTTTGCAAGCATTTATTAACATATTTCATAGTACACTGAACAGTTTTTTCTCTTTCAAAGAATTTTTTATTCAGTTCTGCTGGCCAAGTGCAATACTACTTCAGATAGACTTTATAGTGCATTTTAAAAAACCAAACTATTTTATTGTAAAAATATAAATATTTGAAATTACCTGGCTTAAAAAAAATATCTATGTCATATCAATACATGCTTAATTCTTTTAATGTAAATAGCCTAAGTCATTATGTACATTTTTTTTTAGTCTTGTTCAAAAGTTTTTGGCTTATTTCTTTCATAATAGAAATGTTAGAGTACAATTTTTTCTAACCTTTTCAAATTGTTTATGTTTAATTAAAGAAAGGTTTGTGTATTTGCAATCTGTGGCAAATTACAATCATACAAACATTCTAACAAAACGACAGTCATTAAATCAGAATTCTAGGTTAAATGCACTGATAACATTATGAACATCTAAACACATATCTAGTATTATGGACATCTAAACACAGGTTTAGTTTTTTGAACATCTAAACAAACATTTACTAGATATGAATTAAAAAATATAAATGGTTAGTAAAAATATGACACTTCTGACCAGCAAAAAACTACATAAAATATGATAGTTAAGACTACCACAAAAATCATACAAGGCCAAAATAAGCTTGGAAAAATATTAATTATAACATTGTTCTGACATCAAAGTGTACATTTCTCACCATTTTCATGATTGGTTCTTAATTTTGGGTGGATGTTGATACTGTGGAGGTAACATAATTATATTTAATATTGACATTTAGTTGGTGGTTAGATTATTATCATTATATTTTTTCTAAACAAAAGAACATTTGCACTTAGGCACAGTTTGATCAGTTTTATTTTATTAAAATGGTATTTACAGATATTCTCACAAGTTGTACAAATTCTCACTACAGTTTGAGTACACTTGGATTAGAATTTGAATGTTGTTTTCATAACTCCTGCAGGTAACAATTATATTCTATAAATGTTCTAAAAGTCTATGCTGACCTATGGGTGCTGGTTGCTGTTTTGTTTTTGGATAATAAATAAATTAAATAAAAGATATATACTATCAAGTTTGTTCATTTTTTATCGTACATTTGTTAATATTTTAGAAGATATTTCATTATTTTTACACAAGTATTCAGAATGATAAAAAAAAAAAAAGTCTTATTGTATGTTTAACGCATTAAAACAAAACATTTAACGGGGAGGGGGGGGTAATGAACCATTTACCTTAACAAAAATCTCAATTAAGCAAAAGACTATATTATATATACAAAATATATAAATTATGTTTATTTGCAAGAACTAACCATTTCCCTATGATAACTTAAAATTTCCTTCTTTTTGGGCAACAAATACTGCATATTTTGTAAAATAAGTAGTGAAAAATCAAGGGCAATAATCCAACATACACTTCAATATTTTAAAAGTATTACATCAATATAAACAAATGCTAAAAAAAAAAACCAACTTATATTTATTGTAGAGAAATGAATTCATGTAGCCATACACACATAAAATATTTTTCTTTGATGATGTAAATATAAAAGCTGTCAAAGCTGTCAGAACAGTTTTATTTCACACACATTTATATATGTAAGTGTAGTGACATTACAAATTTTCAGGATAGTTAAGAAACAATTTTTACTATGGTAAAACATGAATGCATGTCACATTTTCCACATTTTGTTTGTGTTTTTCTTCCAACTTGATATTTTATAATGCAAAGTTTACAATTCCTTTATAATGCAGTCATAAATGGAATTATGGGACAGGATAAAAATGTAAGTTTCAGATGGAATTGGTTTATCAATGTTTATTTCAGCCAAGTTCCTAATTAATTCTTCAGTAATTTCTAACTGTGCAAATCTATTACTTCTTTTTATTCTGGAATATCAGTATTTTTCTTTCTAAAATCTTAATATGAAACTACTGACATGAATAATGTCAATAAAATGAAAAGAATAAAGAGTTCCACCATGTATAGGTTTTCTAAGCATGTTATATTTATTGAATAGCTGATCAGATTTATCAATACCAGCCATAAATGTAATCTTCATGAGTTTGCCTAACTGTATTTGTTTGAAACTGACTGTTTATTTTAATTCTTCTTGAGCTGAAATTTCACTCTCAGAGATCCAGTTTTGATACGCTTGCTTTTCCTTGTAGTCGCAAATTAGTGATGGATGAAAGGGAAGTGTTACTAGGTACTACGAAGATGTCTTCTGTGTTTAACAGAATAATTAATGCAGCCTTCATATTCAGTCACTGATAAAGGCTCTTCTCCCACAGGCTGAAAACTTTCTTTGTCTTTTCTTCTCTTCTCTTTTTGAGTCATGCTGAAAGAGGATTCCATGCATTCGTTTCTCAACAGTTTCTCTTTTCCCTAACAATTTGCTTTTTTTCCTTTCTTTTCTTTTTGATAGTCAAACTGGCGCCTGTGTCCATGTGATAAACTTCTGTGTCCACCTTATTCATCTCTCTAATGCTCACACCCCTTTCACATCTTTGTACCGTAGAGCATTTCAATTTTCTTTTTGGGGAAACAATTTCACATTTTGCATCTGAAACAATTTTCAGTCTGTTAGCTTTCTTTAGTGAAGTTGTCTCTTCATTTGTAGAACTCTGTTTCCTTTTCTTTATCTTGGACTTTTTCTGATTATTTTTTAAACTTTCAAAAGTTGTTGGTGAATGACTGGAATGATTGTCTGAGTGGGATTCTGAAGTTAGGTTTCTACTGTCAATTTTATACTGTTTTATTAATTTGTATGGTTTCCTTTTTCTTACTTGCTTTAAACTTTCATTTTGAGGATAACCACTTTCTTCTCTGTCTCCAGCATTCTCTGCTTTCTCAAACTCACATCTCTGAAAGCAGGCAATGAAAAAGCCATGACTCAAATCCTGTTCAGGAGTCATGCGTAAACATAAATCGGCAAACTGTGAATTTCCACAGCCCCTATGATTCCACTCAGGGAAAATCTTCTTGACGCAGAATTTGCTGCTGACTTGTCGAGCAACTTCCTCTATTACAGCTTCATTTTCTTCTGTATGGATGGAACATGTGGAGTAAACCACACAATGTACTGCTGGCAACTTAAGGGCATGCTTCAGTATGGAAATCTGGAAGCGTGCCAAGTTATGTAGGCGTTTTAAAAGTGCAACTGAACTGGAAGCATCACTAGTTTTTTGATCAAATCTGCTTATAATGCCTATGAAAAAACAGATACAAACATTTATATGCTTAGTAATGTGATACAAACATTTTTATGTTATAGTGATTTGATAAAAGCATTTTTATCTCTAGAATTTGATACAATTACATTTATGTGATGCTAACGCCATCTAGTTAATGGTTATGATTATTATTAATAATTAATCATCCATAACTAATTACAAGTGAGGAGAATCTTAATTTATAGTATTAATAATTCTCCAGAAAACACCACTTGTCTCTCTCACTTGGCAGATATGCAGGTGCTGTAAAAGTGTTCTCTCTTCCACAACATTAAAGACAAACATATACCGTCACACAATATTTCTGTAGGTAAAATAACTTCTTACCAAAGGAGAAGATAAATCTATATTTAGCGAGCCCCATCCATCCACTTTCTTCTCGGATATAAGGTCATCAATACATGTATCAAGGTCAATAAATTTAACAATAAATTTATTAAATCAACAATCAAATATACATATAACAAATACAATAAAAGAATACTAGACATCAATATTTCCATGAACCACATATCGAATAATTTTTAATACCTATACCATTTTATATCTTAACACACAAGTCAACAGAGTCAATACAAATCACAGTATAGTTCTTATCAGAAAATAGATATAGAGTTATTAGAGAAAAATGATAATAGTTTGTACGTAACCTTGTCTAGGCAAAGCCGCAATAGTCTTTCACATGCTTATCATAACAAAGTCACAAGTTTATTGTACACATTATTACTGCCAGTTGCATGTAATTCCTTCGCACATTGTGCAAATGCTGAATCATCTAAACAAAGAGCTCAAATCTGTAAAGCCATGTTTGTTTTCATTCCCAAGTGTCCTTTAATGTTTAACTGTTAAACACAATTTCATTTGCACAATAATGTTGAAACAGGAAGAGAGCTCTTATTATTACATTCTTAAATCTCATTTTATGCAGATTCAATATCTATAGCAATTCTTGGGACTAATTTTCCACAAATAATAGGAGTCAACTATGTGTAATTTTGATTTCTGTAGATCAATTTTAAGTGCTCTTACTGGGTTTGCATGATACAGATATCATCACATTCTATGACTGGGAAAAGGAGAATAAGGAATGACTGCTGCTATGATCAAGCAGCCTATTCTTTGCTAAGATAAAGGAAATTTTCTATATAATTTTTTTTCCTGAAATTATCAGACAAGCATACTGAAGAAGACATAATGAAGAAGTTAAATACAGGTTATATTTCATATATAACAAGAGGTAGAGGCTCACATACCAAAAGAGGAAGATAAAAGAAAGAAATTATCTAGTAGTAGAGTCCATTGTCACCTCTTTAGTATCACAAAGGGCAAGGTAGCGGCTGAATAAGCAGAAACTCTGGAAAAGCCTTTGAGCATGCTCATCATTTCTTCAACGTACAACTGACTAGGATACATTTGGACAATATAGTAAAAAGTCTTGGGCATTTTCCTGAATAGAGTAAAAAATATTTATCCACTGCAAAGCTATTGTAAGCAACAAAAAAATGCTAAAGAACAACTAGTTTTATTTCATGGTTTCAAACAGAATTTGGGCATATGTGTAAAGATTCAAAATAACTGGAACTTAGGTATTTCAAAACTATTCCCAAATCCCAGCAAAGAATGCAGACAGTCCTTTTTAAGATAGGAAGAAAATAAGCAAGGGCCTAGTCAAAAATAAGGAAACAATAAAACTTAATATTACACAATTAACTGGCAAAAAAAATAACAGGAATAAAAGTCCTATATTAAATAAATAAAACGTGAAATACTTCCAGAATACTGCCTTGGCAAGCAACACATCAAGACTAGTACTAGGGGAGCTTACTCTCTGGAAGGGAGAAAATTCATTATTTTGATTATCTCATAGTAAGGGTATACAGGGATCCCTTCAGCTCTACAAACTTATAGTGATTGTATACCCTCCTCCTCTTGTCTGCAAACCTGGAATTATGATGGATAAATAAATGAGAGCAAAAAATATCTTAATACAAATATGAAAGATGTTCTTTTCTGTTTGAAAGTATTACAAATATAGGATATAGTCTTTATAATTCTTTTTATTTGCTTTTAAAAGAAATATTACCTGATCCACTGCAAGAAGGATCAACTAAAATGTACTTGACATCTGCTAGCAAGGGATCATTGGGGTCAACAGACAGAAAGTCCTGGCACATTGTTGTGGTGTTAGTGACACCCATCTTTTTCAACTGTTCTTGCAGCAGTAAGAATCGTTTGGCATCACGCTCATATGCAATAATTTTCCTATAATTTAAAAGAAAAACTCCATGCAATATCTAATAAGATATATTAAAATTAATATAATTTAAAATCTTTCCAACTTCATCTACCAATACACATAATCCAGCACAAATAGGACATCTAGCATGAATAATCCAAAAACAAAATTTAATGCAAGACAATAAAGAAAAAGGAATTACATGTATAATCTATTATTTACATTTACAATACACATATAAAAAACTTGTGATTACCCAGTGTATATGGAGGAAGGCTAGCACGAATAATACAAAATCATGGATAATGCACAGAAATAAAGAAAAAGATAATGAAATATATGATCTACATTTACAGGAGAATTTAAGACATGCAGAAAGTAATCTAAAACATTCTTTTAAAACTTTTGATATTTAAATCTGAAAAGTGCATAGGTTCCATTAATACTGAAAGGTGAACTGATGAACATCATAAATGTAAGACTATATTGTTTTACTCCAAAATCTTACTGATCGGATGTTTGAAAATTAAAAAAAAAATACACTAATGATATTGAAAACTTGACAATAATATTTATTACTCTTGATGAAATGAACAACTTTATTTGAAGTAAATGTATATTCATATAATAACTGGTTCAGTTATGTCTTCTTGTTGACTTTTATTAATTTTAAAATTATATATTATTCCCCAAATACACAAATTATACTTTCATGGCCTTATGCAACTGACTTCTTTCTTAATTTATTTGATGTATGTTGTATATTTAAGCATTATGCAATGCAAGTGCTGTGATGTTTGTAGAGAACTGGGCACCATTACATGTTCATCTGCTGTTTTCAGTGTATCTGTTAATATATTACTTTTCAAGCCTGATAATCTGTGTTAAATAATCAAGTCAATAGTACCATTTAACAACAAGAACAAAGATCTGTGTTTTAAAACTAATTTTATCAAGAACTAACAAAGTGCACATATATAATTTTAAACAATACATCTATGCTCTAAAAACTCTGAGACTACTTTGAAGTAAAGCATCATTATAATATCTGTGTACCACTTAAATAAAGAATATATACACACGTGATTAATTTGTGAGACCACACAGCAGATAGCACTACCATTTTATATAAAAACATAACTAGAAGTTAATGGCTGTTATGGCATTTATAATGCTGAGGGCAAAAATTACTTGACATACCTTCATAATCCCCACACAAAAAAATCTAATTTAAAAATGTAAATTAAAAAGAAAAGGTGAAGAAGAATTCACATTATATATAAAAGTATTTATAGGTAGCATAAATAGCATACCCAGAATTCTTAAGTCTGGCCACATGTGCACATTTTATATCCAAATTGTTTTACTTGCATGGCCAGGGTACTTTTTATTTGTTAATTATAAGCAAACTAATTACTTGGTGTATGTCATACCCAGAGTGTGCCTTTCAATTTATTTTTAACCGGACTAATCAAGTTGTATGTCATACCCAGAGTTTGCCTTTCAATTTATTTTTAACCGGACTAATCAAGTTGTATGTCATAACCAGAGTGTGCCTTTCAATTTATTTTTAACTGGACTAATCAAGTTGTATGACATACCCAGAGTGTGCCTTTCAATTTATTTTTATCCGGACTAATCAAGTTGTATGTCATAACCAGAGTGTGCCTTTCAATTTATTTTTAACTGGACTAATCAAGTTGTATGACATACCCAGAGTGTGCCTTTCAATTTATTTTTAACAGGACTAATCAAGTTGTATGACATACCCAGAGTGTGCCTTTCAATTTATTTTTAACCGGACTAATCAAGTTGTATGACATACCCAGAGTGTGCCTTTCAATTTATTTTTAACCGGACTAATCAAGTTGTATGTCAAGCTCAGAGTGCTTTAATTTTTATTTATTTTGTTAAACCACACTAGCTACATGTCATCTCTTGAGTTATTTTTTAAAAAAACAACCCAGACTAGCTAAATAATGTCATCCCCAGAGATTTTTTTAAACCCAACTTGCTGCATAAGACAATCCTCAGTTTCCTTTTTAAAACCAGACTAACTACACATCTTTTTAGAGTTATTTATTTTAATAAACCAGACTAATTAATGTCTTTTTAGAGTTATTTATTTTAATAAACCAGACTAATTAATGTCTTTTTAGAGTTATTTATTTTAATAAACCAGACTAATTAATGTCTTTTTAGAGTTATTTATTTTAATAAACCAGACTAATTAATGTCTTTTTAGAGTTATTTATTTTAATAAACCAGACTAATTAATGTCTTTTTAGAGTTATTTATTTTAATAAACCAGACTAACTACACGTCTTTTTAGAGTTATTTATTTTAAAACAGACTAGCTACATAATGTCATCTCCAGAGTTATTTATTAACACAGGACTAGCTTATAGAATGTCATCCCCAGTTATTTATTAACACTGGACTAGCTTATAGAATGTCATCCCCAGTTATTTATTAAACTGGACTAGCTTATAGAATGTCATCCCCAGAGTTGTTTGCTTCAGACTGGCCAAAACTGTATGTCAAATCCAAATCCTTTAAAAGACTGACTAGAATAGTGAAAGAAATACATAGAGCTGTTGACAAGTTGGACTAGAAGAATGTAAGAAATACCCTGAGTTGTTTAACAGACTGGCCACATGTGATGTCTTGTTCCCAGGAGCTGCACAGCAGTCAAGAACTGTAGAACCAGGTAATGGATTCAATACATGGGCAGGAAAACAGCTTGCCTGTATATTACAACATATCAATCAACAAGAAAATAAAATTTAAAAGGCTTACAAGACAATACAACTGCAATATAATCATAATTACCATCTATTAAGGTAACACGCAGACCGGTTAGTGAACAAGTGATGTCTAAACAATGGAGAAATCTGGCCAGGTAATAAACTTAATAAGGAATTCTCTTTCACCTCCTGCTTTTAGGAAGATGAAAGACAGGGTACCCACTCCTCTTCCCCATGGGAAAAAAAATGAACATGAGTAGCCACACAAAGTGTTAAGAATGAATCAGTAGTGTGTTTTGACTGTAGTAAACCAAGTAATAGCAGTATTCTAGCAGTATTCTTTTTCTATGGCTATTTAGTTGAAACATTGACTTGTAAAATTATGTGATAGGTCAGCATCCAATATATTGGGGAAAAGACTGGAAAGAAAACTTGTCAACAGTGATACATCACCCCTTCCCCTCCACCCCTCTATGCAATGAAAAAATATTTCACACAACTCGCATCATCCCAGAAATCTAGTTTAGATCCATATTTTTCCCTTCACCCAAGGTGAACGAGTGTTCAAACCTTTCCACTCCACCCTCATAACCATAATCAGACAGTACGTCAAAGCACATGAAAACCAGTAAACTTTTCAAAAGTTTCAGTATAATAATTCCCAACCAAGTTTCTTGATTATCATATCAATACTGAGAGAATAATGTTCTAATAGTAAGAGCATGATGTTTTTAAACACTTCAGCTATGATGCTTATTTGTACCATTATATATGATAAGGAATAAATACTTTAGGTATCTGATATTACTAACATTTCTTGCCTCCATATCAATACTGAGGGCATAATGGTCTAAACCAGGAGTCTTAAATACGTGATCTGAGGGCCGAATGCGGCCCTTGAGGGCATTTTGTGCAGCCCATGAAGCATTTTCGGATTTTTAAAAAAATGCCATTTTATTTATTTATTTTTCTCTTGCCGCCTCTGATGTTATGGCCATCTTAACCATAAGAAGTTCTTACTTATTTATTCATAGTCTTTTGATCAATTATACTTGCCATGTATAATGCGGATATCTGGTTTATATAGTAGAAGTGATCAAGTTGATTTTGCTACATCTTTTATAAAAATAAGTGCCCATATAAATGTTTTCTGTTTCAAAAAGAAGAAAGCTCGTGAATAAAAAGAGAGTTTCTTAAGAAAAAAGGGAGGATTTATATTTTGTCACCGAGGATAGGGGTAAAATTCAATGTCTCTTTTGTGAACAGACAATAGCTGTTCCAAAAGAGTACAACATGCATCGGCATTACAAAACAATGCAACATGATAAATATGATGTGTATGTGGACAAAGTTAGAGAAATCAGCATTATACAAACAAATAAGTTTCTTTACCAACATCAATCAATCCAACAAAGATTCACATTAAATAAAATTTATAAAGCATTATATTCTCATTAAATTGTCTTTTTTATTGATTTTTTATCATTGTAAAAATAATGTTCTGGTGATGCGGCCCTCGGGTTACTTTACAAGTCCTCATTTGGCCCTCAGAGCAATTTGAGTTTGAGACTCCTGGTCTAAACACTTCATGATGCTGTTTTGTACCATTATGTATGTATCTGATACTAATGACATTTGATGATTCTAAAAGAAGTCATTAAGGAAAAATATACCAAAATAATGAGTGGCATAAAAACAGCTGCCATCAGTAAGAGCATATAACAACTTACCCTATCTTGCAAGATGATGTGACCAGAAATTGTCAAATGATGATCATGCAGATCTGTACTTGGTGGGAAGATAAGCACATCTTGCAGAAGTGGATCCCTTGCAAAACTTTTGTGTCCTAAATTTACCACTTCACTTCTGAAACTAGTGTATATATATATATGTATATATACACACACACACACAAACAGATCCTCAAATAAATGAAATATAAAATATATATTTTTTAAATTGTATCTCTTCACCATATTAATGAAATTTAATAAATCTCAACCATACTTTGGAAATGAAATTGAATATAGCAAGTATATCAGTGGCTCAAATGACACACACACAAAACCACTTGACTTTTTTAATACCACGTTAAAATAACTAATTATTTCAATACCAAATTAAAATTACTTTAATTATTTCAATGACTATCATTTAACTAAGTTAATGATACATGTCAACTACATGAACTGTGAACACTTTCGAATGTCTCTTCAATTAAGAGCATTTCGTCATTATCATACCATACTTTCTTTCTTACTGATCGTATGTACTTACTTCTCTTACTGTTGATTTTATTTATTTATTTACATGTGTACTAATGCACACAGTTTTTGTGTTTCATTTCGTAAGTCTGTTATTAGGTTACTTTCCATCTATGTATCCATTTGTTTTTCTTTCCATTTCTCCAGGCTCTGATCAATTTTTTTCTCTATCCATCTACCTACCAACCTGCTTACATGTCTATCCATCTAATATCTGCTTGTTTGGTTGTCTGTCAGTCTGTTCGTGCATCTCTTTCGATTGGTCAATCGAACCTTCAGCTCTCATATCCAAATTCCATCTATATATATATCTTACTGTTTACTGGGGCAAATGCATCAGGATGGTGCTGCAAGCATGACTGGACATCGATCAGGTGTAATTGCAAAAATAAAGGATGTTGCTCATCTAGAAATTTTGTCCACTCACTGTATGATCCACCGGGAACACCTAGCTGCAAAGAGTTTCTATTAAGCTAAACACTGTGATGACACAGTGAAGATCATAAATAAAATTTGTAGTCAAGCTATGAACTCCACACTTGACACTGTATGAGAATATGGACTCTCAACATCAATATCTCCTTCTCTATAGAGAAGTGAGATGGCTATCGAGAGGAAAGGTTCTTTCATGCCTTGTCGAATAAGGGAATAAGGAAAGCAGTTTATGTGACAGCAAAACTCTGCCTTAGTAGAGGCTTTGTTGGATGAGGAATGGATGGCTAAACTTACATATATAGGGGAATTATTTAGCCTTCTCAACGAACTTAATATTTCTCAATATTGGGTTTCGCACAAATAGTTTTACACTAAGAAATAAGTTGGATGCGTTCAAAAAGAAGCGGACTCTTTGGGATATTGCGTGCAAGGGGAAGATACAGAAATGTTTCCACTTTTGCAAGAATATTTTATTGCTGCTATCAACTGGAAAGTCATATTCAATATAATAAGTTAACATTTAACATGTTAGCTCAAAACTTTAATCATTATTACCCTGAAAATGAGGATCCTCATAAAGGTAATCTCTGGATTAATCACTTTATGGAAAATGTCAACTTATGTGCACTTAATCTTTGTGAGAAAGAAAACCTGATAGAGTTGTCTTATGACATCACTCTGGTGTCCAAAAATAAAATTCAATCATTGTCCCAATTTTAGATATCACTGAAAAAAGAATATCCATCTCTGTTACCAAGCTATTAAACTGTTTGTCATATTTTCGACTACCTATTTGTGTGAGAAGACTTTTTTCAGCCCTTCAGTCATAAAAACCAAACAGGGAAACCGAATGGATGTCAATGCAGCACTTTGATTCTCAGAAACAACACTGCAGCCACAGTTATCAAAATATTCTAGCAAAAAAGCAGCATCAGATTTTGCACTAACTTTATCTGAATTAAATATTGCTTTCTCAAAAGCTCAAGATGTTCTATTATTAGCATTCTTATTTACTGCTCAGTTTCAGGTTATTTTAAATAACTATAGAATTTTCATTTAATATTAGATTGAAAAACTAATACACAGAACACTATATAAATAATGGTTTTTATTTCCACCTTAGCAGTCTGTGAAATATTTCTGATATTATCCCCGGTTTGCAGATGTAAAAATGTTGAAAACCACTGGTCTAGCAAGTTCTTAGTGCAACACATTGCTAGCAATACTTGCCATACCTGCATTTATAACATTTATATTTACATTATACTTTCAACATCCACATCTATAATCTATATTGAACTTTTAACATCCACATTTATAATAAAACCATTAAAATCCTCAATAACACGTATATCCATCATTAGTAATCTGTAAAACCTACCCCCATTACTTTATTCTGCATTACCTCAAACTGATACTGATCAAATTATTATAATGATGCATGACTTCTTGAGGTAAAATAGATATTTTGCTTTCTGCAACTTATGTATTATATAAAAACTACTATTGTTTACTGGTCTAAATACAGGTGGTCAGGCCAACACCAGCACTCTAACCATTAAAAAAAAATGACTATGACATACCTGTTTAAACACAGGTAACCATGCCAACTCCAGCCCTCTGCCTCAAACACAGCAACGGTCTCATCAACAGATATTTTGAGAAGATTCACTCGAGCATAGCGTGGAATAGGTAAACCTAGAAACAAAATCTTAGATTATGAATTTCAAAAACAATTTGATAAATTTATCTTTATAGTATACACTTTTGAGTCAGGGTGATTTTCAAGTCAACAAACTCACACAAGTGCATAACATTTAGGGTAATTAAGAAATGATAATGAATATAACTTCATTGATTTCAGAAATTAGCTTATTAAGAAAAACACATACATTATAAAGTTAAGTGCATGAAATAAATGAATTCCAAATGTTTTAATATGCATCAGTTGGGATGCTAAATGGTTGGGTTTTTTAAAAATGTTTTTGATCAAAAACTGAAATTTTGTCACTCTAGTAACACTAACAGCAAGATTTGTAGGTTGAGCATTTTAAAAAAAATTGATTAAGCATTAGCACAAAGAGTTCTCAAAGTAGAATCCCCTAGTTCCATGACCCATTGAATGGTCGTGACTATGCTTAATGAATGTGATTTTCTCGCTCATTTCATCACTTTATCACTATTCACATTCTTATCACATTATTTACTTTCTGATTCTCTAACATTCAACATTATTTATTCAAGATAAAAGGGACAACATAAAAAACAACAACCAAGATAAGCTGTTGTTTCGACACTGAACAATAAAAGAGGAAGATAATGAACATAAAATCTGTATTGGAACAGATGCTCCAAAGTTACAGATGAAACTGCATAGTGTATAACAAGAGATGACTGTGTGTTTGAACAGAACCAGCCTAGCAGTTTATTTATATATACATTCAGTGATTTATATATACATTCAAAAACTTTTTCTGATAATAGAACAAGAAACAGTGACAGCCTTAGTTAGATATGCTAACTTCTTTGCTGTAGCAAACTTTCTGATGTCTCAGTGGAAAGAGTCTTATGTGACATTATCATTAAAGATGAAAATGACAGTGACAGAAATATTTCTTATAAATTTTTATTATAAAAAAATGCAGTTAATTTACTTTTTTTATATTTGGTTATGAAAAGTTAGTCAATGTTCTCTTTATTTATATTTACTACTGAAGTTTGATCATTGAATCTGCTTATCATATTTACAATGGCAAAAATGAATCTGCTTTTAATATTTCATGTTTTGGTCATGAAGAGAAAGACCAGTAAATGAAAGCTAGCCACTGAATCTGCTTAGTTAGTTATTAGATTCATTATTAAATGTCTAGTCATGACTAAAGATACACTATAAAGAATCTTTTTATTGTATTTATTATTGAATGTCTTGTCATAAACTGGAAGAAAACTAGCAACTGTATCTCACTATATGTACTACTCAATGAATAGAGAGAAGACTGACCAATGAATTAGCTTATTTAGTTATTATAATTACTATTAAATGCTTGGTCGCGAATGGAAAGAAGACTGGCCAATGAATCAGTTCCTTGTTCCTTCAGAAGTTTATCACATTCATCTCTCACTTCTCTTTTGTGTTTCAAAATACAGTTCTGCAACATTAAATCAATACTAAAAGTCATATATATATTATATATATATAAATAACAAAATTAAAAATAAAAAGAATAATGTCAAACAAAAATAAATAATTGCAACTATGAGCTTCAAAATGTAGGGAATAAATACCATTCTCTCTGTACACTACATTAACATTACATATTACCACTTTTATCCTTCATCATAGTACATCACTGCTCTCCATGAATGTTACCAATGCTTTTCTCACATTACAAATGTTGTCTTAGTAATAACTGCAGTACTATTCTATTATTGCTGGAATTTTTTTCAAAAATGCAGATAATTTGATATATGGCTACAACTGTACAAGGCCCAATTTTTAGCAAAAATACCCCCAACACTTACAGTGTTATTATTTTTCTTTCAAACATGGTTTAAGTAACATTAAATAAAATACAACAGCATGTTACTTAGATAAAGAAATTATCTTTAATTGTATCCAAGATGCATCAACAAATTGTATTAAAGTATCATATTTCACTACAGTAAATCACCAAATCTGTGCACTAAATGCTACTTATTCCTGCAAAACAGTGACGTTGGGACTACCTAGTAAGTAGTATGAATAATGTTGGATGTGGTTTTCAGAATAGATTAGAAATGTTATTTTAAATTTAATTATAGAAAATTTTCCCTTCCTGTTTTCAAGTAGCTAGTATAATAAAACCAATACATATGGTGATATCCTAAAAGTAAAACAGTAAAAGTAAACAAGGATTTGCATTCAGCAAATTTTAAGATATAAATTCAGACTTTCTTCTTCCAAAAGCCCTTCTTGTCCAGTTAAAAAAAAGAAAATTTAAATGAAAGAAAGAAAAAAAATGGTGTATGAACAAATAGAAAATCCACATCTCAGTTCTCACCCTTATTCTGCCAGCATAACCAAGACCTTTTCCAAGAAGATATTCATACAAGAGTACTGTTCCCAAATAGGGATCAGAATGAAGAATTTCTTCCTTTTGAAGACCTTCACATCTTCTAAAAATTGTCTGGAGAGCAGTTTGGTACTTTAGTGACTCACAGACTAAAGCATACAATTTACGCACATTCTGAAAGTAGAAAAATCAAAAATATAACAGTACCAAATAAATGAATTATACAAACTTTATTTTCTTTAAATAATCATTTCAATTTTTTCAATTATTTATAATTATAATTATAAATCATAAAAAATAAATTAAGAAAATGCTCTTAAAAAATAAACTTTATCATGAATGCCAAAAATAAAGATATATTATTCATTTCATCTAAATTCATGGACTTCTGACCTAATTTATTTGTCTTTACATGTAGGCCTATCGGCTATATTAGTATATACAACCAAAACTAACTCAATAAATTCAATAAGTCCCAGAAAAAGATCGTCCTTTCATTTAGTATCAAATGGAAACTAATCACATCTGATATTACTATTAAAAGTATTATTACTATTTAGTGATAAGCTATAAAAATAAATACACTAATTAAATAATGTAAATGATTACATAATCTGCAGTATACACACTGATATATGGTTTATCTTTAAAATTAAGTTCGTGTACTTATAGTTATATACTTAGTGTGTGTTCGTAAATAATAAATCATTAAATGTACCCCAAAGTGTGTGCCGAATACAAGACTCTTGATTGTTCCTTGCTTATTTTCAAACTTGTGCAACACTGAAGCAGCTTCGGTATAGAGACTCATAGCAAAGGTCAATAATAACAATAGCAGACAGTGCGTACAGATACATATATCGATATATACACAGTAAGCTATGAAGTGCACATGTTGATAACGACTTTCTTGATTTCAGCACATGGCGGAGGCGGGCGCGGCTATTGGTTTTGTTAAAATTATGTGGTTTGGTTGCTGATTTTATGTAAATTTATGGGTTTAGTGCTAGCGGCAGTATCTGCATTTTTTTTTTAAACATCAATTTTCCATTCTATTGGCATTAAACAAAGTTATGCCTTTTAGAAATATTACAAGTGACACTGCAATCCAAGCAGTGACACACCTATACAATGAATACCCAATGCAACATAAAACTGAAACTTTGTTACGACTATGTATGAAATTTTGTTGCACAGATTTCCTTTTAAACTTATGTGTTTATATTATAGAAATAGCTCAGTATAGACGACCTGTGTGGCAAGGTCAGAAAGTGCGTACAGAAAATGTTAAACCAGCATGATCCCTCTCGCAAATTAATCTTGTATCATGCTGTATAATTCTGATTTAATAATGGCAACTTCTTCCAATATAAACTACATGGTGCTAAATAAGATTTTAAAAAATCCAATCAACCGAATGCCCGCTTTATACTTGAATTAAGACAATTTATAAGTCTGCTTTGAATGACTGTTCAGATATTTACAAACACAATTAAATATCAGGAATAAAACGATTAGTTTAAAAAATAAAATTTCACATCAATCCAGAGATAACTCAAAGGGTTGAAATGGGAAGTTACTCTTGGAACAAATGTTACAATTATTTTTATTACAATGTAAAGGACTTGCTATGAAGTGAATAAAAACGTGTACCGCTCCTAGTCCTATCTAATGTTACATTTATATTAAAGGAAGATGATATATATGCAATTGTTTCGTGTTTTATCATTTTATTATGCAATTGAAATCCGGTGAATCTATGACATCTGATCTTTAAACAATAACTCATTTCTATGCCACTCAACGAAATGATTCTGCAAAATCATAGACTACAGTAGATTTCTGATAAATAAATATTTATTAAGTATTATTCATATTATCACTTTTTATTGTTGTATGCACTTCTCTTTTAAGACAATCCTTTTACATCTTTGTATTTTTTATTTATTTTTTTATTTCTTTCAAAATGGCTGCGTCTTAATGCCAGCGCCAACGTGTCTTGTAAATTGTTCAGGCAAGGTACAAGACGAATGTGGTAGAAATGGGAGTCTTATCCGTAAAAAGAGGTAATTGCAATTAACATCTATTTTCGATTTTATGAAAACAGAAAGCTTTGATTTTTCTTTTAAAACCAGTATTATACTTTATATTATAGTAAATGTAGTATTAACACTATTTAAATTTTTATTTTGGTAAAAAAAACTAAAATGTCTCTACCTAATAACCTTAAGTTTGAAGTTTTCAACAGAAACATATGCTTTTTATATATTTCAAACTCCTATAACATCAACATTTTAATAATATTTTTATGTGCATATTACTTATTAGGCCCTGTTATACTTTAACATGTAAAATAATTAGATTCAAATTTTTTTCAATCCACTTTATTTACAAAATGGTACACTTGCCCAGAGAATTATATCAAGAATTTGAAGATAATTGATTTTTCTATTGTTTATTGCAAAATATATTAAAATGGAAATGTATGTTAAACTTAAAAATCTGAAGTGGAACCTTATGAATATGAGGCATTATTCATATTGTGAAAGAGAATAATGATAATTAATTATCATAATATTAATAATAATTATTATTTATAATTATAATAATAATTATTGTATATACTAATATAGTCACTGTGCACATCATGTTCTTTGTGTATTGAATTTGAAAGTACAATATCTCCTTGAGTCCACTGACTAAAATCATTTGTTTGAGTAAATCTACTAAATATAGTAAATGTCATGTTTATATTGCTGCTTAAAAAAATAATTATCTCACCAGAGGCCATTGTTATAATGTTAGTGTTACATTGTCAAGTGTATGGTTTCTTGAAGCCTTGATTTTTAACATGTCCATTGACAGTTTTCTGAGTGACCGTGTCAAATTGCTAATATTATAAAGAATAATTAACTCCCCGAAGCCACTAATACTAAGTAATAGTCAATACCTGGAAAAGTTTATGCTTTGTACTTGTAGTTTGTTGAAACCTTGTTTTATACCATAAATGATAAGTGGTTCCCAAACTGGTGCTTGTCATATGATGGGGAATTCTCCCACCTATATTTTATGTCAATTTTCATATTTTGATCTATAATTTTAAATGAGATGGTATTTGAGATTTAAAAATGATTTAAAATTATTTAAAATGTTACATAAACTGATAAAGTTTATTTTGGGAAGTGAAGTCCACAATGGACAAGGTGGAAGAAAGAAATTAACCTGTTGAGTGAGTAGTAGCTGTGGGGTAGGGATGTTGTTATTGTCCAGTTGAACACTGGAACCCTGACCTCTAAGTCTAAGCAATAGTGCATCAGCTTAAACATTAGATCTGGAATCATGGTTTTGGCCTCGGTTAGATATTATGCAATTCTTATGCTGATGTAATAATTGTTTTTGGATATATTTTTGGATGTATGCTCAGAGAATGTAGGTTGGAAGATGCAAGAAAATCATAGATTTTAATTTGATTGGAGTTAGTATGGGTAGAGATGGGTGTGGTTTCAAAAGTAATAAAACCACATTAGAAATTCTGTTCCTCACTCTTTGCACAATGACTCTTTGGGTGAGTGTTGAGACTGAGTCCCTTCCTAGCACTGGTTATATGGAACAGGAGACCCTTGGGCTAGATAAGGTAAAGACATCTCTGTATTGTGTGGATGGTTAAGTTTGTTACTATTACTTGTATTAGGAATGCTCTATTATTTGAAACATGTTTAACCTTCAGTTTTTTTAGCAGAGGCATATGCCCAAATTAGTATTTATTAATATAGTAAATTGCAGTATAGTTAGTCTCTGCAAATTGCAATTACTTGTGTTTCAGGGTTTTTTCTTTTTGTCTCCTTCATGGTTCATTTTCGGTCTTATTCTGAAATCTATAATGAGGGCTTTGGATGCCTGATTCTGATGTATTTATGCCATGTCCCAGGAGCATCTACCAGCATGACAAAACCAATGCCATCACATTGAAGCTGAAGTTAAGTCCTGACAATGACTACAGTGCAGCTTGTATTTTTTAATCCAGAAATCGCCTTATGATGAAAAACTAGGACATAATGTATTCTGCTGATTCTTTAAAGATTGTTAAACTTTTCTTTTCCATTTTTCTGGCAGAAAACAGCAATTCCTCCAAAGGCAGCTAAATGAATGAGACTTTACACTACAAGTACAAGCAGAGAATGGCAGAAGAATAATAGAAATCATGAAAGGGGAAAAAAAGCAGCAAATATTTAATTTCTTTTTAAATACTTAGCTAACTGGAATACAGAGAAGAAAGTGAATACGTAGTGAACAGATGAAATTCCAGCTCAGGCAAAAACTCAAAACAGGAAAAGAAATCACCTTTGCCCAGCACTCCTACTGTCCTAAGCAAAGCCATTAGTTCAAGACATTCTTTTGGTAAAAATGCACAAAAAGCTAAGTAAGACCTCTCTTCCTCAAAGTCCAAGAAATAAAAAATTGCTATTGCAGGAACTGTTACAGCCCATTTTAGGACCATGCCTATTGGAAAAAATTAAAGCTGAAAAGAATCCTCAACTACTCAGGCATGTTGCAGACTTTACAACTGTGACCATATCTCTTAGCAAATGCCTGGACATAAAAACTATGTTACCACAGTTAAAGATGGCAAGAATGTTAAAATTCAAAAGAAAATCATGCACAGTACAGTGTTTGAAGTATTTCAAGAATTTAAATTTTTTGGCACCTCTCATAAATACGAATATCTATGACAGGACAACAGTTGAGGTCATCACTTCCACTAGCTCATACAAGCCCCCCCCCACCCTCCTGAAGAAACTATTTCCCCACAGATAAGACAGACACTGAGACAGATAAGGCAAAGACAGACTCAGGACAGTTAGATAGATGTGATGATGACACTTATAGAAATCATACTAGATGAAAATGATAATGAAATTAACACAACACTAATGAAAATTTAACAAGAAACTTTATATACAATCAAAGAAAATGAATGTAATGACAGGTTAAAAAAGTGATCCCCTAAACTGGGTCAAAAAAATTCAACTGCGTTGTATGTGAAGCAGTTATATCTGTTAAAATCTAAGTGATGGGTCTCATAAAGAACATCTACCACCTTTCTTATTACTAGTGTTAGAAGACAGTAATTTATATGGCATTTGGTAGGTGGGAAAAGGAGGGGAGACAGTACAAGGATCGAAAGATGTTATTCCTTGAAATAAAGGTACTTGCACATGAAGTTTGAATATAATGCAAGCCACATTTCTGGGGTATTTTGCACTAATTCTCAGTTTGTAATGAGCAAAATATGAAATCTATAAAACAATTGCATTACACTGTATAGTTAGCTCTTATTTTCAATGTCTCCCATTTTTGTAATTCTCTCTGTCTTTTAAACTTTCATTTTTTTGTTTCTCTTGATCATGTTCTCTCGCTCTCTCTTCCACTATCATATCCCCTCTTTTCCCTACTCTCAATCTATCACTTCTTCCACTATCATATCCCCTCTTTTCCCTACTCTCAATCTATCACTTCTTCCACTATCATATCCCCTCTTTTCCCTACTCTCAATCTATCACTTCTTCCACTATCATATCCCCTCTTGTCCCCTACTCTCAATCTATCACTTCTTCCACTATCATATCCCCTCTTTTCCCCTATTCTCAATCTATCACTTCTTCCACTTCCTTCTCTGTCATTCATTTCTCTTTCCCTCTCCTTTCTGTCAGCTTTTTCTCTTTTTTCATTCTTTTTTCTGTCCTTAGGTGATTTCTGTGTTTTTGTTTGTTTCAGCCTCTGTATTTTTGTCTGTCTGTCTCTCATGTCCTCCATTTTCATTTCCCTCTTTCTTTTTGTCTTTTTCTCTCAAACACTCTTCTTTTCATAATTCTTATCTATCTCTTCATTCTCCCATTTTCTTCTAAATCTCTCATTTTTACTCCATCTCTTTCCCTTTTTTCTTTTTCTCTATGGTTTTTTTTATATATCTTTCTCTCTTTTCTATTTCAATTCAACCTTTAAAATAAAAATTGGCATAAGATTCCCATGACAGATATAAAAACACCCAACACATTTTTGACATGCTGTAATATGGTTCATATCTGGCAATTAAAAAAAGTATTATAAAATAATTTTACTTTAAGCAACATATACGAGTGGAATCATGGGCAAATATCTCATTTTAAATCAGTGTATGGAAAAATTAAGTCAATTACAAATTTAATATAAATAATATTAATAGCTAGGTATAATTATTTCCTCATTTCTAAAAATGTTTACACAAACTCATAAATGTGAAATAATTGTATTACTAATTTGTACATTATAATTTGCAGATCCGTAGGTTTTACTAATATAATTATTTTCACCTCTTAGAATTGCTGCTTAATATAATCAAAGTATAAATTAATTAGCATGATTACAATAAATAGCACTTAATGTATATATATTTAACTAGATAAACACATAAATTATTGATTGATTGAATGTAGGGGACGCTTCCGGCTTCCGCCCCTTTCCATAAATTATATTTTTATCTTTTGTATCACAGTGGTACTGGTATTGCTGGGGGTGTGGTTGGCCACATTGTGTTATATTTGGCTGCCAGACATTTTCCCAGAATTCCTCCGATTCCAGAACAAATATTCATCCAAGGGAGGTGGTGAGCAAAGTGAATTGTTATTTAAAGCATGTTAAAACATTGACCATCTTTCCTTAAATATAATTACAATGCTGTCTTTCCTTAATATACATCTTGGCATAGACAATCTTTCCTTAAATATACAGTCACAGCATCGAGAGTCTTTTCTTTGTATTACAGCACAGATAACCTGTCCTTATATCTAAATCACAACACGACAATCTTTCCTTAAATATACAGTTACTGTACAGATAATCTTAAATACAGGTTGGACCAAAAGTAGATATACAGTACTAATCGGATCATAGCATTTTATTTTATTTTTTATTTATTTTACTTTACAGGTATTTATAACCATTAATAATGTAACGAATTTCATGAAATGTTTTACTTAGTAACATGACTATTTGTGACGACAGTACTGCATATTTACTTTTGGCCCACTCCATTTAATTACAGCATATGGAATATCTTTCTTTAAATCTATATCACAATATCTAGCTTCCTATATGTTTTTTTAAAAAATAAATGTTCTTCACAGATAAATAAATTTACATTTTATGCAGTGTTGGACACAGATAACTTATTTAATAATGCCATTTTTTTAATAGAATTGTTCCAGTGTACAAAAATTTAGTAGAATTTAGAACATTCTTCACATTTAAATAAATCTCTTTTGTGATCTATATGCAGAAAGAAGAACAGTTTTGAAACTGTACATAAATAAAACAGTCATAATGGAACAGTCACTTTATTCTAATCATAGTGTACTAAAATGCTCTTTCAATGAATACTGTTGAATCATAGAGATATAATCATGGTTAGGTATATATGTGATGTCTACAATTTGGTATAGTTTAATAGTGTGCTTAAATAGATTTTTTTTTTTTACACAATGGCAATATGGGATGTTTTTACATAATATTTTTTACATATTTATTTAATTAAATATCCTTTACTGCCTTTTTGTAAAAATTTTGTTTCAGCACACTTTTAAACCATGCCAAAATGAAAGATGGAGGAAAAGACAATAGAATGATTTGAATGCATGCATACACATGTTTGTGTTTTGCTATCCTCATTTAAAATCTCAGAGGAGCTATTGCCTACATTTCATTTCAGTGTATTTGATTGTTTCCTTTCTAGGTGAAGACATTGCACTACAGATGTCTATAGCCAAGGCAAATGCCTCTTACTCTGAATTGTCTTTGTCACCATTGCCACTGGAACTAAAACAAGAAACACTTGTAGATGTAGTCATTGCATCAGACATTAATACTCTAGGTGGGATGATTGCTTTGATTAATAGCATAATTTCCAACACCAAAACTACGGTCATATTTCATCTTATTACAAATGAAGAAACTGCGGAATACCTTGAGTGAGTCTTAATTATTATTACATTTATGTCTTAATTAGATTTAGATTTTTATTGTCATTTTCAATAGATAATTATTTGTGTTTTGAATAATTTTTATAGTGATCTATGTGTTGCAAATTGACTTACTATTGCTCTAAATTCTAAATGTTCAGCCATTCATACCAAACTGTTCAGGTGTTCAATCTTGCATTATTGAACCATTCACTCTTAAGTGTGCCTAATTGTGCAGTACTACAGTTTTAACTATGCATACAACAGAGTTTTAGTAAAATGAGAGAAAGATGTACAGAATACTCCATATAGTTCTAGAGTTTCAAACTACACATTTAAGACTGTTTTAGTGAATTGAAGATATACTCTAAATAGTTCTGTAGTTTCAAACTACACATTTAAGACATTTAGCTTAAAACTCTAGAACTATATAATGTCTTCAATTGACTAAAATATAGTTCTAGAGTTTTAAGCTATATATATATAGCATTGTTACAGAGAATTGAAAATTTATGGAATACTCTGTATAATTTTAAGGTATATATACAATGCTTTGGTTGTGAAAAGAAGCCATACAAAATACTCTTTATAATTGTAGAGTTTAAGCTATAATTACTATAATGTTTAAGTGAACTAGAGACACAGAATAGAGAGAATACTCTATGTAGTTTACACTTTCAAGTCATGGGCAATTCTGTTTTAGTGAATTGTAGAAAAGTACATGGTAAATTATTTAGTTTCAGACTACACATATAATACTGTGGTAGTGAACCGGAGGAAAGATACACAATAGTTAGTATGTTTTTTTATAGTTTTAAGTTATATAGTTTCTGACGTTTTAAGTTATATGGTTTCTGTAGTTTTAAATTGTATAGTTCCTATAGTTTTAAATTATACAGAATTTAATGAATTTGGGAAAGATGTATAAATACTCCAGCTTCAAACTACTCACATAACAGTTAGAGTGAATTGAGGTGAATCACACATAATACTCCTGTTAGTTCAATAATTTGAATCTGTATGCAGTATTTTTTTTTTTTTTTAGTGATTTGATGGGAAGATATACAGAATACTTCCTAAAGTTCTATAGTTTTAAGCTGCGCATACAGTACAAATTTTTAGAGAATTGATGGGAAGGCATACAGAATACTCCAGTAGTTCTATAGCTTTAGACAGCACACAATATTGTTTTAATTGATGAGAACACACATAATATTCTGTAAAAATATTATAGTTTGTACCACACAATGTTTTAGTAAATTTAGGGAAAGACAGAACAGATTCAACACTGGGCTGTCTTCCATACTGTAAAGGTAATAAAGAAATTATGTTTTGATCTTTAAAAATATTTAATTAAAGTTTAGATATATTAGATAGATAAATTGTTACTTTTCTTCTATTATAGAGAATGGATCTTGAAAAGTAAACTGCGAAACATCAGATTTGAAATCATAAAGTTTCCAGTCACTTGGTTAGAGGGTAAGATCAAAGTTCGTGGTGGGCGTCAAGAACTTGCTAATCCAGTAAGTCTGTTTAATTTTTTAATCATAATAGTGATTGTTTTTATTTTTTAAAACTCATCTCTGTATTTCATTTTTTCCTTTGTATTTTTCTCTCTTCACCTCTTATATATTTATGATTATGACTCATAACTGTCACTACATTTTCTGATATTTTTCCCCCTAGTGATTAAAAATTATATGATTAGTGAATGTTCATTTAGTCTTATGACTTTTTATTTCTAAAATACAAATAAATGTTTTAAAGTGATTGAATTTTCATTAAGTTTATGAGACTTTATTCTGACATATTTTTTAAAAGATATATTTCACATTTTTATAATTTTGAATTACTAATAATTTTTTTTTTTACTTTTTTTTTGTCTATCATAGAAAATATAAACAATATTATAAAGTTAACTTAAGTCTTGTTGCTTCTTATAAGTAAATTTTTTCTGTTATTAGTTTTATATGGCAGTGGTTTCTCAATCCTCTTATGTTATTTTATATGGCAATGGTTTCTTAGTCTTTCTGTTACTTTATGTAGTAATGGTTTCTCACTCTTCCTGTTTTATTTTTTTATGGTGGCCTTTCTCAATCTGTGCTATTTTATATGGAATGGTTTCTCAATCCTCCTGTATTATTTATTAATGATATATGGCACTGGCTTCTTGATTACTTTTGTGTTGTTATATATGACAGTGTTTTTTTTAAGTCTTCCTGAGTTATTTTATATGGCAGAAGTTTATCAATCCTCCTGTACTATTATTTTTTTTAAGGCAATGGCTTCTCAATCCTATGTCATTAGTTTTATATGGCTTCTCAATCCTATGTCATTAGTTTCATATGGCTATACCTTCTCATTCCATCTGTTTCGTTAGTTCTACATGGCATTGTAACATGGTTTACATGGTTTCTCAGTCCACTTTTATTACTATATTAGTTTTATATGATAATGGTTTCTGAGACCACCTGTTTTATTAGTTTTATATGGTTTTTCAGTCAACATATTTTATAAGTTTTATGTGGCAATGGACTCTCAGTCCACTTTTGTTATCAGTAGTTGACAGTGGTTTCTCAGTCATCTGTGTTATTTGTTTTATTGGGCAATGATTTTTCAATCAGTCTGTGTTATTTGTTTTATTGGGCAATGATTTTTCAATCAGTCTGTGTTATTTGTTTTATTGGGCAATGATTTTTCAATCAGTCTGTGTTATTTGTTTTATTGGGCAATGATTTTTCAATCAGTCTGGGTTATTTGTTTTATCGGGCAATGATTTTTCAATCAGTCTTTGTTATTTGTTTTATTGGGCAATGGTTTTCCAAATGAAGGAATCAGTGGCACACGAGGGAAGAACCATGGGAGACGTAAATGCAAACTATTGTGATTATTAATTTTTAAAAAGTGTAGGAATGTTAGAAGAATTGTAATTATCTTTGATCAGTAAATGGTGATCTTGGATGGAATTTCCCATGATACAATTATCAGATTGAAGTCCACTAGTCACCGAAGGAAAATATCAGTCAAGTGTGAGTTTTGCCATCTACTGACCTCTATGTTTGTCATTTGAAGGCACATATATTAGGTAAGACCACTCAAATTTTGAAGTCTGGCCAAATAAGCTGATATTTGCAGGTTATGTTATCTACCTCAAAGTAAGTTTGTATACAAAATTTTGGAGCTCTAGTTTTAATAGAAGAAAGTTATGACAGTTCAAAGTTTGATGTAAATTGCAAAAAATCACAGATTTCATTAAACCCCCTTTTGAAATAATCACACAACAAAAACTATGAAACATACACAGCTCATCTTTGCTATTTCAACTCTCTGTAGCAAAAATATATTGCTGATTTTTTTTAAGGATCACAGATGCATAGAAAATGAAATACAGTCCTCTCAAAATAGCATTTTGTTTAAATTTTCAAATGGCAAGTGGTCAAAGTAATGTTTGAATAGCCACAAGTTTGATCTATATAAACTATAGTACTGGTAGTGTCATGTACTATCACAACACTTGGTATGATTCTGTTATAGCTAAACTATGCTCGATACTATCTGCCTCAACTTTTACCTCATATTGATGGACGGATTGTTTACATTGATGCTGACTGCATTGTACAAGGTGAGTAATGTTTACAATTTCTCATTGCCTTCTTTTTCAAGGAATTGAGGTTAGAGAAGATTTTGGGATTTTGATGAGGTTGGGGATAGGATTAGTATGAAGTCGGAGATGAAGTTAAACAGTGAGGTTTGAAGTAAGTTAGTATTTGGATTGAGTTTAGAGATGATGTTTTCAATAGTGTTGGATGGGTTTGAAAATTATATTAAAGATGGGATTAGGGGTAATGTTGGATATGATTTTGAAGGTGTGGTTGGGAATAATAGGTTAGGAGGAGGTTTGGAGATGAGTATGATATTGGGTAGGGGTGAGATTGGAGAGATGAAGGAGTTGTGGGTAAGAATGCAGTTGATATTAAAGATGGGGTTAAGATTGAATTTAGATGTAGATTTGGGATAAGGTTGGAAGTGAATTTGGTAATGATGTTGGGTAAAGATGGAAATGGATTGAGGATGAGTTTAGAGATGGAGACATAAAAAAAAAATAAAGTGCACATTATATTAAAAGTATGTGCATGGATTATAACTTATTCCAGTAATGAGACAGCAATTGTAAAAATACTTCAAACTCTCTTTTAGATTTTATAATATTTTAAAAATAATTATTTTAGAGTATATCATTTGAAAACATTTCCTGGATAAATTACTTAACTTTCCAGAAGTTCTTTCTGATTACTTTTGTTTAACAGAATATCTTGAAAGAACATTTTTTTTAAGGTGATATTCAGGAACTAAGCAACAAGTTAACTGAATTTCATCATTCTAACTTTATCAGGTGATATTCAGGAACTAAGTAACAGATTTACTGAATTCTAACTATTTTCAGGTGACATCCAGGAACTAAACAACAAGTCTTTTAAATCAAATCACTTCATTGCATTTGCTGAAGATTGTGTGGGTATGAGTAAACGAATCACATTTATGCAGGTACAGTGAAATCATAAAATTTCCTTTCTGACTTTGCTTCTTTTTTTTAATAATCTGTTTACTCTGATTCAATCATCTCCATCACTTTGTGTACAAATGACTTTACTTAAGACAAAAAAGTTTTATTTTCACACTGTGTATTTTACCTTGACTCTCTAAAAGTGCTGTTGTTTTATTATTTTACATATTTCTTTTTAGTCTGTAATAATGTTGCATTTTATATTTTAATATTTATACAAATAACATAACAATATATTGTTTTGCTCTTTACTGTACAAAGTTTGTTTTAGTCTAAAAAAGTTAGTTTGCTTATAAATTTACACAAAATTATAACATTGCTACACATTCACTTATTATAATATAAATGTAATGCTGCTGTTCTCTATCATGTGATGATCAGAATGTGTATGCAGACTACTTTGACCTGAAAAACAAGCATTTTAAGGACCTGAAAATAAATCCAAAAGCTTGTTCTTTCAATACTGGAGTTTTTGTAACAGAATTGTCCCAGTGGCAAAAGTACAATATCACCAAACAGCTTGAATACTGGCTGGAACTGAACACCAAGTAAGATGATTGCTATTTGTTTTACAGTGAGTGACAGATATCATTATCAGTAAATAATTTTATATTGGTTGAAAGTGAATGTTCAAAGTAAAGTGATTGCACCTCATTATGAAGAAATGTATTTTGAACATTTTTTCAATAAATTAAAAATAATCTTGGCTATAAAATTTGTAAATTCATTGATTTGTAAATATAAATTTGTGTATATATTAAAACCTCAAATATTCAAATTAATATGTGCCATCTTATGAACAGCAAGCCTGCTAAACAGTACTTCATTTAAATGTTTGTTAGTATGACTTAATGTTAAAAATTACAGGTTGCCCTCTTGGTTTGCACTGAGTTCCATTCCTGAAGAAACTGGCACAAAAAGAATCAGTGTAAAATGAACTTAATTATTTAATGTAAGTCAGTGGTCCCCAACCTTTTTGTGGCTAAGAGCACATTCAAATCTTCATCAGAATATTGGGGCTTCAACAATTTTTCAAAGCTTAGACATTAAATAATACACAAAACGTCATACTTAGTAATAGATAAGAGGCAATTTTACATATAAAAAGCTTTCATTAAAGTATTTGAATGCACATCACTCTACATGTGTGTTTTTGTGTGTGTGTGTGTGTGTGTGTGTGTGTGTGTGTGTGTGTGTGTGTGTGTGAACATCTAGTTGGAGTTTGTCTGTTCAGGGTAGGGAAAACATTTATTAAACTACAAAATAATTTTTGCTTGAGTTTAAAAATCTAGAATCTGGGTCTCTTAAATAATTTTCATCTTAATTCCACCTGTTAGAAGATAGTAATTTGAAAAGTTTGTTAACAGATAGGGTATGGAGAAATATTACTTTTATTATATTTGTTTAAGAGACATATTTCTTGATGTGTCAAACTACCTATGTTCATGACCTTTCAACCTTGCAGTAGCTTTAATCAAATGTGATGGTCTTGAGCTGAGTCATCATTCAAAAGTATGTAGCATATAGAGCACATTTACACACATTTGCCTTAGATTAAAGCATTAGAGCTTACAAAATGGTAAAGAATTGGGTTGTATAAAATGTTAACAAATTAGATAATTCAAAATACTTGAGTTAGAACTCACTAAATATTTAACATCTTACAAACGAGTAAAGGGTAAATGTTATAAAATATTTGAGAGTTTTAGCTTACAAAATAATATCTTATAGGTTACTAAAGAATTAGATGTTACAAAATATTAGAGTTTAAATAACAGAATATTAAAAGAATTTGAGCTTGCAAATAATAATTTCAGAGAGGAATTGTATGGAAATGAGAGAGGGGGTGGTGGCTCACAGCCTCCCATGATGCTGGTCTTCTACAACTGGTACACACCCATTGACCAGATCTGGCATGTTAACTTTCTGGGTGAGTTGCAAATTTAATTTCACTTAGATCACTATCATCACAGATATATTGTAGTTTCCTATCAGCAGAGTTTTTAAAGAATTTGTGGAGGTGTTTTCCCATTATGGACAGATCATCATATGGAAAGCATATGGATTCTAAAACCACATAAAACTACACAAATCCAGGGTAAGGGGAAATAAATGATGCTTTGCTTTTGAGACTAAGGTCTAATGGGAAACCTCTCATATTGTGGGGGCATATTACTGGGTCAGTTTTTCGTTTATCTTCTTCTGGCATCATTACATGAGTTGCTTTTGGACTTCTGGTTTGTATGTCAATAGAATCATTCATATTCATATAGTAAATTTTTCTATGTTTATTTTAAAGGACGGTCAGCAAGTTCCAGCCTAAGTCGTCAGTATGTCAAGAGTGCCAAACTCCTTCATTGGAATGGTCATTTCAAACCCTGGCAACGTGCAGCACCATTTCAGGATTTATGGGACATATATTACCTACAAGACCCAGCTAATAAATTTCATGTTATTCGCAAAGGGATCCTGTAATCTAAGCAGTCGCTGAGATGGAGAAATGCTTTTAATTTTCACCACCATCTCATTGCAGCTATTACCTAAATTAATAGTGTATATACACTGTTTACTCACTGTATCATGATGAGATCCCCAGAATTCTTTTTGAAAGAAAATCAAATTTTTAGTAATAGTTCAAAGAGATTATATATATATATTATGTATTTTTTTTATAAAATGTATACTAGATTTTCACTTTTTTTTAAAATATAAAATTTATATTGCAAAATTATTTTAAGCATTTTTTTACTAAATTCACTTTTTATAGAGAAAAACAATCTGATACAACAGTGTTTATTATTACAAGATATTTTTTATTTTCTCAGAAGTGGCATAATAGCATTTTATTGTTGTTGTCTTGATAAAGAATGAATTGCACACTTCTCATAATATGATAAAAATATATATTATACTTTTAATATATCTAACATTTAATTCAAAACATTTCTATGAATTAGACACATTGTTGCAACATATTAAAAACAAGCAGCCATCAAAACTGATTGAACATTCACCCACTATTGTAGTCTCTGTTGTCAGGTTATTTTGTGGTGAAAACAATATTAAGTAATGAACAAAGTATCTATTTAAATATAACATTTTTTAATATATAATAAGCTTGATTGTGATGTTTATAGTCTTTAATGTAATTCGCAGTTTTTTTTAACCCTTACCTAGCTCAGGTTTAAAATATACACACAGCTGTGTGACACTTTAAATGCAAAGAAATCATATGGATATGTAAGCTATTTATGATGTCTGGATTGTCAGAAATCTTAGCTGTTTTGAAATGTCAATTATTCCAAAAAGTTTGCAGCCATCGCTGTTGTATCAATATGATCTTAATGGAAGTGAAAGTATTTTTCTTATTTTGATATTTAAACTCATCACACTTAGATAAAAGGACATGAGAGTTATCTCTCAGAATATGATGCCTTTAAAAATGTAATAAGTAGTTCGCGATATTATCGTCACTATTTTATATTTAAATTTATTAAGTTCATTGTAACATGTTAAAGAGAAAATGAAGTCAAATGAATTTTCCTAAAGCTGAATATAACAGATAAATTTAAAAAACATTAGCTTATAAATATTTCTATTCCAGGGATTGTTTAAATGGCACATGGTGTGCATATGACATATTGATGCTTTGGTCAGAATAAAAGTTTTGGATCTGATTTACGTGTAAACTAAGCATTACAAAAAAATGTGCCTTTTAAAAATATTATTTCTTCACAAAATTTACCGTTTCCAGATAGAAGGAATATTGAATGTTGCTTCAATGTCTTATCACTTCTGGGAAAACCTTGACATGGTAAATTTGTTGGATTATTTATAACAATGAAAATTAAAGAAAACTGCTATGTGTGCATTTCACAAAAAAGGTGCCATTTTTCAGTTCAAAATGAATTTGTATTATAAAATAAACAAACATATATTCATGCAGCTATCTTATGAATTTCTCACATCAATTCTGAATATATAGAATATAAATACATGATATTTCAATGCTTTATTTTTAAGAAAACACATTTCAAAAGGACTCCTTTCTTGTACACTTGTCCAGAGAATGAGTCAAACACTACTAAAAACAAAATTTTGAGATGACGCAATAACCATATAACTTCTACACTGCCTAGCTGTTTGAAACATAATACACCATGTAACTAGTGTGCATAAGTAGATTTTTGCAGCAAAATATACCATTTTACTAGTACACGCCTATTTCTTGCAGCACAATCCACCATACAACTTGTACACTTATGTAGGTTTTTGTGGCACACAATACATCACTCAGCTAGCAGTAACACTAATAACGGATATTTAATTTGTGTTGATATTTTGAGTGAGCTTTAAGTGCTTGCAATCATGGTTGCTAAGCTCAACATCCAAGAGAACTAGATAAGGATCAACTGAGAAAGATCCCATTGACTGAAGCTGGCTTGAATTTGTAATTATTTGCTTGCAGTATTAGTGTTTTATCTCTAGGCTACCACACTCTATTTATGCTTGCTAGTGGTCATTTCATACAAAGTCCAGTGAGCTAAACAAAACATCATCACATTTACACTTAGTTTATATATTTAACACTTTCACAGAACTCATTTTCAAATAGTATAGTGTTATCTACAGTATTATTTTTTGGTTTGATGTATTTATGATGTATTTATGGAACTTCCACATTTTTAGAGTCTTTATTGTAATTTATACATCAAACATAATGCATATTTTTTTGTTCCTTCTTGTGGTATTTTATGCACTGAATAATTTAATACACTCCCAACGTTTTCTTAAGTTTTCTGTTTTGATACTTGTCAGTTTGAAAACCTCTTGATATAGCTGTTTAGTCTCTTTTAATTGTTTGCAACTTTGATTTTTATATTTAGTGCATAGTAGAAGATTTTGTTACTATGTTTGCTTTTAGTTCTCTTAAGCTTTTAATCATCTTATAACTCTTATTTTTATATAACTCAGCATATTTTTTAAGTTAGCTATAAAACTACCTTATTAATGAGTTGCATTTTAATTTTATTTATTAATTTTCATGTTTTGGCTCTAGTCATTGTTCTGTTTATTTCATTGGATGTAATGCATAAAATATATTATGAATTGTTTTTTGTGTGTTAGCAATTTATTCGTATATAAATCTTGTACTACTTTATAAAAACAAATACTCAGTCTAAATAAATTGACAGTGTTAAAACATTTTACATATATTTTGAAACAAACTTGATACATTTATCTTTTCATATTCAGTAAATGTATTAAGATTACATTTGAAATAAATGTTATCAAAATTTTTATTTTTTTCTTTCTGTTTTTGAGTGGTGTTTTGAAAAAGCAAGAGAATGGGTTGAATGACTTCTTGTTAAATTGTAATTTAAATTGTAAAATTGTAGTGCATGATATAGTCAAAGTATCAAGTCATTACACTATATCAGCATGACAAGTACCTGATTCGTGGATTTCTTAACAGATTACGTTTTGTTGTTGTTGCTGGTCATCTAGGACCAACCAAAACTTTAGCTTGTGTGAAGGAGGAGTTTTATTGGCCATGTGTGACAGGGGATGTCACTCGGAAACGAATCAATTTTTCCTAAATGACTGATATAGAAGATAAGTTTCTCTGTATAATCCTTAATTTATATACAAATTTAATTACATTGCAATATTGCAATACTTTTTAAACTTAAGTTGTACATAATCCTTAATTTATTTATTAATTTTATACTTTTGTAAATTTAAAAAAAAATTATAATTTGTATGCATTGGTTACTCTATTTAATTTTATTAACTTGTAATTTTATTATGATTAATATTTATGTGTACCTAAACAAAAAATTTCATTGCATATATTACATCAAATTGATAATAAATATGTCATAGGAATATGACCAAACGAAAAGCCCAAATATTGCTCTTTTGAAAAATGTTGAGGTTATATAGTGAAAGTTAGCAGTTATTTGACAGATTAAACTACCTTGATCTTTATTCTAAGTAATAAATCTGTTTGCCAAACATTCAAATATTATAATTTAATCAGAGAGATTAATCATGTTTGTTGCCAGACTAGATAAATCTATCGTCTGCTACAATTAAAATTGAACGCATCTGAATGTATCCTGATGAATTGCTTTCACTTTCTGTTTCATCAGACTTCAACTGATAAGGAGTTAATCCTTTTATTTTTTTTATAATAGATTCCAGATAACTCCGGGGATATATTATCGCTTTCGTCTTGACTAGCATTGCTGCTCGTGATGTCCTCCCCGCCCCCCCTCTCTTGACGTCACATGCCTATGCGTTTCCGAAGACGTCCAAAAGGCCTAAACCTTGAGTTTGACAGTCCTGAAAGCAAAATATATTTTAATTCCAAAAGTGCACTTATCGTTCAGTCATAACAGAATGACTAGGTTTTAACAAAATAATAAATCTTTCTTTTAAAATATTACGAACAAAATGTTTGGAACCAATACTAACCCTTTAAGTATATTTCTTAATTTGCTGGCATTTTGGAAACTGTAAAGAAGATTGAATGGTACACAGGCATGAATGACATTTGCAAACAGTGAAATCTGACAATTATACGTAATTACGAGCACTACACCACAGACCAGATGAGAGTATACGGGCATATGTTAAACCCGACACACATATGCACTAGTCCTGACCTAATTCACTTCAGTTTAGCGACAACAAACAAATGAACATAAACATGTTTAATTAATAAAATTAATTTAACTCACTAAACTGAAGCTTTGCCAACATTTATTTAAACTTATACTTTTTATATTAACTCACAGCGCAAAATCTATCTTTTGTACTCTAAAAATAGTCAAATATCTAATAGTTGTATCAATATACATTGTAATAAAAGAGTATCACATACGTAGTGTACAAAAATAAAATAACAATAACCTATAATATTTATATAATGTGCTTTGAAAGAACATACTAATTACAATATATTTACAGTCTTAACACAAGACATGATATTTATGTAAACCTAATCCACTCGAAAGTAAGCAACTGTCTTAATACAAGAAATTATGTCTATATAACACAATCTAAAAATGAGCAACTGTGTCTTAATACAAGAAATTGTGTCTATATAACACAATCTAAAAATGAGCAACTGTTTTAATACAAGATGTAATGCACAGATATTTATCACAACTACCTACAAAATATCTTGTCAAGTATTTTTAAAATGTAAAATAACAGTTTTTCTTGAAGGTTTTTTAAAAATTATAAATACAGGCATAAAAAGCGGTATATGTATTAATACATAATGTATTATTACCGCAATGGACACTAAAAATCTTTTAAATGAATGCAATATCGCTTTATATCTATACATACACACACAGAATAATATAGTTTTATATCTAACACCAATACACACATATATAAAGCGTAATATATATATATATTAATATATTAATATCGTCTGATAGTTAGAAATTCGGTGTATAAGCTTTATACCATTACTGATATATATATATATATAACAGTTTTATATCTATCAGTGATGTAAACTTATACAATAAAGCTTTCTATTTATCTCTGATGTGCATTAGAAGTCCAAATGTAAAACGTACTATTGCTTTATATCTGGTGATCTAAGTAAAAATAGTGTAATCTATAGCTTTAATCAGGCAACGAAAAGCAACAATAAATACAATGGAAAATAGCTTTATATTTAGCACTGGTGAACACGGTAAAAATACACAAACACAGTGCACTATATGTTGTGTACACATAACCATTAAAGCCCAATACAACATCTGTCCTGCACATACACGCTCTCCCCTAAAATTAAGGCACAATGCAATATGTCATGTACACGCACGTACTCCAGAAGAAATCAAAGCACAATGCAATATATGTCACGTACTGCAAAAAAAAAAAAAAAGTACAATGGAATATCTGTCGTGTGCACATACGTACTTAAAAAGAAATCTAAGCACAGTGCAATATCTGTCATGCACACACACGTGCTCCAAGCACAGTGCAATATCTGTCATGCACACACACGTGCTCCAAGCACAGTGCAATATCTGTCATGCACACACACGTGCTCCAAGCACAGTGCAATATCTGTCATGCACACACACGTGCTCCAAGCACAGTGCAATATCTGTCATGCACACACACGTGCTCCAATGACAGTGCAATATCTGTCATGCACACACACGTGCTCCAAGCACAGTGCAATATCTGTCACGTACACACACGCGCTCCAAAAGAAAAGAAAGCACACTGTAATATCTATCACGTACACAAATATTCCAAAAGATTTTCAGGCACAATGCAATATCTCTCATGTACACAAACGTGCTCAAAAAGACATTAAGCACAATGCAATATCTGCCGAGTACACACGAATATTCCAAAGAAAAAGCACAGTGCAATATCTGTCACGTACACACACCTATTCCAAGCACAGTGCAAAATCTGTCACGTACATGCAAAATCCAAAAGAAAACGAAGTGCACAAACTACACATCACAAAACACCTTTGTCAAAAATTGATTTAACCAGTCAAGCACAAACTCAGAAAAGAAAATAATACCTAAATTTATTTCTAAATTAAATTGACTGTTGTTACTGCTACACATTGTTTATATGCATTATTTATTAATTTTGTTGCTGACTTTTGTTTTTCGATTGTTTTAGTTAATAATTTATTTAGGACTGACAGTATCTTTCAGGGAGGACTCAGCTATACTAATCTCTTTCCAAGCTTGTTACCAATTGTATGAACACAGCAATGCAAGGACCATGAAAGTTTGAATCAGAGAGAAGAAATGGAGGAGGAGAAAAATGAAAAATAAGTACAGTAAATATCTCGATCCGATGAAGGGCACTGAGGCAGGACTGCCAGTTGTGTACACCGCCAGCTGTTGTCTATCGATTTAAACCCCAATCCTCTGACTGATTGAAATATACAACGGAAACTTTAGTTTGTGGCCTGTCGCCTCAGTGTTAGATATTTACAATGAAGTGTCATTTAATAGAACAGATGATTTTAGCACCATTGGGAATTTGAATGTATATATCAGTAACCATAGCAACTAAATAAAACAAACAAACAAAAAAATGGACCATGAGCTCTAGAATGAGATACACTGTACTGAAAATCTGTAAACCTAAAGCTCAACTGTTGTATGTGAATGTGAATCTAAAGTTCAACTGTTGTACTGAAAATCTGTAAATTTTAAGTTCAGCTTGAAATCGAATGTCTGAAAATGTAAAGATGAACTGTCGTTTTGACAGTCTGTAATATTTTTAAAAATCTGTTGTACAAATCAACTTAGAGCAGTCTTTCTCAACCCTTTTTACACTGGAGGAACCCTTCACACATTTAGGGAACAATTAAAGAATAAGCTGATGCAGCAAGAGGACCCATAAACCACTGCGGCTCCTTGTACAGCACTCTTACGAAAAGTGACGTCAATACAAGCTATAGATCCAAAGATACGCATTGCCGATCCACAATTACAAAGTGAAATGAGATGAGTATCACAATGAGGGCAACATTCAACAGCCAGTTTCACGAACAGCAGCTAATGTACATCACACCACGTGACACCACCATCGTCGCATTAGCTCCAGCAAAAACTATCGAATAGTGAAATGACAAAGTTTGATCTGATTAAACATCCGTACCTACACTACAGTCATATAATTATAGTACATGTCATGTACAGTGATTACTAAATGGAGAACAGGTCTTTACACTAAAAAGCCTTTCATTACACAGAACTTCTGTATAATTATTTAAACATCTTTCCCTACATTGCGTGCTGCAGAGAACTGATCTTTTTTTTTTTTTTTTTCCCCGTTTAACAGTAGAGCGTTGAGGCAAAACTCGAATAGGTTTTCATACATCTTAGCCCGCTAGACCGCGGAGTTCGACATTGCAATGTGCTGTGCCGAGTCGTGTTACGTACGGCGTATCACACGAGATTTGTGGCTGTAGCGCACCCCCCACCGCAACCCCTTTAGCAATAGTCGGGAGAGTTGCGCGCAACATATTTGTATCTAGAATTATTTTATGTACTTTTAAAATGACTTGAACAGACCATAGTACTTCGCATGATTCCCTCATACAACCAGCTAAGGTATCTCGCAAAATCATTACTTTTCCAACGACAAAATATTAACGACCGAGTTTAATATAACGGTCGTGGAGTTCTGGTGTGACGCATGCTGACCTAAACTGTCGAGATAAGACCTTATGTGAGGTTTATGCATTTAACATATGTCACGTATGTCATATGCTCACTCTGCTGGGAATCTCGTTCACATAACATGATGTGCTTCAGTCAGGTTTAAGTGCAGACAAGTCCGTTAGTTCAGCGGAGGGAATAATTTGTCTCATCCTGTGAATTTACAGTTGGGCGTGCGTTTAGAGTAAATGTACACTGTGTCAGACTGACAATGTATCATTCATGTGTATGTGAAGCGAAGTCATTAGTAATGCGATGACTCCATGAAGTTATTTGGATAGTGGCAATAGAGGGGTTGTTACAGCCATACAGAGTGCCTTAGAGGAGTGTTATTAAGAGAAATAAAGAAGTGCTGCAAAGAGAAAATAGGAGTGTTGCAGTTGAAACAAGAACTGTCACAGAGTGAAAAAAAATATCACAGTATGGAATAATGAACGTTTCAGAATAAATCAAGGAGTGTTGCAGAGTAAAAATAAGGTGTGTTGCAAAAGTGCTACCTAGAGATTGTTACCTAGTGCAATAAAAGGAATAACACGGAAGATGAATGGAGAGCCAAAAGAGAGACCACTCCATGCTGAAAGAGGTAGGAAGAGCGACAGTCCATGCTGAAAGGAAGAGTGACGTATATCAAATATCATACAAACTCTAAACTTTAGAGTCTAAAGCATCTGAAATAAACAGCTGCGAACGCTATCGGATAATGGAGCGTAGCCTCGCTTAGAATTTTAAATATTTAAAAAAAATGTTTATTGCTCTTGTTTATGATTTCACTCTTGTTTTAATTTATAAATAGAAAGTTCTCACTCCTAGCTTGCAAATATACGTTTACGTTCTCACTTCAGATATTAATATGCAAAATGAACATTGCAACTTTGTTTTAATATGCTAAATCCCTGCGCTAGACCAACAAGTACTATTTTATTATGTTACACTACCAAATATTGTGTTCCCTACTTTAGAAGGATCATTTTCTTATGTTAGTCTAAAAAGTACCACTTAGCTAGATTCATTAGAACATATATTGTGTTCCGTACTTTACTCTAATAAATACCATCATTTACTCTAAACGTTAAGCTATCACCTCGCATACTTTAGTGTACCAATGGAAATACAATCTTTGATGTGTTTGGTGTTGGCATCAAAGGGCAGGCATGTCAAACTGAGGGTTTCCCGAGGACCAAATGGGTCACATGTGTTGTCATGAGGGCCACAAGGGTCACATATGTGTTGTCACGAGGACCACAAGGGTCAAATATGTGTTGTCACGAGGGCCACAAGGGTCACCTATGTGTTGTCACGAGGACCACAAGGGTCAAATATGTGTTGTCACGAGGGCCACAAGGGTCACCTATGTGTTGTCATGAGGGCCACAAGGGTCAAATATGTGTTGTCACGAGGGCCACAAGGGTCACATATGTGTTGTCATGAAGGCCACACAGACCTCTAATTGCGCACATTACAACTAATTGAAGTCATTTAATAAAATTTATTGCAGAATATGTTTGCTGCTTAAATTAAGAGACATACAATGTACATACAAATGTTTTAGCAGCATTCATGAATACAAAATAAATAAGTAGTTTGATAAAAAATATCATTTTAAACGGAACATTTATTTGCTACTATTCAATCATTTTTAGTGTTTTGTCCTGAGACTTGACACTTCTTTTTGCTGACAATTTTTGGTATGTCTGGCTGAAATGTCTGGGCAGTTCCGACTTTGATCAGAGATGACAAGTGTTGTCAGCCTTGTTCTCTGAAAAGTTTTTGTTGATTTCAAAAAGAAACATAACTGTTCACACATAGGTAGAAGCAAACCCTCAGTTCGCTGTCTTATGCTAAGCACATGATCCAATTTAAAAATCTTTTAACACACATTTTGCTGATGAATAATACAGTGAAAATGTGCAAATGATGAATCTGGATGCGAGTTTTCTATTTTTGTTCGTAACTTGGCAGCAACACCATTCTGTCTGCCAACCATATTCGCAACACCGTCAATAGATAAACATGTAAGTTTACTCAAATCAAAACCATAGTCATGCAGAACCTGCTTGACTTTCTCAAAGATGTCCTGGTTTGTTGTAGTGTCATGCATGCGGACCAGTTCAGTCAGTTCTTAATTCACAGTCACATTACATTAAATTCACCGTCACAAGCCCTGATGAAGACTGCAAGCTGTGCAATTCCACTGATGTCAACATCAATAGCAATATTCAAACTTTGATGACACAGCCGTCAACTATTGTTTCAAATCACTTGATATTTCATCAATCCGTTCAGCATCAGTGTTCCTGGTTAATGAAATGTCTTTGGATAAGTGTGCTTTCTCTGGACATACAATTTCGGCTTTTTTTACAAGGCGTTGCTTTACGAAATCTCCTTCACTGTAAGATTTCCCACTCTTGGCTTTCTCTGGACATACATTTTCGGCTGTTTTTACAAGGCGTTGCTTTACGAAATCTCCTTCACTGTAAGATTTCCCACTCTTGGCTTTCTCTGGACATACAATTTCGGCTGTTTTTACAAGGCATTGCTTTACGAAATCTCCTTCACTGTAAGATTTCCCACTCTTGGTTTTCTCTGGACATACAATTTCGGCTGTTTTTACAAGGCATTGCTTTACGAAATCTCCTTCACTGTAAGATTTCCCACTCATGGCGATCATTCAGCTTTCATAACTTGCATTAACGGAAGCGATATTCCCTTTCTGAATTTTCGTAAAACAGGTCTGTTGTGTTCCTTGAATCTTGAAACACGCATTGGGCCTTCATATTTATCGATGGTTCGTTTCATAATGTCTTTTCAAGTTGTACTCTTTTGACGTGGCGATGCAGTTGTTGCAAATTATACAATGTATCTTTCCGTTCATCGTTCTGCAAAAATACTGCAATTCCTAATAATTCCTGAAACATTCGCCCTTCTTCTTTCAATTTCCCTTTTTTCTTAGCTGGAGGAACACTAACCATTTTAAAAGGGAAAAAAATTTAGAAATTTTGAAAGAAAGTTTTCTGTTTACAACTATTAATGGCCTTCGCATGATTCACTGGAAGTTAAAAATAGTTACCAAAAATCGCAGAGAAAAGATAGAATCGAAAAATTGCGTTGTGTTTTAAAATTTACATTACGAAGATAAAATGTGCTTGTGAGGGCCGCAGGTGTGCTTATAAAGGGCATTCACTCTGTATAACAGTACAATCGATGTAAACACAGCGTGTAAATAATCTAACTAAAACATGAGGATAACAGATAAATAATTCTATACTGTACAAGCAATTTAGCAGAGTATTAAACCGTATGTAGCTAATTGTACACATAAACAAAGCACATATTTATATAAGTAAGCATTTGACGTATGCACGTTTTTGTTTCTTTCTAAATGAACTATTTATCATAAGAAATGGTGTGAACCAATACTAAATATGTATTTGTGACGCTAACGCCACCTAATTAATGGTTGTGATAATTATTATTAATTATCCATAACTAATTACAAGTGGTGAGAGTCTTAATTTATGTTATTAATATGGAAGCACACCAACTTGAACATAATCTGCACGCACGCACATAGTTAGATAGCCAGTTAAAGAAGATTATATTACCTCACAGTTTTACACCGGTTTATAGTCATAAGACTTAAAACCAATAGAACAGGAATCAACTTCGAATATATATTAAAAAAAACAAAACATATTTCAAGGTCAACATTCCAAACGTTCAAGCAAAGTTTAAGTAGCCAATAACTTTAATAAATCATTTATTTATTTATTAGTCTTATTTTTAGGATTAAAAGTAGAATAAAAGCCCAAACTCCCGATCATGTACGAGATCGCCACACGACAACACAAAGTGACTAAAATACTCTGGGCTATAAGTCCAGTCAAGGTTCTTGATTATTTTGTTCTACTTGCATTTAAGGTTTGCACTTGCACGAGACGCTCCTGCCGGGCGTTCAACAGCGAGAGTTAACGTTCGTCGCTAAACGTTACGCCGCCGTTAGCTCTATTGAACGCACGGCTGTTTCCTTTTTTCAAGTGGTATACCTTCAGTATAAAAGAGTGCCTTTTTGGCCTTCATTATGCTTGTTTGTGTACATTGGTAACATACAAAATCTGGCAGAAACACGTTGTTTTGATCGTATATATTGCAGTATCCATTCGGATTATGAATTTGAAATTTTATCTGTACGGTTGACCTAAATTCCTCTTCACTTGGTCTTAATTCCTTTTAAAAATAGTGACATATCACATCAGTAATATATAATTATAATATAAAGTAATCAATGACATTAAACAGTAAACTATAGTCAGGGACATATTACAGAGTAATTTGTACTTTTAGTGACATTTTACACAGCAATCTATTATCATATATATATATATTATATTATATATTATATATATATATATATTAAATACAAATATTTAAAAAAAATGTACATATAGGCCAATTCTGAGTGTGATATGGATGGAGAAGAAATATGTACATACAGGCCTAATGAGTGTGACGTGTGATTAGAACATATATATATATACAAATACTCAGTGTGATGTGTAAGGGGAACAAATATTTGTATATTAAACTGAGTGTGTTGTGTAAGGAGAACAAATACACATGTATACAAATACTGAGTGTTATGTGTAAGGAGAACAAATATGTGTATATACTGTGTTGTGTAAGGAGAACAAATACATATGTATACAAATACTGAGTGTTATGTGTAAGGAAGACATATGTGAATATACTGAAGTTGTGTAAGGAGAACAAATATGTGAATATACTGAGTGTGATGTGTAAGGAGAACAAATATGTGAATATACTGAGTGTGATGTTTAAGGAGAACAAATATGTGAATATACTGAGTGTGATGCATAGGAGAACAAATATATACAAATACTGAGTGTTATATGAGATACACTGTCAATGAGATGAGTTGATAATGAGTCATCATTCTCAAATAAACTTACTAGTTGTTTTCATTAGAACTACAAATAACAGCAGCTATAATTTTTATATTTAGCACCATCTGATCAACATAGAAATAATACATTAATAATGAATAAGGCTTTCTGAGATTTATTTTCAACAATATTTGTTTCACTTCAATTTACATATTTTAAAATTCTATTTTAAATTCCACTCTAATCATCTATTTTGTATAGAATTTTTACAAATTGTGTTTTTAAATCTATTCTGTTAATTTGTTGATAGATTTGTACCAGTTTCATTATTGCTTCTCATCATCTTTTATATAGATCTTCATTTGATCTGTTTTAATTCACCGGTAATTATCATTTACAGATTTTTAAATTTAATTTTGTTAATATGTCTCCAGACATGACACAATCAAGGTATTATCAATAACTACATGTGCTTCTTGACGTGCAATCTCGCCAAGACGTGATCTCACCATGGCAGACGCCATCATTCTTGACGTGTGGGACAAGCTGGCCATCGTTGCTGCAGCTATGATAGTGATTTTTATGGTGTTGGTTTGTGTCGTCTGCATTGTCAGTCCAGTATTTTGTCTGAACAGATATTGTCCGTGCAGAGACATCAGGGAACAAGGTAATTGGCAAGCTAGTGTAGAGACAGATAGCAAAACAATTTCCATACCCTCTCTTCATCAGACAGTAATGGCTGTGGCTTGCCTTTACTTTCCAGGAAGTCACCTATTTCCTTTCTTAACTTAAATACTCTGCTCAGAACTTTCTCACAACTTAGCCATCTTACTGCTGTGTAATATGGTAAATCTTGCGATTCTGTGTCTGTATCTTTCAACATGACTGTTTATGGTTGAGCCCATGTGACCTTATTAAATTCACCATCTTCACCACAGGATTCAGTACACTGCCAATGTCCATATATTTAGCACACAGTGAATAATACAGTGCAGGAACATTGGTGTGGAATGTTTTTCTCATTACACATCTGCTTCACTTGTCCAACCAAGCCTTTTTTATGCCACTCATGTTATTTCCTCCATCAACAATCAGGCAACTGAGGTTAGTCCAGTCCAAGTTATAATCAGCAAATATTTTTTTCAGCTCATTGAATATATCCTCTCCGGTAACAGTGCCATACATGCTATGTAGGGAAGCCAGCTCTTGTGTTATGTTCATGTCTTCATCCACACCTCTAATGAACACAAGCAGTTGAGAGGTGGAACAGCTGTCCAGCGATTCATCCACTGCAATCGAAAAATGGCGAAACTTGCTTGCATTTATCGCTATTTGAGTCAAATGTTTTCACCCATGTCTGCAACACGGCGGGCAATGATATTTGCACCCAAAGCTACATTTTTAAATTGTTTCGACTTTTCTGGGCAAAGTTCCTCAGCCATCTTCAACAAACATTCCTTCACTACTTCACCATCTGTAAACGGTTTGCCACTTTTAGCCAGGACTTAGGCAACTTTATAACTGGCCTTAGTTAAGGATTCATTTTCATTTGAGGATTTACTGAACAATGTCCTTTGAGATGTGAGTTGATTTTGTAATTTAGAAAATTTTTCGGCACGGACTTTACCCTCCAACTGTGCATATTTCTCCTGATGTTTGCTTAGATGATGACGGCGCAGGTTGTATTCTTTCATCACAGCCACGGTTTCGTTGCAAATCACACACAATGCTTTCTCGCTGGATTTGATGAAGAATTATTTCAAATTCCATTCTTCTTGAAATTGCCGACACTCAGGCCTGAAAATGGCGACTAATTTAGTCGCCATGGCTAGTGAAAAAAATAATTGGCGACTAAAAAAAAAACTTTAGTCGCCAACTGCGAGTGCGCTAAAATGAACTTTTTTGTGAACAACTATGGGTTTGTAAATTTTCCTTCCTTTCTTCTTCTCTCTATTGTTTTTGGTACGTACTCATGACATTCCTTTATCTCAACAAGTGAGTCAATAAGGGTAGTCCATGTACCGTGGCTTCTGTCTACGTCACTAAGTCCTTTAAGTGATTTATCTGCAGACAGCAGTTCTGCCCTGTCTCTGACAACAGCATCGTGCATACTCACCAGTATACCTGCATTGTCATCGACCGTCTCTAGCAAGTACACCAGAAATACTAGATTTCGTCCCTGTACAGTTTTTGACTCTATCTTCTTCCATGTCACGTTTGGAAAAGAATTCTGTCTCAGTTCTGACAACTGTCATGCCATCTGAAGTAAATGAATTTATCATAGGCACATTGTCTCCGTCTGTATTGCTACCTATGCTGTCATCTGGATCAAATACTTCTGTTTCCCTGGCTGTCAATGTGTTAGCACTGGAAACCTCGCATAACGCAATAATCTTGTGTTTCAAAATTACGTCATGACTCACGTCAATCACGGAGATCGAGATCTACCGATATCAGTCTTCGTAGTGACTCTCTCTTAAACTTCGGTCAGTAGACTTAGTCAACGTGTCACTGCCCTTTAACGGTACACAACTGATAGAATTCGTCCCTATCTTCTCATGTGTATTGGTCCCATCAGTAAAATCAGTCAATGTGTTGCTAGAAGTTTCAACACACCTTTAAAGGTACACAACTGATAGAATCTGCCTCTATCTTCTCATGCGTATTCACTCCGTCAATCAAGGTGTCACACGTACACGGCGGTGTATGTGTGTGTCCAAAATCTACACGTGTTAAGTGTTTAATAATGGCGTCATTTCTTATCTCTGTTTCAAGATCAAGCTTCCGTGGTGCGCTAACTGTTTCTGTACACTTCCAGCCTGAGAGTTCTGCTGCCAAGTGGACAAATTCATCTGGCAGGCCTAGAAAGTTACAATACACTGAGTGGCCGGATGTTCTGATCCCAGCAGATGATGATGATGATGATGATGATGATTGATTATTGATAACTTTATCAGATTAAGTTGAAAGTAAAAATAAAAACATCACTGTAAAACAACACAAAATTGAGCTTTCGTTGTAAAAGACCTTCAGAAAATTAAAAAAAATTCAAACTGAAATATCATAGATGAAATCACACATTGATTTGTATAACACTGACATCATTCGCTCTCTTTCTCTCTCTCTCAAACTCCCCCCCCCCCCAAATTATCTTAATAATATCTAGCTACTACTTTTATTAATAAAATTGACACGATACTATAGCTAATAACCACATGACCACCCAGATTACCTGAACAAAACAGTATTTTTTTTTATGTTAGGCTATTTTGATTGTCTAGAAAAAAATTAAATTGGCTAGGAAACATTTTAGTTTGGCTAGTAAAATTTTTAGTTTGGCTAGTAAAATTTTTAGTTTGGCTAGTAAAATTTTTAAGTTACTAGCCAAAGGCTAGTGGGACTTTTTTTTCATTTTCAGGGCTGCCGACACTCATCTTCAATTTTTCTTTTCCTCTTTTCGGCCATCGCTGGGCACTAAAATAAAGTGAATTCAACATGAATAAATAGTGAAACTGAAAGCATCTTGCACGCAATATCGCTCAAAAAACCTTATTATGCGAACTCATTTCGTCGCAATTATGGCTGCAGATGGCCCGAAACAATTTGTGGCAAGGTACTGTCTGTTAATTGCTTAATTATAAATTTATGATATTATATTCATAAATAATACACAAACAATAATTCTTTTTTACAATCAACACACACAGTCACCCGACGCGGTCTTTATCTCTCTATCAATGACAGGAACTATCCTAATCCTAAAACTTGCACTTGACCGTCTTTCTAATGTCATTACGCCATTTGGCAATTTACTATTGGCAATTTAGAACAACTACTAGGAATTTATGGTTAAGCATATAGTCAGTACAGTCTCTAATTTATCTTACAACAATTCTCAAAAAATGTCATAATCAAAATTAGATACTAATACAGTTTTAGACAATAAAAGAACTATCCTAAAACTTGCACTTGACCGTCTTTCTAATGTCATTACGTCATGTGGCAGCCCCACCCATCATCTGTGCCAAGTACCTCTCTATCACAGCAACGAGCGTGGATAGTTAAAAGTTAACAACTTATTAAAGAAAAATAATAAATAACAATTAAAAGAGTTTTACAATTAAATGTCATCAAAATCTCACACAAGGCTATTTCTCAGAGATAACAAATCCCTTTACAGCTTATCTCAAATAAAGCTCAAACAATTAGAAGAAAAATGGTTCATACAAATTCCATAGAACAATTACTAGGAATTTATAGTTAAGTAGTTAGTACAATCTCTAATTTATCTTACAACAATTCTCAAAAAATGTCAATAATCAAAATTAGATAGTAACACAGTTTTAGGCAATAAAAGACGTTAAGGGAGAATCAGAAAATAGATAAGGAATTTACGAATAATCAGATAAACAAGTACAGATTACAGTTATTACACGAACAATACATAATAATGTTGACAGATGGTTAGGTAGATGTGTTAATGAGTGACCAGGCACGCATATTAATGTTGACAGAGCTTGCTTAGGTAGATGTGTTAATGAGTGACCAGGCACGCATATTAATGTTGACAGAGCTTGCTTAGGTAGATGTGTTAATGAGTGACCAGGCACGCATATTAATGTTGACAGAGCTTGCTTAGGGAGATGTGTTAATGTAAGCGCAAGCTGAAATGCATAAAGAAAATGATTAGTATAAATTTTAATTATCAGTGTAAATATTCGATGATGACGTAAATAGTCAACTTTGTGTTTGCAGGCTGATCGATGTATAAAGCATTATTTAAACAATTTTGTTGGTCACTGTTGCTAGAAAGATCAGTTTATTAATTCGTTTAGTGTAAACAGACTGGTAAATTATCAATGCTAGAAAGATCAGTTTATTAATTCGTTTAGTGTAAACAGACTGGTAAATTATCAATGCTAGAAAGATCAGTTTATTAATTCGTTTAGTGTAAACAGACTGGTAAATTATTAATGCTGATAATTTAAATAGGCTCACAAGTGTAAATAATCAGATCAGTTTAAATTGACTTATCATGTAAGACGGAACTAACTAATGAATGACTATATATTTTTTAATTTGTCTTTTTTAAATATATCTAGCAGGACTGAACTCGTACGGAGAAATTTATTATCTACATGCAAATATACATTTTCTGAACTCATTTATGTAAACATTTTTTTCTGGAATCGTTGTTAAACTATATCGGGAATCTGGAATAATTTTTACAAGTATGTCTGGAGTCACTGATGCAAGTATTTCTGGAATCATTTATACAGTTTTATTCAAATAGTTCTACAGTAATTGTATACAATTATTTCAGTATTCATGTCTTCAAATGTTTCTGCAGTCATTTATTCAAGCATTTCTGCAATCATTTATACAAATATTTCAGTAGTCATTTATAAAAATATTTAACTAGTAATTTATTCAAATATTTCTACAGTAATTTATATAAATATTTCAGTAGTCATTTATACAAACATTTCAGTAATCATTTATACATATGTTTCAGTAATCATTTATTTATTTATTCAAATGTTTCCGCAGTACTTTATACAATATTTTTGCAGTTCTTGATACGAATATTTCAAGAGTTATTTATTCAAATATTTATACAGTAATTTATGCAAACATTTCAGTAGTTATTTATTCAAACATTTCTACAGTAATTTATACAAACATTTCAGTAGTCATTTATTCAAACATTTCTACAGTAATTTATACAAACATTTCAGTAGTCATTTATTCAAATATTTCTACAGTAATTTACACAAACATTTCAGTAGTTATTTATTCAAATATTTCTGCAGTAATTTATACAAACATTTCAGTAGTTATTTATTCAAATGTTTCTGCAGTCAATCACTCAAGCGTTGTGTTTCAGAAAAACTAATTCCGGTCTATGGAGCAATAGAATATGGGTCAGATGTAGAACTTCAGTCTGTCAAAATGGTCTCACGTTCATCAGACCAAAGTCGCACATCCTACTGGCCACAGTTAGGTGCAATCAAAGAGTCGGATGCTTCGGATGGATTTTCTGACACAGGTACAGAGAGGATCGAAATGAAAAAGGTAGGGCACAGGTGACATCTACAGATCATCAACACACACACACACACACACACACACACACACACACACACACACACACACACACACACACACACACACACACACACCTTTACATGAGTAAATACTTAAATTAAGAAAAATATTTAAACTTGGAGTTTACTCAGTTAAAGGAGTGGTATTATTCAACGAAATAGAGAAACAATGCTAAATGTCTTTCAAAGATGAACGTTGTTGAGAAATCAATCATGTGATTACTCATTCATTGATGTCGTCATCTCTACACGCTTGTTGGTAAATCGTCTTCATTTTATCATTTATGGTGAGCCTCAAGGACTAGAGTATGGGGATTATTTAGGGGCTGCAGTCACTGCTTAATCGTGTAAGGGTTGACGTTCTCATAGCTTGATCAAAACATTTGTGGGTCATGGTCAGCTTCGTGATCATGGGTATTGATTGTCTTGCCGAGATTTTCTCTATTTGTCTGTAAAATTTATGAACAGATCTTTAGAAATTTAGTGGTTAATGTACTATGACTTTAAGCGGCAAACAGAGTAAGCTATAGTTAGTGTTTGAAAAAAAAATTGTAAATGCTCATATTTAAAGTATAATCATATTCTTTAACTATTGCAGATATTTCTTTCTTTCTTTTCAAACATAATAATAATAAATATAAAGTACAAATAATGTTGGTAATGTATAGCCACTACGATTATATTAAAACATAATTTAAAAGTATTTTGTAGGGTATTCACCACGGTTATATTAAAATATAATATATAAATAATATTTGTAATATACCTACTTTGATAAAGTTAAATTCTTTTAAAAGAACAAGTCAAGACGACAGTCAACGCGATCTAGTGACAGCGGCTCGAGTTTGGCATCAAGCTTTGCTCACCATAATGCCACGCTGTCCTTCACATTGACCTTTGACAGCACGGCTAGCATTTTGTACGTCCATGTTAAACAACTGACTGGCTTCAAGCTTTCAGACCCTGACGGTGCCATGGCACCGTATATCAAGGTCAGCTTCCTTGGAAATTATTTTTGCTTGTTCAGTATTTACTTCTTGTTATGGTGGACTGCGTACTAATAGTACTAATTCATTTGCAGTAACTTTTAAAGTCTTAAGAGCTAATATGTTTACTAAGCTCATCATTCTTGAGAGAGAGAGAAAGTGTGTTTTAAAATCCTAATAACTATTTTGATTTGAACCCAAGGTCTTTTGCATAAGAGGTTAATGTCTTTATCTCGCTCCCTAATAATAATATTTATAAGCAGCATAATATGTTAGAGGTACAATAAATGAACGGTCTGACTTATCCACCACGAAATGCTAAGGTATTCAGGCAATTACTTGCGACACATCTCTAGATAAATCAGTTGACTTGCCTCAACGAACAATGTTATCTCCCCCTTTATTTATAATTAAGATTTACGATTCTTTATCCGTTTATTATGGCTCGCCCCAGTTAGTTGATCCCTCCAGTCGTGCTACAAACAATTATGTAACAACGGATAAGATAAAAATAAAGTTAATAACAACTCATTTAATGAAAAAAGAATGAACAATTGTGAATAGTGATTACTAGAGTATCTATCACTCAGCCTGAATAGTTTATACACGCAGTTTATCAGTTCTGTCCTTCATTGGAATACACACACTTAGCTTTAGTGTTTATGAAGTAGTTGAACATAATTATTGTCATCAATCGATCGGTGCAGTTCTGACATCATGCAGCGAATATCTACCACTTGGCCTTTCCACTGTCAGTTTCCTACACTCAGCGTAGATTTTAGTTTAGATTCGCATAGCACTAAATATTATCTTAGTAATATCACCTTAATTATAGCTTTGAATAACAGCTTATTTATAGTTTTGAATATTCATTTAATTACAGTTGTGTATATTAATTTAGTTATTATTGTGAATATTAATATAATTTAGGTTTGAATATTAATTTCGTTACTGCTTTGAATATCAATTTATTTATAACTGTGAATATTAATTTAGTAACAATTTTTTATTAGTTTAAGTGCGAATATTACAGTTTCATTGCGAACATTTCTAAAAATGAATGTGTCTTTTTAATTACCAAGATAATATGTAAATATGTTTTATTGAAAAAATATTTTAATATATTTGAAATCCTCATTTTTCTTCAATCCATTTCTAACTTAGGTTCGCTTATATCGCTCGCCAAAACCGTTCTTCACATTCCGCAGTAAACCCGGTCGCGAGCAGATGTTAAACAACATGGATGTCGAGACACAAACGAAAATTCAGCGGAGGACTGACGACCCAGTGTTTAACGAGACATTTCCTCTGGCTCTGGAACAAAAGGTATAAAAGCACAATTAGTAAGTTATACAAAGCACCATTTATTTAATAAGAGGTACAAAAAGTAGAACAAACTCTATTCTCTAAAACTAAACGAAAAGTAGAACACAATTTGATTAGCACATTATGTAAAAGTAGAAAATACAATTCGGTCAATAAATTAATACAAAAAGAATGAAGCACAATTCTTTCGGTAAGCTATGTAAAAGAATGAAGCAGAATTCTGTCAGTGAGCTATACGAAAAGTATGAAGCAGAATTCTGTCAGTGAGCTATACGAAAAGTATGAAGCAGAATTCTGTCAGTGAGCTATACGAAAAGTATGAAGCAGAATTCTATCAATTTATAATTTATACTACACAAGAATAAAAATATAATTCTATCAGTTGAACAAGGGGGAAAACTGAGTTCTATCACAACTTAAAGACCAAGTGAAGAGGGATCTAGATCAACCAGTACGAATGAACTTGATCAATAGATTTCGGTGTTCTGATCATGAATATAAAATTAAAAGAATATTGCAATATACACGAACAAAGCCTTGTGTATATCATGAATATAAAATTAAAAGAATATTGCAATATACACGAACAAAGCCTTGTGTATATCATGAATATAAAATTAAAAGAATATTGCAATATACACGAACAAAGCCTTGTGTTTCTGCGAGATTTTTTATGTTATAAGTTACAAACGAACTTAGTAACGAACTCTGTTACGACGTTTGGATTAAAAAGACACTTTCATCCTTGAGAAAAGGAAACCTAGTTCTGTTAGGACGTTTGGATTAAAAAGACACTTTCATCCTTGAGAAAAGGAAACCGAGTTCTGTCTTGTGCTATTGGAAAGGAAATTTAAGCAAAATAGTATAATTACAAACAAAAGGTTTAAAACACATATTCCTATAAGATGAATAAAAGATATAATAACTCAATTCAATCAAATTGGAATTTAGAAAGGAATCCAAGTCATCTTTTAGTTAAAATAGTCTAAAGCAAAACCAAATCAAGTTCTGTTAATTCAGATTCAATTACTACTTTAGTGTTTTCATTACATTTAAAGAGATGGGACATTCCTGAATAATGTAAATAGTAGCAATTATCATTATATCCCAATCATGTTTGTCATCATCATCATCATCATCATTGTTTTAATTATTATTATCTCTTCTTTTGTGACTATCGGGTTGTATGTTTTTTCCCTGTATTTTTTCCTGTAAGTGAAGTTCTTGATGTCGGACTGGTAGTATCATTTCCATGATTCCAGATTTGGTGTGGTCATTACCTTGGCCTATGAAAGCGTTCATATATGTTGTTTAGCCATTCTGTTAACCTTATTATTAGCCATCCTATTTAGCCATCATGTTATTTGGGGTATGATGTTAAGCGTGTTATCTGCTATAACTTTGGTTTTAATTTTCCTCCTATTAAATATTTATGGCTTAGATGCTATATAAGTTTATCATTGTGGACTTCTTACACATAAATGAAATTTCTATGTCTTAATATCTGTAGTAAGTGGATTGGTTAGATTGGCTATAAGACAATTAAGTGAAATAACAAGCTATAAGACAATTAAGTGAAATAACAAGCTATAAGACAATTATAAGTGAAATAACAAGCTATAAGATAATTAAGTGAAATAACAAGCTATAAGATAATTAAGTGAAATAACAAGCTATAAGACAATTAAGTGAAATAACAAGCTATAAGACAATTATAAGTGAAATAACAAGCTATAAAATAATTAAGTGAAATAACAAGCTTTAAGATAATTAAGTGAAATAACAAGCTATAAGATAATTAAGTGAAATAACAAGCTTTAAGATAATTAAGTGAAATAACAAGCTATAAGATAATTAAGTGAAATAACAAGCTATAAGATAATTAAATGAAATAACAAGCTATAAGATAATTAAGTGAAATAACAAACTATGAGATAATTAAGTGAAATAACAAACTATAAGACAATTAAGTGAAATAACAAGCTATAAGATAATTAAGTGCAGTTGTAGTGAGCAACTAACCATAGAACACTTTATAAAAGACTGCTAGACTAAAAGGATTAGAAAGATCTCTGACAATATTTAGTAGGAAATGACAGACCGACAACAAAGTCAGGAATAATTCCCGTCCCACCAAGGATAATAATGGCACGAGTGCATGGACACGGTAGTGAGCCTTCCGCGACATCAACTTTGTAAATATAAAAATTTCCAAATGAATACATCTACTTTCAAATATCTGGATAGTCCGAAGCCCCCCAAATAAAATAGTAGTCGGAAGCTGATTGGATCACCGCCCCACAGTCTGAGGACTAGCCACCTAAAGTAACGATTGGGAGAATCATCTAAATATCAAAACATTTAAATAAAATAACACATACACATTTATAAACAATATCACCCATCCCACAACATATAAACTTCATCAAAATCCGAAAAATGCAATAAGTACATAGAAAATAAAATAAGATAAAAACAAACAAATAACATTATACAGAACTACATGAGATAGAACAAACACCATAGAGTAGACATAGTCCCTAATCAAGCTCCTAAATAGCCTTCATAACCCGTCTCCACCCCTAATCCCCAGCGTGAAATCGACCTAAGCCGGAAGGGCTCCCAGCTACATTAATTAAATAATGTATTTATTGTCTGAAATGCTCATCTGAAATGTAACTGTATTTGTTAACTCGGCCGCTTGCCTAAATGTAATTGTATTTTTTGACTAGAATGCTTATCTAAATGTAATGTAGCTATTTGTTGACTAGATTGCTTGCCTAAATGTAATGTAACTGTATTTGTTGACTAGAATGCTTATCTAAATGTAATGTAGCTATTTGTTGACTAGATTGCTTGCCTAAATGTAATGTAACTGTATTTGTTGACTGGATTGCTGGTTGACCAGGATCTCGGGCAGTGCTGTTTGCGATTTCTGGTGTGCGACTTTGATCGCTATCAACGTCACGTGGTGGTTGGAGAGATAGTGGTGGATATTTCAAGAGTTGAATGGCCACCGGAAATGAAAGTAAATTTCTGTGAACACCTGCATCCTCCAATTGAGGTAATTATATTACGTCACTACTGTTATATTGTAACAATACTACCTCATTATATTATAATGACACTGCATGATATGATATAATATCAATACTTCCACATTGCATTACAATGACATCACACGCTATATTATATTCCCGCACAATAGTACGTTGCACATTTTTATATTTGTATCTTTTCGGTTTCCTTTGGCATTGTATTAAAATTGTATTAAAGATTTTGTTTCCATTTAATCCTAACCATCCACTTGCATTCTTTCTGTTTTGTTTCATGCCCGTTTGCCTCTCCGTTTGAACATCCATCTACCATTTTTTAGTTTCCTCTCACTTTCAGCACCAGATAATTGTACAGAATAAACGGCCTCGTAAGCCTGGTCATATTCAAAGTGCCTTAATCCTTAAAGTTATCGTACTACACATAGACAAGTAGTCTTTCAATAAAAATAAATTAAAAGAGCTCATTCTTCTACAGGAGGAGCTGGGACAGATACATATTGGTCTAATGTATCTACCTACGTCTCAAAAGCTCAACCTCTTCATTCTATCGGCTCAAGGGTTAAAGGTGGTCGATCCGCACAAACAGCCCGCAGGTAAATGATACATTGAATACCTGTCGAAAATAATGTTCAGTGATGGATAGAACTTCTTACCGCGTACATTACACTAAATTGTTGAAATAATTTATCTCTTCTGTCAATAGTGTACGAAAAGATTAAACTGTTGGAATAATTATTATCCTCTACTGTCCACAGAATGTTACGTAAAAATCGTGCTTCTCCATGACGGCCGTCCAATGAAAAAGTGCAAGACATCCATTCAAACAAATGACGTCAGTCCCTTATTTAACGAGTCATTTACATTCGACGTTCCAAACGAGCAGTTAGAGAAAGTCTACCTCAGCCTGACAGTGCTGCACGTAGATAAGGTTGGCAAGCGCCATCTGGTGGGTCGCTCGTATATAGGCAAGAACTTTGATTCCAATGCTAGAGAACAATGGCAGGAAATGATGCAGAGTCCCAGGAAACAGGTCACATGTTGGCATAGGCTACAGAGCTAGCCTCACTTCAATAGTGCCCCATCTTAACATCAGTTTATATTTTATTAGCACAAAACTAGTCTCAATTAAATATAGCCTGATCTTTCTATTTATTTATATGTTATTAGCACAGAACTAGTCTTAGTTAAATAGTGTCCGATCTTAATATCTGTTTATATCTTATTAGTACAAAGTTGGTCTCATTTAATATTGCCTGATCTTAATGTTGATGGCCTTGCTAATTACTTATGTTTTAATAACACAGAGTAGTTGCAAATAATTAATTAATGGCTGGATTTGCTATCTATTTATGTTCATTACCCAGATTACAGAAAGCTAACTTTGAATTCATTTTTGAAAACTAAAAAATTAATGTAGTTTACTGACCTTGAATTATTAAATTGTTTTAATATATTTGTATTAAGAATAAATATCTTTTAGTAAGCCATATAAGCTTTCAAGATTATATTTTTCTGTATTTTCCTTTATTCTTCTCGAGATCTGTGACTTGTTTTTGTGAAATTTGCAATTTATTTTATGTGTAATTTGCAGTTTAATTCATGTGCAATTTGTAATTTATTTTTTCAGTGTATAATTCATTTTATGTGTAATTTCCAATTTATTTTATATGTAGATAGTAATTTGTTTATGTATACTTTGTAATTTATTTTATAGTAATTTGTTTATGTATACTTTGTAATTTATTTTAAGAGTAATTTATAATATATTTAATGTGAATCAATGTTTGTCGATGACAGCAGGTTGATATTTTCAGAAACATTTAAACTTACTACTTTGGCTCCTCGATTCACCCACGTGACTAAGTAAAACGCAATTTAGTATAAATGAATATTAGATAATTACAAATGTATAATTGTGCAAATAAGCTGTTATTTCATCGCAAAATACTAATCAAAGAAGTAGGTAAGCGCAATGGAAGTTAAAACTTGCAACAATATTTCATATAACTATTCCAGACTCGTACCTGTCCGGACTCTGAGGCTATTGTACACAAGTTTGTCTGTTCGTGAATCTGTTTGTCTGTACTACAAAGGCGCATTTTCATATGAGACGAAAGATAAATTTGAGCAACCAGTCTGTTTCGGGAAAGAGGAGAGATTAATTTATCTAATTAAATTAAGGTTCTGTAAAATTCCTAAGCAGGGTCTCTAAATAAAAACTGGACATGTAACTCGAGTAAACCCAACAATCTAACCGTAGTTGCTACCTCAGTTATCACACAATTAGTTTAGAAAAGGTGTGTAAAAGCATTCCTCTCCTCTCTATGAATATAAATAAACATCTATATTGTATTTACAATGCTGTTATCGGGAACTTTATATCCATCCTGGTGTGTTCACAAATAGTGTTATCGGGATCTCAATTTTAATAGTTGTATGGTGTTACGGGATTTCTATATAGTTGTATGGTGTTACCGGGATTTCTATATACTGACTGTGGTGTAAACAATACTATAAATGTGATCTCTATGTCCTTACTGTTGTGTGTTTTCAATGCTGTTATTACATGTAATTGTTATCCAATGTGTATTGGCATCTCTTTATTGGATCTCTAACATTATGTGTGTGTGTGTGTGTGTGTGTGTGTGTGTGTGTGTGTGTGTGTGTGTGTGTGTGTGTGTGTGTGTGTGTGTGTGTGTGTGTTACAATGCGACATCTGGATTTTTTCTGACCTACTTATTGTGCATGCAATTTTTTTAAATCTGAAAATGACTGCTCTTGTTCATTTCGCATTAACTGTTGTGCCTGTTAAACTTCTGTTTTCTGAATCTGTTGACATATGTTCCATATTTCATATTGTTTTGAAGTTATCTGTATTTGACTATTTGTTATCTATTTGAAGGATTTACTTAAAATACATTTTACAGTTATTATTGTTTGTGATTTAATTTGTTATCAGAGTATGCATTATCTATTTGGAATGAAATAAAAATATTGTTATCTTTTCCCCGATTGTATATTTCAGTATTAATGAAAACTCACAAAGAAAATGGAAAGAGAAACAAACAATAGAAACTGATTGTCTTGCAGGTTGTTATACTGAGACCTGTATAGATTAAGTGTTGACTATCTGGTTGTTATACTGAGACAGTTCTGATTAAATGTTGACTGTCTAACTGGTTGTTATTCTGATTCATTTATAGACTGTGTTGATTGTTAATTTGTTGTTATTTTAAGGTATTGTCTACATTAAATGTTGACATCTAACTGATTTTCATACTAAGACGTTGTAGAAATTAGGTGTTGACTATTTGGTTCTTATACTGAGACATAGTGTATATTAAATATTGGCTGCCTAATTGGTTGTTATTCTGAGATATTATGTAAATTAAGTGTTGATTTTGAAGTAGTTATTATGCTGATATATTGTTCAGATTAAGTGTTGGCAGTCTAACTGATTGTTATACCAGGCAGTGTATAGACCTGACTAACTTATTTTATACTGAAACATTATACAGATTATGAGTTGATTTTATAACTGGTTGTAATACTGAGACACTGATTGTAATACTGAGACATTGGCTGTAATACTGAGACATTGGGCAGACTGAGTGTTGACTGTCAACACTCATTGTGATATTGAGACGCTTTATAGATTCTGAATTTGATTATTTGATTCGTTGCTATACTAAGACATTGGAAGGGTTAGAATGTGACTTGTGATACCGAGACAACGCATAGATTAAAAGTTGACTGCCTAATTGTTATAGTGAGATATATAGATTAGGGAATGTTTGTATGATTATTAGAGTGAGACTGCGTAAATTAGATGTCTATCTAAATGTTTATTATGCTTAAAATTTATTGCACTTGTATTGTTCGTATTGCTGAGCAAACATTGTATTTTGAATGTAAAAGTGTATAGTTATTCATTTATTTATAGATATAGTTTTTATTTATTTATAGATATAGTTATTCATTTATTTATAGATATAGTTATTCATTTATTTATAGATATAGTTATTCATTTATTTATAGATATAGTTTTTATTTATCAGCAGTTGATTTGTATCGACTACTTTCGATTTTTCAAAATTGATACATGATAAAGTCAGTGATGTTAATATTCGTTTGTCATTTGTATGCATTTGTTATAATTACACATTGCTCTAATTTGACACTTTAAAAAAAACATAACTAGGTCTACATTTTATCTGTATAAAGAAACATTTTATCTGTACAGAAGAAACATTTATCTGTACAGTAGGTACACTTTCCCCCAGGAGTAGACAATTTTATCTGAGCAGAAGAAACATTTATTTGAACAGTAGACGCATTCTACTTTAACCTACATAGACCTTTAGGTTGCCTGAATAGAAGATAAATTGTACCTGTTGACACATTTTACCTACATTTCATTGCAATAGTATGCACTTTAAAATAAATTCGCGTACATTTTACGCGAATAAGGGGAATACTTTTTCTTGAACAGCGTCAAATTCTTCACGATTAGTAAACGTTTCCATAGTAACAATAAAACTATAAACATTACATGGTAGACATATTTTAAATGAACTGTAGACATATGATGCTTGGACTGTCGAAACATAAAACCGAACTATACAAATATTTCTCCAGATAGACTGTAGAAATACGATACTTGAACTGTACAATTATGACACTTGAATTGTACAATTATGACACTTGAACTGTACAATTATGACACTTGAACTGTACAATTATGACACTTGAACTGTACAATTATGACACTTGAATTGTACAATTACGACACTTGAACTGTACAATTATGACACTTGAACTGTACAAATATGACACTTGAACTGTACAATTATGACACTTGAACTGTACAATTATGACACTTAAACTGTAGACTGAACTCACCTAACAGTACATATCGCTTGAGCAATTTATATGCAGATTAATTTAACAGTAAATACATTAACTGAATTGTAAAGAAACGCATTTTAACTGAACAGTAAATAAATTTTAACTTAACAGTAAAGGAAAACATGTTAACATAGCAATAAACACATTTAATTTAGCAGTAAATACATTTGAATTTAGCAGTATACGCATTTTATTCGAGAAACTGGACGGGCTTGCTTGCTAATGTAGGGGGCGCTTTCGGCTTCCGCCGCTTTCGCGCTGGGTGAAGGGTTGTGGGGGAAAGGGAGGGGTACTAGACGGGGTCTTTGGTTCGTTCGGTTATAACGACACTGAAGTATTGTGTACGGGGTTCTTTCTTCGGTCGGTTAAAATTTTCCAACTGACATACTCTCTGCCTAGGTAAGGATTGTACAGGTAAGCAAACAGACAGCGCTCAATAATTTGAGAGCAGGACGTAGTGGTAAAAATAAACATAATTTATTTTACTTGTCTTAACTGCATAAACATTTTTCTTAAATAAAATTACATTTTATCTGATTATTATTAAATGCATCTTACATGGACAAAAAACAAATTGTACTTCAACATTAGATAATTCTACCTGAACAGCTATGAACATCTATCCAAATTTAGACACACTTTAGTAATTGCAATGTATTCTAACAGTAAAAATTAATTTTATTTAAACAAAAAACACATCGTAACAGTAACAACAGTTCAGCCCATGACAAGAAATACATTTTTCTTTCAGATCTCGGATAGCCATTTGCACACTGTTCTTCTTGAGTGACTACAATAATTATTTGTTAGATAGAGTTCTCATTCAATAATGTTTCTATGTATTTCTTGAGTGCCATAGTTACATGATAGAGTTCTAATTCAATAATGTTTTTATGTATTTCTTGAGTGCCATAATTACATGTTAGATAGAGTTCTAATTCAATAATGTTTTTATGTATTTCTTGAGTCCTACAAATACATATTAGAGTTTTTTTAAATAGAGCTCTTATGTATTTCTCGATAGCATAATTATATATTAGATGGTTATTTTATGTTATTCTTAGTTACTATAATAATATGTTAGAAAGAGGTCTCTTTAGATGATGTTTATATGTATATCAACTGACATAATTTTAGATAGTATTTTATGTTATCCTTAATTGCTATTATAATATGTTAGAAAGAGGTCTCTTTAGGATGATGTTTATATGTATATCTTAACTGACAATTTTAGATAGTATTTTATGTTATCCTTAATTGCTATTATAATATGTTAGAAAGAGGTCTCTTTAGGATGATGTTTATATGTATATCTTAACTGACAATTTTAGATAGTATTTTATGTTATCCTTAATTGCTATTATAATATGTTAGAAAGAGGTCTCTTTAGGATGATGTTTATATGTATATCTTAACTGACAATTTTAGATAGTATTTTATGTTATCCTTAATTGCTATTATAATATGTTAGAAAGAGGTCTCTTTAGGATGATGTTTATATGTATATCTTAACTGACAATTTTAGATAGTATTTTATGTTATCCTTAATTGCTATTATAATATGTTAGAAAGAGGTCTCTTTAGGATGATGTTTATATGTATATCTTAACTGACAATTTTAGATAGTATTTTATGTTATCCTTAATTGCTATTATAATATGTTAGAAAGAGGTCTCTTTAGGATGATGTTTATATGTATATCTTAACTGACAATTTTAGATAGTATTTTATGTTATCCTTAATTGCTATTATAATATGTTAGAAATAGGTCTCTTTAGGATGATGTTTATATGTATATCTTAACTGACAATTTTAGATAGTATTTTATGTTATCCTTAATTGCTGTTATAAAATGTTAGAAAGAGGTCTCTTTAGGATGATGTTTATATGTATATCTTAACTGACAATTTTAGATAGTATTTTATGTTATCCTTAATTGCTGTTATAAAATGTTAGAAAGAGGTCTCTTTAGGATGATGTTTATATCTTAACTGACAATTTTAGATAGTATTTTATGTTATCCTTAATTGCTATTATAATATGTTAGAAAGAGGTCTCTTTAGATGATGTTTATATCTTAACTGACAATTTTAGATAGTATTTTATGTTATCCTTAATTGCTATTATAATATGTTAGAAAGAGGTCTCTTTAGGATGATGTTTATATCTTAACTGACAATTTTAGATAGTATTTTATGTTATCCTTAATTGCTATTATAATATGTTAGAAAGAGGTCTCTTTAGGATGATGTTTATATCTTAACTGACAATTTTAGATAGTATTTTATGTTATCCTTAATTGCTATTATAATATGTTAGAAAGAGGTCTCTTTAGGATGATGTTTATATCTTAACTGACAATTTTAGATAGTATTTTATGTTATCCTTAATTGCTGTTATAAAATGTTAGAAAGAGGTCTCTTTAGGATGATGTTTATATGTATATCTTAACTGACAATTTTAGATAGTATTTTATGTTATCCTTAATTGCTATTATAATATGTTAGAAAGAGGTCTCTTTAGATGATGTTTATATGTATATCTTAACTGACAATTTTAGATAGTATTTTATGTTATCCTTAATTGCTATTATAAAATGTTCGATAATTTTCTCAGTAGACGATTTTATGTTATCTGACAGAAAATGCTCTCCTTAGATAATGATTTGAAATTAACCTTGACTGCCATAATAATACAGTGTTGTCAGTAGACAAGTGTTATCGTTGTAGTGTTATCAGTAGACAAGTGTTATCGTTAAAAGTAGTTTTGTCATTCGCGTTATCGTTAGAGACGTAATGTATTCGGTAGACGTCCCCAAAACGTTCACTGTTTAGTCCTCTATAATTACTAAATTAGTGTAAAATGTGTATATATGTATATATATATATAAACATACATACCCGCACTATATATAGTTATATTAAGTATAAGTATTAAAATAAAACATTCTTATTATACAAAGTTGTGTCTTTTCCCGACTGTAAGCTATATAAAGAGATTCATTTTATCGCCAAACTACAGCAAAAGCCTTATTGGTTTGAACGTCTATAATTTTCTTCTTGTTTCTCTAAAGGATGTAAGGAATGTAAATCAGAACGAACAAACATTACACCAGCTGGTTTTTATATAATGTATAATATATGTAAAAAGCTAGTAGTCAGAGTTCTTTTAATGTTATTTATCCACATATTATACCAGTGAAATATTTTGTTATGGTTTTGGATTTCAAGATTTCACCTAAGTAAATTGTGATAAATTTATTTCTATTGTACAATGTCCTTTGTAAATATTATTATATGTTCTTTACTGAATTATTTATACTTAATGGGAACTAATTTTGGTAAATGAGGTGTTTTATTAAAAAAAAAATAGTGATTCTTTACTGAGTGTGTTTTATGAAGATGTACCTTTTTCCTTTTTGTAAACTATTTTTATCAGCAAACACGCCTTGAAAACGCGACTCTGTCATCTAGGAAAAAAATACATACATACATATATAAATCCAGGAAAAACTACATATATACATACATGTAAACAAAGGCCAATGTTTATTTTACTAGTTTAACACCTTGAAGTTATTGTAACATCACCACTGTCTTTAACACCTTGAAGTTATTGTAACATCACCACTGTCTTTAACACCTTGAAGTTATTGTAACATCACTACTGTCTTTAACACCTTGAAGTTATTGTAACATCACTACTGTCTTTAACACCTTGAAGTTATTGTAACATCACTACTGTCTTTAACACCTTGAAGTTATTGTAACATCACCACTGTCTTTAACACCTTGAAGTTATTGTAACATCACCACTGTCTTTAACACCTTGAAGTTATTGTAACATCACCACTGTCTTTAACACCTTGAAGTTATTGTAACATCACCACTGTCTTTAACACCTTGAAGTTATTGTAACATCACCACTGTCTTTAACACCTTGAAGTTATTGTAACATCACTACTGTCTTTAACTGGTCGCAGAACATCTGTCAACATCCTTCATCACGTAAACACTTTAATTTTTGTCCAAACTGATTTTCAATTGCACCCGATACAGAAGCTTTGGATTCACTGTGATGAGCTCATTTACTTCCCGTACTGATTGATTCGTTCCCAAAGGACAAGACTTTCGAGAATTAACGAGACGATTACAATTAAATAAAACTGGGGAAAATCAGTAAAGAACAGTTTTGTGAATCGCTCGTGCTTGTGTGTGCCTGTATACAATCCAAGTATGTCACAAAAAGTCTTTTGTATCATTCAAGTATACAATCCCAGTAAGTCACAAAAAGTCTTTTGTATCATTCAAGTATACAATCAAAGTAAGTCACAAAAAGTCTTTTGTATCATTCCTGTATACAATCCCAGTAAGTCACGAAAAGTCTTTTGTATCATTCCAGTATACAATCTCAGTAAGTCACAAAAAGTCTTTTGTATCATTCCAGTATACAATCTCAGTAAGTCACAAAAAGTCTTTTGTATCATTCCAGTATACAATCTCAGTAAGTCACGAAAAGTCTTTTGTATCATTCCAGTATACAATCTCAGTAAGTCACGAGCAGCCTTTTGTCATTATATTACGAGTAGTCCTGTTGTCACTCATCTGACACAGTTAGTCTGGAACACCTTTTTTGGTCATTCACTTCTACATGTACAGTAAGTCACGTTTAATCCCTTGCTTGCACCTGATGGACCAGCCGGCTGTTGCTTTATATCCTGGATAAATAAATGTAAACCACGAGTCACTTTATTCCTTTTCAACAACTTGACAAATCTCGAAAATATCATACAGATATACCAGTAAGTGAAAACAATTAATAGACAACTTGACAAATCTCGAAAATATCATACAGATATACCAGTAAGTGAAAACAATTAATAGACAACTTGACAAATCTCGAAAATATCATACAGATATACCAGTAAGTGAAAACAACGAATATATATTTCTGTATTAAGCAAATTTTTACATTAATTTTTGTTTGTTTGGCTAACCAGCAAGTATAAAAAGTATTAAGAGGAAAACAAGCATTGCAAAACAACTTAAAAGTGGAAATTATTATATAGGAACGGGTACCCTACTAATTCTTTCTTCACAATATGCCACTTTCCCCCCTTACCACCTCCCTCTTTACGTGACTTACTTAATGGACAAGTCTAAAAGAATGAAGTCTATGATAGAAATGTAATAGCCAAAACAAATATAATATTATAGTGACTGTCACATACATGTATTTGTCTTCTTCTGGAAAAATGTCTTCCGAATAGTACTCTCTCGCAAACAGCCTGGGGGCGCGTCTCTTGCAACACGTTTGGCAAACTTCAACATGAGGAATTTGTTTAGAAATGCTTGATGAACGGTGGCATCTTGCCTAGAGAAGCAACCATGTTTAGAAGTCAAACGGTGTTGATGTGGAACAGAACAGAGGTGTTTTTAAATTACTGGGATGGATGAGTGCGATTAGTATTGGTTTATTTTTAGCTAAACGAATTCGACATATTAATTAGTAACTGATTATCTGAATGTCCAAATGCATTAAAAATAAAAATAAACTTCAATACTAAGTAATTAATGGACACAGTTATACTTGAGCAATAGTATTGTTAAACCCTTTGTTTGATTATTATCTATTTGAAATAAAAGCAAGATTAGTATTTGTAGTATAAGTTATTATCTACACGAGGCTATAAAAACGCAAGGACAATTGTTTGATGATTGATCTGTCAACCTGAGTTAAAAGCAAGAAGAAGTCAATAATGGATTATTCCTATGTGTAATAGTTTAGTCGAAAATCTGAATGCTACACTTACCAAGTCACTGAGAAAACTGTGCATGGAAAGACCACCTGCTAGGGATTTGTATTTGCAAGCATTTTGTTTGCATTGTGCGAAAAGCACCACAAGATTTGACTGAAATTTTGCCCTTCAAATGTAAAACTATTAAGTGACCATGACCATATTATGAGAATAATAGCCAGAGAGCGTGCTAGCAGAATCTGTAAAATGTACATTTCAACACATGATCGAACTTGTGAACCATATTGATACTTCATGTCACATACAAGCTGAAAATGTACACGATAGTAAGACTAGACAAATGCGTCTTTATAACCGTAAGACACAAGCGTGTAACATTGAAATCAGTATGCGGGTATTGTTGCTAGCTCTTCACCCAGACAAATTAGATATATCATAGCAAGGACCCTATGAAGGTGTTAAGAATTTGAGTGGGTTCAGTTTCCGAATTCAGATCAGATCTAAAGTGAAAATTGTTCATGCTAATCTGATGAAAGCATATGAAAAAAATCTCTGATAACATGACGTCACTATTGTAATAGAAGACGATGCTACCTCTGTACCCGATGCCGAATCCATACCACACCCAGGTTTACCAGATGTTGAAACTGTTAATGATGTTGCTTTAAATCCAGAGCTCTCACACTCTTATACTACGTGATCAGAAGGCAATCTGCATGAAACCATTTTACCTTTTGCTAAACAGGATGCTGTAGAATAGGAAAGATATGATTGAGAAAGTGTATGATTGAGAAGGTGTATGATTGAGAAGGCGTATGATTGCGTAAAGCAGCCCTATAGTTCTAAAAAAAGAAGGGCGACACGCATTCATTTTGCATGGACTACAGATAACTGAACAAGTTGATTGTTTTTTCAGCTGAAACAATGCCTGAATCAGAGCCCCTTTTTACTCACCTCAGTGGAGTAAAATATTTTTCTAAACTAAATATGACAGACGCTTTTTGGCAAATTTCAGTATGTGAGGCAGACAGGCTGAACTTAGTATTCAGTACACCTGATGGCCAGTATCAATGCCATTCGGCATTCTCACAGCAAAAGCTGTTTTCACTAAGATGATGAGTTGCTTATTGAACCCAAGAGAGAGGAATCTGTCTCTAACTTTATGGATGACATATTGATTGCTACCCAGATCCTGGAAGAACACATCCAAATGTTATGTAAGTCATTCCATCGTTTGTAGCAACGTAACCTTACTGCTTGACCAACCAAATGCTTTTAGATTTTAAAGATCCAAACTTGAGTGTAGCTCTCAATTTCATATCGTCTTATTTTGATTAACCATGAAAAAACGCCGTAAGTCTGCATATTAAACTTGAATATAGCACTCTTATCGTCTTCCTTTCACTTATTTTGATTAACCAAGAAAAAATGGCCTATGTGCCGTAAGCCTGCATATTAAACTTGAATATAGCACTTTTATCGTCTTCCTTTCACTTGTTTTGACCAAAAACTTTAATATAGCAATGTATTTATTATTTTGTTCATTTGACTAATTCTTATTAGATGGAATTGCCACTGTGCCAGTATTTTGCAAAACTGGAATGGAAGCACGCCTAGCTTTGTCCGACCCATCGGCGTCCATTTCGATGATTGGCACACCCGGTTGCCAGGTGGTTGCACGTCCTCTCGTTAGTTAGTACCGCTCTGGCGTTTTCATTCTTCTGCAGATCTCTGCACTCTGGCCTTGCGTTGCTTCCTTCTGAATAGAGCAGTAAACGATTGAAATAAATTAACAGAGTAAACGAATAGTCCTTACAAGTATATCGCATTGCTGAACATTGCCTGAGTGAATTAACACCGGCTGGTCAAGTGTTCCATTCAAACAAAAGACATTATTGCAATGAAAATATCGGAACTTTTGAAATGATTAACATATGAAGAGGGATGAATTAACTGTCTCCAGACAAATGTGTACAACTTTTGTTTTCTCCAAAATCTGTTCAGCTGTTGTAAATAAGATACCACCGTTCAATTTGTGAACGCTTATGTCAAAACAATTTGTGAACGCTTACGTCAAAACAAGTTGTGAACGCTTACGTCAAACAATTTGTGAACGCTTATGTCAAAACAATTTGTGAACGCTTATTTGTAAAGCATTGACGGAAATAAAAAAAAGAAAACATTAGATATAGAGGAAAACAACAGGTAAATATATATTTTATCCATTGCTCGTTATTCCGGTTTATAATATTTTTCTTACCTTCACTATATTCATTAATACCTGATTTGTTTTAGTGCTCAGTGCGATAACATTTTATAGATGCAGTTAAGAAAGAATAATTTAATTTAATTAATTTGAATTTGTACTATTTAACAAAAGTTAAATAGATAATAAAATAATAGAATGAATAATATATTCTGCAAGCATAAATAGCTTGCTTAAAAAGATAACGAAATATTATCAATAATAATATGTTTTACAAGCATAAATAAGTTACTGAATAGATAATAAATAAAAATTAATATATTTTACAAACATAACCAGGCTTACTTTAGATAATGAAATGATATAATGAATAATATATTTTAAAATATATTTCAAAGAAAGAGCAAACAAGAACAATTTTCGGCAAAAATCTTCTAAAGCCTTAATCATCGTAGTGACTAACTAAATTCCTGTATGTATATGTGCGTATGTAAATATTATGTTTGTGTACATAGTGTGACGCCAACGCCACCTAGTGAATGGTTATGATTATTATTAATTAATTAATCGTCCATAACTAATTACAAGTAATGAGAATCTTAATTTATGTTATTAATAATTCTCCAGCAGACACCACTCGTCTATCTCACCTGGCGGATATGCCGGCGCTGTAAACGTTTCCTCTCTTCCACAACATTAACAACAAATATTTACCGTTACACAATATTTCCCTCGGTGGAAAACGTCTTACTAAAGGAGAAGACAAATCCGTCTTTAATCTATATTTAGCTAGACCCCATCCTCCCACTTTCTTCTCTAAAAGTTTATCAATATGGATAAGGTAAATAAATTCAGCAATAATTATGGATTTCGATGTTGCATGAATAATGTTACCGCTCTGAACAATAACAATATTTTACGTGATGTTTCAGTTCCCAGTATGGCATCTTGCCTGAAAAGGACGAAAGCTGTTATTGCTATTTGCAAAGCTGTTATCAGCCGCTCGCTTTTCGCTTTACACGGCTTCATATGTATCTGGCGGGTGACTGTGGTCAAAGGTCAGCCTCTCTTCTGGAGTTTGACTGGAACAATTCCGCTCATTGTTCTCGAGACGATTCTTACTCTCAAGCACAAAAAAGGGGGTGAATGGAAATGGTAATTATCTTGTCTGGTTAGAGGGCAGAGATAAATGGAAATTGTAATTATCTTGTCTGGTTAGAGGGCAGAGATTAATGGAAATGGTAATTATATTGTCTGGTTAGAGGGCAGAGATAAATGAAATTTTAATTATCTTGTCTGGTTAGAGGACGGGGTGAATGGAAATGGTAATTATCTTGTCTGGTTAGAGGGCACTAATTTGGCTCGTAAAGAATGGCACTTTTTGAAAATACTTTTTGTTTGTGAACAATTTTTTTCAAGAATGAAGGTTAAGTCAAAAATCCGAACACGAATAACAAACACTTAGTTTACAGAACTCACTGAGACTCAGTGTCTCACATACTCCCAGGTATATCGAACGTTTTGTTAAGCAGTCGTCTCATTGACAACAACTATATTGGTAAATATGCTTAATTAAAGTTCATTTTTAGTTGAAATACTGTCACAACAGTTTGAATATCATCTCGTTGAAATGGTATGTTAATATTATGTGTAATTAGCATAATTTGACACTGGCACAAAACCCCTATAAATTATGTCGAAATGTGGGGATTTTTTTTTTCAGTCTGACCCAGCCCGCAACTACTCTCCTTAATTCGGTCATCGGCCATAGAACCGAAAAAGGTTGCACCTACATACTTTAAATAATAGAATGAAAGATATAAAAGCGATAATCTTACTAAACTAAAACCTTGTCCCTTTTAATTTTACAATAAGGAAATGTAGACAAAATGTTATCGTTAGTCCTAACGAATCCAAATACATTGTTTCGTTTTTCTTCTAAATTCATAGCTTTATAAACATAGTAAAATCACTTCAGAATTTCTTAAATATATTTCCACTAAAATAAGATAAGACACAGTTCCATGTTTTAAACAAACAGCAGCAGATAGTTTTTTTAAGACTGCTGATAATCTGGTCCATTAACAAGGGATAGTCTTAAAAAATTATTAATTAAATTTAGTCACATAACAACTACCTGTTTTTATACTGCTCCTATTTTTTATTCACGCAGCAATCATCCAGTTATTAACTGTTTATTTTTATTTCATAGGATTTGCCCCAGTGTCTTGCTGTATTTGGGAACAGCAGTTCCGGCTATTTGGTTTCTGGAGTTGGATCTCATGGTAGCACGCATGACGTCACCAAACCAGCAACTGTTAGTACAGAGAAACTTCACTGATGAAGAAAACATTTCTGTACTAAGTGGAAAGGTTGGTATACTGGTTTCATAAATATACATGAAAAGTTAGGTAGGCTGTACTTGTATTTAACTAATAATACATATATAATTGTGGAACATGACAGATTGTACATTTCGGTAATACATGTATATTTGTATATTTCTTTCGAAATGCGTACAGCGCTGATTGCCGTGCGTTTTTGGGTACGGTGTGCTGGCGTGTGTTTTGTCGTCTCAGAGCTGTTAAGGCAAAATGTTACAAGACTATTCAAAACACTAGTGCAATATGTGTAGAAAAAAATAATTTTAGAAACATATTAAATATTTAATTACCGCTTTTGCATGATGGGATCACAAAAGTCAAGTTAAAATGGCTGCGCAAAAGAACAACGTGCGTGGGGTTACAGAGAACACTTTAAGACAAAGATAAAGGAGCAGGGTTAAATATAAGGCTGTAAGGCTAAGTATATATATATATAGTGTGCTGTAAGGTTAAGTTATATATAGTGTGCTGTAGAATTAAATATAGTGTACTGTAAGGTTAAGTTATATATAATGTGCTGTAAGAGTATATATAGTGTGCTGCGTGGACAACATGAAACAGACAATTTATTAAATTAAACCAGGACATTTAAAAAAAATAGAAATAACGTACAATTAGTTCCTTGGATAAGGATGGTATGAACTGTTACAAACAGGGATCTCAAACTCTCACAGAAAATTATGTACACTTTTCTAACCCAAAGGAATGCATTATCAAGATAAACTTACACGAAAACTATGTACATTTGTCTAATGAAGACATCAAATTGATCAGCTAACAGAGAAGATAATAGGCAACCGAAATACTAAACTTACTTTAAGCTGATAAAACGAAACAAGAAATTAACTTACATGGAAACAACGATTAAAGTAAAATTTAAAAAAATCAAGAAATACCCAAAGAACATATAATAAAATATTTAAGTGTATATAAACACACTGTGGTGTGAGTATTATATCACTAAATTAATACCACTTCTATTATAACTGTAACATTTTCAATTACAATTTATTACTTTTGGAATTATTACACGTTTCTACTTATGCTTTCGTTGTTTCATCGTTAAGGTTTTTATTATTATTAATTAATTAATCGTCCATAACTAATTATAAGTGATGAAAATCTTAATTTTTGTTATTAATAATTCTCCAGCAGACACTACTCATCTCTATCACTTGGCGGATATAGGGGCGCTGTAAACGTTTTCTTTCTTCCACAACATTAATGACACACATTTACGTCACACAATATATTTAGGTGGAAAACTTCATACTAAAGGAGAAGACAAATCCGTCTTTAATCTATATTTCTTTCTTCTCTGATATAACGTTATCAATATTTGTAAGAAGGTCAACAAGTTTAACAATACATTTATTAAATCCAGAATCAAATATACATATAATAAATACAATGAAAAAATATTAACAAAACCACATTTTAATAATTTTAGTATCTAATTAGTCTTAAAATCCTAAAATACGATTCAACAATTTAGTGTCTATACAAATCACAGGATAGAGAACATAAATGGAGTTATTAGAGATAAGTAATAAGAGTTTGTATATAACCTGATTAGGTGCTGTCTCAATAGTCTTTCGTGCACTTTTTTTTTCTAAACAAAGCCACATCAGTTATTACTGTCAATTCTGTTTGATTCCCTCCTCATACTGTAGAACTCTGATTCACTTCTATTCTTTCGAGGCTAACCTGGTGTTTAATTATGCATCTGCCAAGGTCATAGTGGTTTATAAATATAATCAGTAAACCAGGAGATTCATTTCTTCTTCTTCACGATGACTTCTTTTCCCCACAGGAATTGCGTGGAAACTTTTCATCTTCTTGATGTTCTCAGTTTCTGTAGAGTTCCTGTTGGGCCTTCCTGCTTTCTCTGTTCTAGGAGGGTAGTAATGTTAAAAAAAATTTTTTAAATAATAAAATAAAAATTAGAAGATATATGGAAGATATGGAATTAGCTTTCCACTTGCCTGTCATTGTTTACATTTTTCTTGCATGCTTTATTCTTGTGTCAGTTATTGTATGCATTGTTTTTCCCAGGAGATTCAGATAATACAAGGAAAGTTTGCCTTTCCCCTGAAAAAACATAATCAGGGAACAAATGCTAAGTTTATAGTTGATTCCTTTTTTAACTCCATTTTTCTTACATTCAAGTCTGAACATACAGTTTCCTGCAACAGTGTTTATGAGCCTGATACATGCTAATACTAGTTTTATGAGTGGGTTCACTAGAAACAATATAAAGTGTTTAACATACTACATATAAGCATCATAGCTCACAATTTGTAGAAATAATAGTCTACTCATAATACATCTTATAAAACACAAGTAAAACACATCAATAGCAACAATGCACGAAATATTTCTAACTCCATTCTCTTGCAATCAGTCACTTAACTCACCATTAAGTTACTGGCCACATTTCACGACCGGACTTTTTGCCACACCAAATTCAAGTGATTAGACAATAGAATTCACTAAAGCATGTAAACTTTTTATCTCAGCCCATTGGCTGGTTTCGTTGTCATAAATCTTAACCATTCGATAATAAAAACTACTCATCCTTTTGGAACTGGTTTGCATTGCATCAGCAATTTCTAACATATTCTCAAATCGAGTTGTTTACTCCAATTCTGACACTTGCAAAAATACAACCATAAGGAGTGCCCAAGGACACTTTAATAATTTATATAACTATTAAGTTTAGAAATAGAGATAGGCACATTTATTCCACCATACATCGTGATGCAGTTTTCAAGGATAAAAGTAAGAATATAAATATGCCAGTCAAGACGACGTTCATTGGAGAAGTTATATACATATAATCAGTTAAGAAAACAAACATCGATCACATACACACACTCACACACACACACACACACACACACACACACACATACACACACACACACACACACACACACACACACACACACACACACACACATACATATTATGCCACTGAAACAATATATTTATATATTTTGGTTAAGAAAATATACATTTATCAAACAAACTTACATTGGTCAAAGACTTAACATTGCTACCAAAAATATACATCGTTCAAAAAGATACAATGGTCAAAACCCCCTATCGGTGAAGAAAATTACTTCATTCAAGAAACCACACGTGAATTAAGATAGTGTGCAACATCTCACTGAACTATTGTTTTATTGCTCAGTCCAAATTATGGTAACTTGTTATGGTCCCTTAATAGCACTTAAAATATTGTGTTTCAGTTACGAATTTCCCTAAGACGAGAAGAGTGGTGTAAAATTTTGGAGCAAATGCTTCTTCTAATTCTCATCATTGGCCGCTGGCTGCTTCCTAAAGGAAAGATTACTCGAGAACAACTGTCACAGCTGCTGCTTGTATATATAGGCATGGCAGCAGATATTATCGAACTTTTCGAGGCGTTTAAGGTGTGTATGTGAATGAAAAAATCATATCAGCAATTTTTGTTAGATGATCTGCATAACCACCTGTTGAAATGTGTTGTAGCTTACTAGCTGCCTGTAAAATATATCAGTCTGCTCTCTCTTAAACTAGTGAAACCTACATGTGTATGTCTCACTCATCACTCTGAAGTATGCTAACCAGTTCGGCCTTATATGTTTAATTGTCGCACCTTCCTCTGGGAGCCAATGAAAGACTGTACTATCCTGACCTTTCTACCTGCCACTAACTGGGAGAGCCATAATCTTTCTGGCACACTGTTAAAAAATTAGTACATAATCCTCAATATGTTCAAAACAAAAATCGTACTGACTTCCTGAACCTTAGAAACAGTCTCTCTTATTTTTAACTGGTTTAGATTTAGTTCTGTGTATCTCAGATTTACTCTCATTACCACCTGCACTCATTTAAGAACTGAAAGACAATTTTAGAATTTATTATTAGCAATAGTATATTATATGGGCATCTAAATTTTTTTTTTGTTATACGTAAACACTGTTTTGTCTATTGTATTAAACTCTCACAGTGTGAGTTATCTCAATCTGCTTTTTTGTTATTAAAGCACCAATTCATTTATTATATTCTGTTTTATTCCCTGCACTGCTGTGACATGATTAAGTGTAACTGGGAGCAGGCCATCTGCCTGCGCATCAGTTTGGTATGTGACTAGTCATATCAGTCTGGTAAGTGACTAGTCATATCAGTTTGGTATGTGACTAGTCATATCACTTGTAGACTGATCCAAGCAAAAAGACGCAGAGTACAAAAAGAACACACTACCAATAGTATAGATGCATTAATATACTAAGACAAGACAATGAAATAGTAACAAATAACATATAAACATAATAAAATGAGAACATAAATTACAATTCGATAAACAAATATATGATGCATTTATATATTAAAAGGTAATATATTAAAAACAAATATTTGAATCTTTAATGAAAAGAACATTCAGTAGTAACATTTTCGGTTAAGGCAGCCAAAATCAAGCAATGTCATTTGATTAAATAGAATGCAATAGAAATAACAAAAACTACGATATGATATTTTTTTCCCTTCAGGAAGATGGAGTACGTGAAAACTACTCGTTGACTTTAATCATCCTATCTTTGTGGACTGCTAGTCTCATGCAGTTCTCACTGGTTGTTACTGCAACCAAGGTCAAGCGCATGCGCCCCACTCTCTTCCGCTCTGGCAGTTCTGCTTCCACCCTAAGTGTTGATGGGAAAGTATGCTGCCCAACAGAGGTAGGTAACTCTTGATTACGATGATGTGCATACACTCTCAAACACACTCACGTTGGCAAGCTATGTACTCATGTTCAAAATATTCTAACAGTGCATTCTCAGGCAATAAATATTTCAATAATTTATAGGTATAATAAATATCGTGTATCTAATTTTCAAGCTACATCATGAGGCGAAATTTTCTAAATGTATACAACGTTAAAACTCGAGAACTGTTCGCCCGATTTCAAAGACATTTGGCCATTTTATAGACACATATAATCTGTACTCGATCAATTTATTTAATAAATTTGCTTTCATTACGTCCGGAGATAAGCAAGTTCAAATAATTTGATCTTTACGTTACACACTATATTTTATATTGAAAAAAAAAACTTGTAAATTGGATCATACCTCGAGAACGACTCCAAAGACATTTGGATATTTTATAGATTCTTATAATCTGTACTCGTTCAATTTATGTCATAAATTTCCTTTCATTACGTCCCGTTTAAATAATATAATCTTTACGCTACACGCTGTTTTGAAAACGCCATGTAAGTTGTATCACATTACGACTCGAGAACCGTACATCCGATTCCAAAGATATTTGGGTATGTTATGGACTCCCATAATCTGTACTCGTCAAATTTATTTAATAAATTTCCTTTCATTACGTCCGGGGATAATCACATAGTGTATTAAAAAAAGCCATATTAATATTATTAATATATTAATAGTGTCATAACTCGAGAACCATTCAACCGATTCCAAAGACATTTGAATATTTTATAGATGCATTTATACCATTTCGAAAATAAAGTATGAGGTAGTATCACTCTTGTGTCTCATCTAATCATAACGGTATATATCACACTGCTTTAAAAGATTGTCATAAGTATACACCAGGCTTGGCTACACTGTCAAGGTCAACAAGAGTTTAGTAATATTACAAATAATATATGCAACCTTTTTCTGTATATGGTAGGCTAATGTCGTTACTGCCACATTAACTCACAGCTCACATTAACTCACAGCTCCCATGCAGTTAGTGTCAATGGCATTACTGTCACATTAACTCACAGCTCCCATGCAGTTAGTGTCAATGGCATTACTGTCACATTAACTCACAGCTCCCATGCAGTTAGTGTCAGTGGCATTACTGTCACATTAACTCACCGTTCCCGTGCAATTAATGGCATTGACATTACTGTCACATTAATGTTTACCTGAATGATAGATTGCAGGTAAGCGACAACAAAAAAGCATGTCAAAAATAAAGATAACGAAAACTGTACAAAAATACATTTTATGGTTATATGTGAAGATAAAAGATTAAAAACCAATTATATTGTTGTTTTTAACAAATGAAATTATATATATTTAGAAGTTAATAGTATGCAGATTAACAAGACTTTTCCTAATAACAGTTGTTATTACAGTTGTTACAGCACGAAAAAGAAAAGAAACACTATTATGAATATGTCAGATCAACATTACTAAAGCAACCCGATGGTGTAAGTGTTCGCAAGGAGAAACTTAAAATGTATTTGTTTATTTAAAGCCTTTAAACACTTTGAACACGTGTAATATTCTTGCAGTTAAGCTCTCCTTTCTTTTTCCAGGTTGTCTCCATCTTAATCAGCGTGACGCTTCAAGACGGGCCTTTTCTTGTTCTGCGCATGCTCCTTATCTTCCGCTACAACGTCCTGAGCTACACGAACCTGTTCTTTACGTCCAAGAACTCCCTGGTTCTCGTTCTCCAGTTTTACCGCCTTTTTGTTCTTTTTGGGCAAAAGAACACACAACCGCCGGTAGCTGCTGTCGTGCTCACTAAGGGGGACTACTTGGATGCGAATGAACGAAAGCGAGGGGGGAAGCGGGAAGGTACTGTGAAATGTAGAAAAAGACAAGATCTAGGTAAAGTTACATTCACAGATGAAGAACTCGAAGATGATGCAAGTGTGTCGTCTGCGAATAACGAAGTTCATTGCAAAACTGTCGTTGCCAAAAAGAAAGACTTAAACATAAAATACATGTCTAAGGACGATGGAAAGACGACTTCCAGACGGGAGTCGTTTCGGAGGCAACAAGCTGCCAGCGTCCAATCTGCGTGTACCTCCACAGAACATGACGGAGTGGTCAACACGGCGACTGCAGCTTCAAACACCTCTCCCTCGACATCACTGTCTGTCAGGACCTCGCACAGCAAGAGAAACATGAGCCAGGACAGTGCGCACGGAAGTCTCGGTGACTCTTGTAAAGATAGTGAACACGGAAGTCTCGGTGACTCTTGTAAAGATAGTGCACACGGAAGTCTCAGTGACTCTTGCGAGGACATAAGAAACGCCAGAAAAAAAGCTAAAGAAGTGGTCACCTTAAGATAACTGGAAGGATGTTAAAGTTCTTGCAAGAACAATTGCATTTATAAATGAGTCCAGCAGAATAGAAACGCTAGTTCTGAAGCCTTATGAAACGATAGACAACAAGACACTGTTTATAGCGGAAATTCTCAGAATGGAAGAAAAGAAGAGCAAATTGTCTTAAATGTAAGAAAACTACAGCAACACACACTACAACTGCACTTAACATCACAAGTGGCAACATGAGCGTCATAAACATATAAACTGTTACCATAGGGACTATGATAGGTATTAACAAATAAACTGTGTTAGCAGATGGGCTATGACGTTTGTAGACAAAATTTAATGAGTTATATTAGCAAATAATCTGTTAGCAGATGGGCTATGACGTTTGTAGACAAATGAGTTATATTAGCAAATAATCTGTTAGCAGATGGGCTATGACGTTAAACAAATTAGTTATATTAGCAAATAATCTATGTTAGTATAGGGAATATGATGAGTTTTAACAAATACACTATGTTAGTATAATCTTTGATGTGTATTAATAAATTTACTATATTAGATTAGGGTTTCTGACTATGTTAGTATAGGGTCTGTGATGTATGTAAAATATACTATGTTAGCACCGGGTCTATTAAGTATTAACAAATGTGCTATGTTTGCATAGGATCTATGAGTGTTTACAGATATACTATTGTGGACTTTGATGTTGCTTAACAAATAAATTATGCTAGTGTGTGGACTTTGACGTGGACTTTGTAGGAATAAAAGTGTGTTGAAACACATTAACTTTTACTTACGGATTATGACATATATTAACTATTAAACTGTGTTAGCATTTGGTATTGCGTGTTTAAAGAAATAAATTGTTACTAGTCAATATGTCGTGTGTTAACAATTGAATATAGCATAGGAAGTATGACGTTTGTCAACAAGCAAACTATGTTAACAAATACTTATTTTAGCTTAGACACTAATGACGAGTGTTAACAAATAAACAATATTAGCATTCTGACAAAGATATATTTTAACAAGTTATGGTAACAAGTAAATTATGATAACATAGGGACTACGATTTGTTAAAGTTATGGTAACAAGTAAATTAGGATAGCATAGGGACTACGATTTGTTAAAGTTATGGTAACAAGTAAATTAGGATAGCATAGGGACTACGATTTGTTAAAGTTATGGTAACAAGTAAATTAGGATAGCACAGGGACTACGATTTGTTAAAGTTATGGTAACAAGTAAATTAGGATAGCACAGGGACTACGATTTGTTAAAGTTATGGTAACAAGTAAATTAGGATAGCACAGGGACTACGATTTGTTAAAGTTATGGTAACAAGTAAATTAGGATAGCACAGGGACTACGATTTGTTAAAGAACAATGGACAGCTCGTCGGGATATGTTCTTTAGTTTTAATATCTGGATTTTTAACGTTTGAAAGTAATATTTTTTTTTTTACTAATTCTGGATAACTTCCCTAGACTTATGCGCCATAAATTTTACAGAAATTATATAGAATAGAAAGAAGATTCCATAGGGAAGAGTTTGATTGCATATTTTATTCTTTTCATTTGATTGTTTCATTCTTGCTTTATTTTATGCATTGATGTATGTTCTATTTACTGTGTACTTAGTTATTTTGTGCATTGATGTATGTTCTATTTACTGTGTATTTAGTTATTTTGTGCATTGATGTATGTTCTATTTACTGTGTATTTAGTTATTTTGTGCATTGATGTTTGTTCTATTTACTGTGTATTTAGTTATTTTGTGCATTGATGTATGTTCTATTTACTGTGTATTTAGTTATTTTATGGATTGATGTATGTTCTATTTACTGTGTATTTAGTTATTTTGTGCATTGATGTATGTTCTATTTACTGTGTATTTAGTTATTTATGCATTGATGTATGTTCTATTTACTGTGTATTTAGTTATTTATGCATTGATGTATGTTTTATTTACTGTGTATTTAGTTATTTTGTGCATTGATGTATGTTCTATTTACTGTGTATTTAGTTATTTATGCATTGATGTATGTTCTATTTACTGTGTATTTAGTTATTTTGTGCATTGATGTATGTTCTATTTACTGTGTATTTAGTTATTTTATATGTGAATGACGCTATTTTAGTAAGAATATTTAAAGTGTTCATTCATTTTTCTATTTACCTTTTAACTTAATTGTAAAGGGAAACCTGTACTGATCCCTCGGCAGTAATATAAAATAACTAACCTGAGTAGGTAGTATTAGCACATTTTCTTTGTTTAAAAAAAACAAAACTATGTCCCGCTTTGCCCCGCTCATTGTGAAAGTTTTTTTTCATCTCTTCAATTTACAAGTCCTGATCATTTCAAGCAGAGTTATATATAATATGAGCTGTTTCTGTGCGACAAAATGCACGTATCATCAAAAGTCTTGTATATGCTTGTAAAATATGCACTAGGACCTTTTTACCTCTGTAAATATATTTATTTTGTTATCATTATGCTCTGGGTAAATACATAGGCTTAGTGTATGATGGTAATTGTTCCGTAGTAAATTTTCTATCGTTTAATAAATGATTAGCCTTTTTACCTGTAAGTTCTTTTGTTTATTTGAACTCTAACGAGAGTGAATTGACTGTAACAATCAGTTTTATCTTTCATTTTTGTATTTTTCGTGACTCGTACATCAGTATCTATTTTGATTGAACTCTGAACTTTGTCATCATTAACCTCATATTTAATGAATACTACTGTCAGTCAATCTCATAATGGACATACATAGTGGGTACTGCATTTAACATGCCAGACTATGTGAGCTAGTGCAGAACAGTGTGGGATACTTTACAATGGCATGATCTGGGGTTGAAATGTGTGACCAAGTGTAAGGCTGTATGTTCTAGTGCAGACATTGGGTTGTGTGAACATTTATAGGAACGTGTGAGAGAGTGTCAGACTGTGACTGGCAAGCCACTTAGTTAATGAAAATGATTATATTTATTAATTAATCTTTCATAGCTAATTACAAGTGAATGAGAATCTTAATTTATTTTATTAATGATCCTCTAGCAGACACCATTCATCTCTCTCACTTGACGGATATTTGGCGCTGTAAATGTTTTCTCTCTTCCACAACATAATGTTTCCGTGAGTGGAAAACTTCTTACTAAAGGAGAAGACAAATCCGACTTTAATCTATATTTAGCGAGCCCCCATCCACCCACTTTCTCCTCCAACATATGTATAAGAAGGTCAATAAATTTAACAATAAATTTATTAAATGAACAATCAAATATATATATGACACTTACAATGAAATAGATTACTTGACATCAGCATTCCACAAACTCACATTCCGATATTTTTTCATTTACACAGTCTATAGATATAATTTATAATCAAAATATAACTACAGTTCAACAATAGAGTCAATACAAATCACAGGTTAGTCCTATCAGAGAATAGAAATGGAGTTATCAGAGATAAACAATAATAGTTTTCGTAACCTGATTGCTATTCAAGAGGTCCTAAATTATATGTAATATTTGGTTGAATACTAAACTTTGTGATTGTGGAAACAGTAAGAAATCATAGAGAAAGTACAAACAGGGTAATAGATTTTGTAAACTGATTTACCTGATAAACAGTTGCTAGAATATAGAGTTATCACCCCTTGATGTGTTAAGACACCCCCTCCCACCCACGCTCCAACTACAATAAGAACCACAACTACAACACCTAACTGTACTTTAGCCCATGGATTTCCGGACTAAAGCCCGCCATTGCCGGCCAGACTTGCCTTCGCAATGGACGAGCGCACCTCAACCACTTTTCAAACGCAACACTTCATAGCCAGTCTGCAACACATACGGACACCCACAGTCTACTAACTACAGAAACAGGAAATTTACAACAACACTCTTCAAAACACGAACAACGAATCCTTGAACTACAGAAACAGAGGAAATTTACAGCAACACTTCAAAACACGAACAACGAATCCTTGAACTACAGAAACAGAGGAAATTTACAGCAACACTTCAAAACACGAACAACGAATCCTTGAACTACAGAAACAGAGGAAATTTACAGCAACACTTCAAAACACGAACAACGAATCCTTGAACGCGACAATCACCAGATTCAAGGAACCAAACTACATGCTTCTACATTCCACAGGAACTCTAAGGTAATAAAAAAATCCAGACTTCACATCTACAACGACACGCGATAAATACCTCTACCAGTCTCCCCTCTCCAGAAAACAGTGAGAAGAGGAAGTCTCCCAGAAAAAACCCAAGACCGAGAATATCTCATGATAAAAAGTCTACTGCGGCTTCTGAGGAGAGATGTCATCGAGAATTGTTTTTTTAATCTGAAAAATCTACTATCAGCTCATGCCGGATGCTGCCATCTTCCCAATCAAAGATGATGATGAAAAATCCACTCTTTATACGTTAAATTTTATTTTTGTAATATTTGCCCTGTAACAATTAGTAATATTTTATTTAAATTACCATAGAATCTTTCCGTTGCTGTCTTTCTTACTATGAGCAAAAGAGTGACGACAGGTAAACTCTTCTAAAAACTCGTTTGGTATAGTCCATTTACTGTTCAAAGGAGTAACTTCCCTTGTCTTTCACACCACCTGCAAAGCAGTGACGTCCAACGCCCCTTCCCCAAACTAATTCACTAGATCCCCATCATTTCACAACTGAAGAGAAAAAGGAATTCAAACAATTCTTCTCAAGTGACATTGACAACTTTCAGACAGTTTAATGTCATTTACTAACGTTGAGGCGTGAGTGTATTAATCTTGTTTCCCTACAGAAAGTATGGGAAGCAAGACACCAGAAACCAGTTTAAGGAAGACAAATAAAAATTTTTTGAGACGGGTGAAAAATAGACTTAGGTGGTGTAAGTTTGTGTATGTGTGTGTGTGTGTGTGTGTGTTATGTGTGTGTGTGTGTGTGTGTGTGTGTGTGTGAGAGAGAGAGAGAGAGAGAGAGAGAGAGAGAGAGAGAGAGAGAGAGAGAGAGAGAGAATTGAGAGAATTGTGGAGCATTGCGCCCATCTGCGTTTTGGCAATTCGAAAGATTCTTTGAGGTTGCATCATAAGGCGAGCATCTCAAAACAACATATTTTATTCGTATCTTGCCAAAGAAAGAATACTGATTAAATCATAATAAAGAAACATACAAGTAAGGACGCGCACACACGCAAATGTTCATAAAAAATATTTCATCATTTTCCTGTTCAGACGATAAGATGGCCGTGAGGTGTAGGCGTCAGACTCGCAAGAGGAAGATCTGGGATTTTAATCTCCCAGCTCTCCCACTATTCAAAAGCATATGCAGCTTTTTCAACCATTACATCGGCACCCCCAAGTCAGCGCTGTCAAGCAGCGACTCTGATTGCGAAACACTGATTTTAATTGTTACGAAGTGCTAGTAAATATGAATTTATTCACTTATTATTTTAAAATTTTATTTCACTCCAGCTAGATGAGAATGAACAACGTCGTGATTGGTACAGAATAGACTACAGCGTACTCTGCTCTGGAATTATGGGATATAATGTCATTGCTCGGATGGTGGTTTAACTTTGAACAACGTTGTTGTTGCTCTTTGATCGTGTTTGATAAACTTGTCTTCAGAACGATGAAGACCTGCCGATTTTTATCTTCGCTGTCACTAATTCCACCATTTGAGAACAGTGGCGTTAGGCAAGAGTTGCTCCGACATAGCACGCAATATAAGTTCGCTCTTTAGGGTTTTGTCGTTTTAGTGATGGCAAGCTGATTCATAGCTTGGCACTAGACGAATGATTTTCTTCCAGTCTTGAGACACTGAGCCTGCGAAGGTGAACAACAGATCTCTTTCTCTTTGTGGACACCGCAGCCACGTTTCGCTATTTGGCGGAGTGCATGCGCAACTCTGACATCAATCACCAGATCTAAAAATAGTATGTCAACAGGTCTTCATTCAGTCGTGTCAAGGGAAAGTAACTCTAATTATTTCTTCCTCACATACTGGATATCCCCTTGCAGCAAAAGAATTTATGTGTGTAAAAATATTTAGATTTAGCAAACTATAAGAGCAGTTTTCAGTTTTATATATGGGGATTTACATGCATGCAGTGTCTAAGACTTCGCGATTTAAAAGAGTTTGTGAGAAAACTAAGACTCCAGTTACTGGGTGTTTTGTTCCCGCATCAGCCAGACGTGACTCGGATGGGATTTAAGATTGGATATGTGTAGTAATATAGTGCTTACAATAGTCGGAGTACATAAGTTAAGGTGTTAAGTATGCTTTATATCAGGCAAATGATAGCCATTATATATATATATATATATATCGTTTGTATTAGTGATAACAGCTTACGGAAAGACTTCTCTCACATACACTCAGAGAGAGAGAGACAGAGAGAAAGAAAGAAGGAAAGAAAGAAAGAAGAAAGAAAGATTGAAACTGTTCATCAAGCAATTGTTACAGCGAATTGTTATCTGCCGATTCAAGTATCGTTTGTAAGCTGGTTCACGGTCCATGTAAGTCATGTGTCCACAACAGTGTGTCTGTGTGTATGTACAAGGTGGCGCTACTAGTTGTACCTTTTCGCTTGGTGCGCGCAAAAAGATATATGTATATATATTTAAAATGCATATCCCCCCCCCCCAACTACACGAGTGTCGGCCCCTTCCTTCCTCAGTCCAGCTTCCTCTCCACCCCCTTTCATACACCCTCTGCTCCTTGCTTTTCCATAACGTTGTCCCCTTGCTCTTCGCATAGACACAGATATCACTGTTTCTTCCTGCCTTACCTCCCCTTACTTGATCTTCCTGTCTCTCTCCCTCCCCCATTTCGTCCTTCACTCAAATAAGAGCACGCTAGAGAAGCAGAAGAGGGCTTTAAGGGAAGACACACAGGGACCCTTCGCCTCGTACATACAAGCTTGAAAGCTCACATTATAGGATCTTCCCTTCGTTCTAGAGCCGAGATGCCTCGAAGCAGTCTGCCTCCTGTGGTCGTTGTTGTGACATTGGTGGCTACCTTGGTGGCATTAGCGAATGGTCAGCCAGGAAACGCTGCGAATATGGCGTACCCGACTACAGTACAGAGCAGCCATTGCCGTTATTTGATATTCGCTCCAACCCACTGGGGTACAAACGCTAGTCCTTTCAAGCTGTACACTCGGTCCTACTCTGGGGAGATCACTCGTGGACAGCCCATAGAAGGTAAATAGTGCTTGTTGTTTCCGATGTGAAAAGCTGATGGTTCTTGAATCCATATGTCGGTACAGAGATTCAGAATTATGATCGTTGTGAATGTCCTTACTATTGTTATGGCAACAGAATCACAACTTTAAAAAAATTATATTGATGTTGAAAGGGCCCCACCTCACCTACCCATATATTTCAGTAGCTGTCTTCGATAGTTACCGACACTTTCTTTAATTATAATCAGTTTTAATTGGTTTCAACAGACTGGTGTTGATTGTACACGCTTATCTCAATTAGTATAACTACTTCAGCACCAGCAGCGGCAACAACAATTTATTTCTTCTTCAGTTTAATCGTGATTCCTTCTTTTGTGCTTCTTCTTTTACTTTTCATTTTCTTCTTGTTCGTTCGTGTTTAATTGTCATACTTGCATTGACGCTTCAGTGCATTGGAAATTTTAAATAGTCATTAAACTCTGTGTATTTTGTCCCTCCTTTTGGCCATCCTTACAATAGTCATGAAGCGCTGTGTATTTTACCTCTCCTTTGGGCTATCCTTACAATAGTCATGAAGCTCTGTGTATTTCGTCCTTCCTTTGGGCCATCCTTACAATAGACATGAAGCTCTGTGTATTTTGTCCCTCCTTTTGGCCATCCTTACAATAGTCATGGAGCTCTATGTATTTCGTACGTACTTTGGCCATCCTTACTTTAGTCATGAAGCTCTGTTCATTTTGTCCTTCCTTTGGGCCACCCTTACATGTATCTAATCACCAGTACAAAAAATGTCAGAATGATTCAATCCCAACTGACTGCCCATCAACCATTAAATATTTATCTCAAATACCCACCCACCCGTCCTGAAAGACACGTGATCATTTCATCATAGTGAATTCCCTACCTGCTTTTCCCGTTGATTGCAAAGAAAATGTCGGTGATTCTCCCTGTCAACCTAGAACCCACCCATTCGTTCTCGGTGTTACTGTTCTTAAAGAAGTGGAGAGTTATTGTAGGTTTCACTCTAATGCAAATACATTCAAATAAAAGCTATGCTTTATTTTGGGTCTTTATTATGCATTTACATTTTGGGGGATGAAAATCCGAGAGTAAGGTTAGAGTTTAACTTTTGTGATTTTGTTGCCTGTGTTACATAACATTTCAGACCTACATGCGTGTGTTTATTATATGTTACATAACATTTCAGACCTACATGCGTGTGTTTATTATATGTTACATAACATTTCAGACCTACATGCGTGTGTTTATTATATGTTACATAACATTTCAGACCTACATGCGTGCGCTATTCTTTCTCCTCAAACCAATTTTCACCGAAAATAACCAGTATTTATAACAGTCATACCCTTTAAGAGCTCTTAATTTCTCTCAGTAAAAATCAGAACAATGGATGCTTATAAACATGTACATGAAGACGTCTATTCGCGACAGAAGTCGCCCAAATAAATATTAGTACGCATGCGTAAAAAACACAAATAAAACACACATACACACAGGAGTCCTTGTGCTTAAAGTGTAATCTGGTGTGACTTAGCTGACAACGAGAAAGTAGAAATGTTTCATATCTGTTCAGTTAACGACGAGATTTATTTTTAGCACTGTCACCAAAAATCTCACACTTCTTCCTTGAACATTTGTCTTCCGCAAACGGAAAATGCCAATAGCGACTTGTTTCCAATGCAGTCCGTCAAGTTTTTGAATATTTTTGTTTATATATTTATGCAAATTTTTCATCACGCATACGTACCATTTCACTTGACGCATGTGTAGAAAACTTCTTTTGTGTGCATTTGTGTGTGTGTGTGTAAGTAAAATGTTATTGTTAGCTTATTTGCTATATGTGTTGGTTCTAATCACTTAATAATCGTGCTGTATTTATCCATTGGTTCTAATCACTTAATACTCGTGCTGTATTTATCCACTGGTTATAATCTCTTAATACTCGACCATACTTCTTCATTTTTAACGCGTTTCATTAAAAATGTATACTGTGTCATATACGAAGCGTTAAAGTTGATAGACATCGACTATTCTGAACACGAAAATGGGAAACAGTTCTTTATTAAATGAGATCTCTACATCTAATATACATACGTATTCAAAGCAAAACTCCAAAAGGCATAAGGTAGACTTGTGTACCTCTGATAGATTTCAAAAATGGTTTTGGACACTTGAGTCATAGATCTTCAGCTTCCTGTCAACGAGCGTGTCTAGAGATGTCTATGACACACGACACACGCATTTCGTATAGTTAATTAACCAGTGAATTACGACTGGAACATATCCCATAAGGCCAATCTCTGATCTGAAACAATGTAAAGGCACACCATAGAAAGCAGGTTACCCAGCACTTCTAACACTCATACTCCACTATGACTAACACACTGACCAAGACTCTCTGTCTGCCCACGATCTACTAAGACAAACAGACTGCATAGACGCCATAGAGTGTATGTCCATGATCTACTAAGACAAACAGACTGCATAGAGTGTATGCCCATGATCTACAAAGACTAACAGACTGGTAAGAGAGTCTGTCCACGATCTACTAAGACAAGCGATTGATACGAGAGTCTGTCCATGATCTACTAAGACAAGCGATTGATACGAGAGTCTGTCCACGATCTACTAAGACAAGCGATTGATACGAGAGTCTGTCCATGATCTACTAAGACAAGCGATTGATACGAGAGTCTGTCCATGATCTACTAAGACAAGCAGATTGATAGGAGAGTCTAATAATGATACGGCACACCAATAATATGAATGTGGCTTGACGTACTCAGCTTTACATGTTGTTGTGAAATGACAAGGGAAGTAGATTTCGGGTATGCATACGAAAGGAAAGTACAAGCTTGACTCACACTGCACTGACTTCACAGATATGCAACTGAAGGCATTTTCTTAACAGCAACACACACTTTAAAAGAAAAGTAATGAGTAAAATACAAAAAGGCAACAAATAATTAAAGTCAATGAAAATCCCCACTGGCACAGAATAGAAATTTTAAAAATGAATTACAAAATAAAATACAAAATGAAACTAAACTAAACAAATAAAATATTTTGTAATGAAAATAAAATTAGATCTTAACAAGAAGGCAGATATATCCCTAAATGTATGACATTGCTAGTAACGAATAAACAGAGCGTAAACATGGACATGTGTTCAATTTTACGGATTTTCTCTTTCTCAGCCCAACTGTCATTCTATTTGACTGAACTGTAGGGATTTTAAATTGACGAGGTTCATGGTGTTAGCATCACGTGACAGGACTTGGATGGATGCATACAAAACATTCTCGGTGCTTGATGGCTGTGGACACTCTTCTCTAATGAACATCTAGCGGGGAATTGGGAGGCAAGGGTAGGACGGATGAAGGACAATCAATAACTCTTATAGAAAAGTAAACTATAGATAAATTTTTAATAATAAAAGGAATCGTATGGTTAAATAACTAAAATGCGGCATAATTTAAAATGTCCCCTTTCCATCGACTATGCAGGACATTTAGCGTGGAGTGTAGAACCACTTTGGGTGGGTGGGTGTTTGGCTGGGGGTAGGTGGACTGGTCTGGGTTTGGGATGTTAGGAAGATACATCGTGACAGTCACACTTCACTGGGCACGTTCCGCTCGCGTCACCTGTCAGGAGATGGAGACGGCCGTAGCAGATTTACGGCGAAATCGCGAAGCCTGTCCACAAGCGCATCGCTCCTCACCATTTTGCACTCCCCTTCTCTCTCTCTCTCTCTCTCTCTCTCTCTCTCTCTCTCTCTCTCTCTCGATGCATTTCACAGTGCGTCACTTCCGGTTTCTGTGTACTACAATAACACGGCTCCACTGAGCTCTCTATATATAGCTCCGTGCGTGGCCCGGATGGAGTCCCTTGTGTCTGAATAACTGGAGAGAGGTTTGACAACTGTCTTCTTGTCCGACACGCAATAAGAACAGCGATAAACATCATCTCTCGCTGCTATGATAACAGAATTATAGTGCGACAATCTTATGACTGTAAGATATTCAGCTAGGCTGGCGATAACTCTCCTGACACGAATTTCCTTTTAGACAGAACTTCCACGTCACATTATCTTGATAAGTAGGTGGTGGTGGAAGTGGTGTTTTCTTTGTTTTGCTTTTTTAAATATAGAAAGGGAAAGAATTCTTTTTGAAAAGCAATTCAACGTCGAGTCAGAGTTTGTGTCAAAGCTGGTAACCGACGGGCAAATACTTTGGACAAGTTTAAACTTGATGTGTCATAAGCTAACTTATTTATCACTTATGATCACGCCAATGGACAACGCTGTTTAATAAACATTGGGACAGCTCTATATGTACTTGATAAATCTTTTCAGCCAAAAATATTCTTGGATAACAACATGCGTTAGAATGTTAAACGATATAAAAGTTAAATATGCAAGGTAATCATATTCTACGTTCCCCATTTTTAGAACGGACTGCCGTATGTCTTCGGTCCAGAGGTTTCAAAGAATTCGTTCCTGTGAGCAAAAGACATACAACCTTTACAGTTGACGTCGGGTGTAATGATGTGGTATCGGCAAAAAACATCTGTTGAATTAATCCTTCTTTTGCCCAGACAGTAAAAGTAAGAGTTTTCGGACTTATTTGCATAATGTATACTGATGCAAACGGTTGAAATGACACATCGGTCGATATCTTATAGTACATGGCGTCATTTTATTGTAGCCACTGGTTAAGAGTTGCTTCCTCATGTTTCACCCCTGTCATATTTATCTGTCCCTGATTAATCATCCTTGACTACCTGTCAGGACTAGTAATGCATGTGTATATGTATGTATTCAAATAGAAAATACTAGTGTGTGTGTCTGTGCGTGCGTGTGTGTTTAAAAAGAGAATTGAGATTTTAAAAACGCAGTGAAAGAAACAAAGAGTACATTACTGTAAAATCATTATAATAAAAGGTGGACGAATAGTGTTTACACATATGCAAACACGTGCACGCACACATACAAATGCACATACACATACACACACACACACACACACACACACACACACACACACACACACACACACACACACACACACACACACTTTTCAGCGTAACAATTTCGCATCTTCTAGTCAGACATATATTTGTATTGCGAAGTCTTGTGAAGTTGTCTTTATTCTTTAAGCCAACTTCACAAGACTTCGCAATACATATATACCCATACACGCAATGGACAACGAGTACACTACTTTTCTTACAAAATGGTTTCTTTTTATAATACAAAAAAGAAAACAAAGTGTACTAAAGATGCTGAAAAGAATGGTATTGTAAATATTTTTTTCAAAAGCTAAGAAATTAATTATCCACATTAAAATTTTTTCCTGATTGCCACCAGGTCATGCAGTTATTTCTTGAATTTATTGGAGAAAATAAGTATTGCGAAGTCTTGATATTATAACTAATTTGTGAAATGAAATGACTTAGACATGATAAACATTTGAATTACTGACACGTTTCACCGTTATAAATACACTTATACTGGTCATTGTCTTAAATTAATTAATTATCAGCAACGGGAACTCTGAAGATTTTGCCATTTTGTTTGCGTAGGTAAGTTTTTCAGAATCATGCACAGAATTTGAGAATCAAAACAACGTCATTATTATTATTAGGTTGTGCGATGGTTGAAAGCATTGCATTTAATTTCAACGTGTCGCAAAGAGCTTTATCTTCTAAAAATAGCGCTCGTCTGACAGCTTGAAGAGTGTCCAAAGTTACTGAAATTACATGACAACGAGTCTCATTGTTCCCGCACCGTATCGCTTTGTTTGCACAAGCTCACACACGTGCACTCACTCACACACGCATCCGTGCACACCTAGTTTCTGGGTTAGCTTTGTAAATGTTAACTGCTCTGACGTGAGGATGTCATCAGTAATACATTTTATACATGCTTTGCCAACAGTTTCCAATTCAGCGACAGGAAACAATGCTAATGATGTATCATGACGTCACATGATAGTACACTGATTGCTCTTCCATACCTGAGTGAGAAGACGTCACATATTAGTACACTGCTATTCCATACCTCAGTAAGAAGACGTCACATGTTAGTACACTGTTTGCTATTCCATACCTGAGTAAGATGTCACCAGTTTGTGTCCTGTCTTTGCTGTATATGAGAAAGAATTTGCACATCGGGTCATTACGGTCCAATTTTCAGCAGTAATATAAATCTCATGGCGAGAATATTTCACGGTCACGCTCACTCACATTAATAATGCAGTTAATTGTGAAACAGAGAATGATAAACACTTTCTTCAGTACATTCCCTCATCTCTGTATGTCATTTTCCCTGTGACGTAAACTTGATGTCAACAAAATTGTTATGTTCACATAGCGTTGACTGTGGCGTAAGCTTGACGTCTGATAAAGTGGTTATGTTCAGACAACGTTGAATATGGTGTCGTACGTAACCACACAAAATTTGCACGTACTAACAACCTTTGCGACCCCCCTCTTTTTTTTTTTAAAGTTTGTTTTTAACAATAATTTCCGTTAACTTCTTTTCCCCACAGGAATTGCGTGCAAACTTTTCATCTACTTGATGTTCTCAGTTTTTGTAAGGTTCCTGTGGGGCCTTCCTCCTTTCCCTGGTATTCACGGAGGGTGGTGGTGTTCTGTGTCGCTGTGTTTGGTTGTTGTTTTCTTTGCCTGCTCTGGTTTGTGACTGTTGTGAGTTGCAGAGCTACAGTCGATTTACCTGTCAGTACTTTCAACTGAGTTACAACTGTGTGTTTTGTATTGGGATGCATTGTTGTTAGAGTTTAAGTTCGCTTTTGCCTTTGGGGTCGGGTACAGGTGGGCTGGGTGGGGTGTTTTATGGTGGAAGTGTGGTGTAGCTGTGTTTGTGAGTTTGGGTTTGGTGGTGACCATTGTGATGTGTAAATAAGAATAAGAAAATATGTGTGGAGAAGTTGGTTTTTTTTAACAATAACATTTAGGATTACAGACGAAAAAAAATGGACAGCAAGAAAAGTGCAGAAAATATTCACTTGGCATGACAAAATGATGATAACATGTAATATGAAATATAAAATAAACACAACATTTAATTATTTTTTATTTGAGTGTATTTCTTTGCAATATCAGCAAATACAAAAATGAATTTAATTGCAATAACAAGCCATATTCGCAACATTTTTTTAACTGCGAGATATAAATGTGCAAACCGAAAATTAAAAAAAATATATATTACATTGAAGATGACTGCAACTACTTACAGTAAAATGCTTCGTTGAAGTATGGGGACATATTTACACAGGTGCATCTGCACTTCACTATAGCACCAAGATGTACCTATAAACGTGTGATTGTACTTGGATGTAAAATTCAGATTTTTATTTTAATATAATTTTACTTATTTCTCTGACTTGTTTAATTTAATTTTTTAAAAACATATTTAACAAATTACTAAAATCTTTTTTCTTCAAAATTATAATAACGAATTTAATTAGTTTCAAGATTTATGAATAATAGTAAGTTATTTTACTACATTATTAAGGCCTACGTATTAGAATTTAAAAGTATTTCACAGCAGTACTAAGATGAACTTAGAAGAGTGTAGAAGAGTGTAAATATATTTTACTGATATTTTGCCTCAGTACTGAGAGACCTTACAAGAATGTTAATGTATTTTGATGGAATATTTAGGTTTACTTACAAGAATATGTATGTAGTATTAAGATCTACTTACAAGAGTGCTCAAATATTTGGTTGCATTATTAAGACATATTAATAGGAGTGCACAACAATTTTATTTCAATATTAAGAACTACTTGCAAGAGTGCACGAATATTCGATTGCATTATTAAGATATATTTATAAAAGTGCAAACTATTTTTGATCGCAGTAGTAACATATATTTATAAGAGTGCACAAATATTTGATTGCGAAATTAAGATATACTTAGAAGAGTTCACAAATATATGATTGCGGTAATAAGATCTACTTACAAGAGTGCACAAATATTTTATTGGCGTATTATGATGTACTTATGAGTGCATAAATATATGATTGCAGTATTAAGATATACATACAACCGTGCACAAGTATGTGAATGCAGTATTAAGATCTACTTATATGCGTGCAGAAGTATATGATTATCGTTTTAAGCTATACTTAGAAAAGTGCATAAATATTTGATAGCAGTATTACGATCTGCTTACAAGCGTGCGCAAGTATTTGAATGCAGTACTAAGATCTATTTACGAGCTTGTACAAGTATTTGATTATAGTATATATATATTATTTTTTGTGACTGCAGTGTCTATATTGCCGTACCATGCACGTCTCAATTTCTTCAACTTCACGGACTTTGCCCTATGGGCGGAGCCACACGTCTCGGTGACGCAGCCAGTAAGGCCTGAAATCGAAGTGGTGAATGGCCCAGCCCCTCCTCCCGGTGCACCTTCTAATCTGGGAGTGTGGCAGGTATTCCAAGAGCATAACGTGTATTTGTAAATGTCTGTGTCTGTGTTGTGGGGGTGGGGAGCAGAGAGAGAGAGAGAGAGAGAGTAACATTTAATTAACAATGTCGACTTTCCTTGATTTATTGAATTTCTTAATTAATGTAGCTTAGAACAGGGGAACCTGCTTCTGATTTCTTCACTGCCGTACAAAGCTACCTGTATTAAATATGAGCCTAACAAGGAAATTTTGCTGAAATTTGCATTAGAAATGTACATTTGTTAAAATTATTGTTTTTATTATTTTATTGTACTTAAACAACTACATCAATATTTTTATTCATTACATACTAACATGATTTTGTCTATCACTGTACATGTATTTAAACAGAATGATAGTGACAGACAAATAAACAGAGATATAGGTAGACAATTAAAAAGAGGGGACAAATTACCTTTGAGACCCGGACCACAAAATTAGAATTTATTTTCATTCAGTGCTAAAATAACAAAATTAAAATATCTGCTTTCTCTATTTCTCTTTTTCATTACAGTTAGCTTTAAGATTTAAAAAGTGTAAAAATAATAAAAAAATAATTTTTAAAACTTCAAATGTTCATTCATATGTTCTTTTTTCTTAATACATTATTTAAAAATTAATTTTTGAAAGCTAAAGTATAAAATTCATTCATTCTTTCTTTCTTTCTTTCTTTCTTTCTTTCTTTCTTTCTTTCTTTCTTTCTTTCTTTCTTTCTTTCTTTCTTTCTTTCTTTCTTTCAAACAAAAGAATAATCATAAACAGTTCTTAAAATTAATAATAATTCATCTTGTTTGTCTTTCAGTTTTACAAAAGTTGTACAGTTATTGATTTAGTTTCTTCTGTTTTATTATTGTGCTCTCTGCTCAAGGTGTTTCCTCAATATTCAAACGGAGCAGGTACTATGAAATGCAATGTTTACACCACGGGCGAAGATACTGTGGGCAGTTTTGAGGACCGAATGATTGACTTACTTAAAACGCAGTTTCCTCAAGATGGCCGCCTACACTCGTTCTCGCCTTCTTCGAGATCTGGGGCGGCTTTCCTATGGTACCCGGATGAACGAGCCATGGCTGAGACCAGCATAAAATTCGTGTAAGTTTTGTACCGACACCTTACACACCCACTGAATAATATATGTAGTGTTGATTAGTACTAATGCAATTGCAATATGTTTCCTCCTCCAATGTGTCTTTCATGCTTGTGTCAGTACGCTGTCGTTTGAGTCGAAAGATGAGTAGCGAAAGGTCAGTGCTGAAAGGTTGTACCTCAGTACTTGGCGATTTGGGTCGTAACGCAGAGGCAAATTTCTAAACATTTAGAAATTCTCCAGAAAGAATACTTTCTGGAGAAATGTGTCAATATTAAATTTGGCTTAACTAGATTCCTAGTGTATTAATATGTTAATTACTAATTTGCTCAAAACCGTTTGGATCACTGTTCATCTTTACTTGAACAAAAGTGTTCTCTTGAAAATATACAGTTTAGCCATTCACTCAGCACGCGGCTTAGGTCAAATGTAATGGTACTTGAAACAAATTAATTATTTCATCACACTCACTCACTCACACACACTCTAACACACACACACACACACACACACACACACACACACGCACACGCACACACATACACACACAACACTACGAATTAATATCTGCGAGCACTTAAACCTGCTCTCTAACCGTTTTTGACTAAATACAAAATTATCTGTCCACAAACAAAGCATTACTGTCTTGTACAGTTAATGTCAAATCTTAAAAATTCTAGCTTTTGTTATTTTTTTTCAGAGGTTACTTTAATTCAAAATATATTCAGTATCAGAATGAAAATATCTAAAAAATAAAGAACTAAACGACATTATACATGAGTCAGCAATTCAGGCAGAGTTATCTCCCTTGGAATGTTATTGCCCTATTTCTTCCAGATTGTTAATTATGAGGAAATTGTATGTTACTGTGGTGGAGTAAATTTGCCAATCCCTATTTCCAAACTTAATTGTTATATAAATTGTTAAATTCTCAAAGTCACCCGATCTTGTGCTCTCCATATGATTGTAATTTTTGTGTCAGAGTTGGAGTAAACAACTTGGATTGAGAATAATAATGACAGAAATTGCTAATGCAATCCAAACCAGTTTCAACTGGACGAATAGTTGTTCATTAACAAACTCATCCACTGGGGATGGACGGAAAGTTTCTTTGTTGAAGAAGCACTCTTTTCTAATCACTTTGAATTTGAACATAACTTTACTCCGTTCATAAAGATGATCGTTAGCTTATGGAAAGTTAACTGACTGATAAAGAAAGGATGGACTTACAATATTTCGTACGTTTGGTATTGATCTATGATTTGAATTAGAGAATGTTTATGTAATTGAACCATTATTTCTATGTTCACTAACTTGACTTCATTGTACATTATACTTGTGAATTTTGATCTATGCTATGTTGCGTGTTTATTGGGCTAATGAAATTGTTGCAGGATTTCGTAAGTTGAGAATGTATGTAAGAGAGAAAGGAGTTTAGAGATAAATATGCCTGAAATTTCGTGCTGCATTAATTTGATTTTGCAGAGAAAGCACGCCCTTTTTTACCTTTTGCTTTAGGCAGCAGTGACTACTGTACTTGCTTGTCAGGTTGGTGTGTGAATCCAGCATTGTTGTCAACTTATCAGTAAAACTGTTGCTGTAAATTGATTCCCGTGAATTCCGTTCAAGAGGCAATATAGCTGAAATGGTGACTTAAGTTTGGTCTTGAGAATTCACAAAGATTATTTTGAATGTTCCTTGTGGTGTGTTGAGTACTACACACAAAAATTCAAGAAAATTCCTCCTGATATGCTTGATAGCGCATGTGAAATTCAGGATGATTTTCTACGGTGTGCTTTGTGGGTTCATTCAAGATTCTGGAACAGTTGTGTAACGTGCCTAGAAGGGACACGTGAGACCGCCGCCTGAATAAGAAATATAATATAGTGACTGTTGCAAACTGCGTGATTGAAAACACGTGCTAGTGACAGCCGCCATCTTTGAAATATTATGTGCATTGAATTTTATTATTTCTCTAAAACTCCACTCTCATTTCTATGATGATATCCATGAACTTAATTATATATTTATGTTAATTGACTTCTAATGTCTAGGCTAGGATAAACTGAATGATTGTCCAGCATTAATAGAATATTGTTGTGAAGTGATGTAAATGTCAACGCTCTTTGATTATATTCATATGTTGTATATTTGGTTGTTGATTTAATAAATTTATTGACCTTCTTACTCATATTGATAACCATATGTTGGAGAGACAGTGGATGGATGGGGGCTTGCTAAATATAGATTAAAAAGACGGAAATTTTGTGTTCTTTAATGTTGTGGAAGAGAGAAAACGTTTACAGCGCCCGAATATCGTATCCGCCAAGTGAGAGAGACGAGTGGTGTCTTCTGGAGAATTATTACTATCATAAATTATTATTCGCCTAACTTGTAATTAGTTATGAGTGATTAAATAATAATAATCATCATAACCGATAACTAAGATGGCGTTGGCGTCACAGTTACGTTCATATAGCAAATACAGCAGTCAAATGACTGATTTTAACAGCTTGTTTCAATACATATGTAAGAAAAGTCAACAGAATGCACGTCTGCTCAATATTAGGCGTAGAAAGGTACGCACATTCACCCACCCCACACACAAACACACACCTCCCAACCCATCTTAGGCCACTGAATGATCTTACGGTTGCTGCGTCTTTTAACTGCTGCATTCCCTTTTAGAAATTACTGACATTAAATGGACTAGCAATATGAAAGACTGCGACTTTATGACGGGAATAAGTAGCCATTTACTGAATAGAAGATATTTGGACTAAATCTGAAGAGAGCGGAATCAAATGATTAAAAGAATTTGATCAGTTGGAATGAAAATGAATAAGAGAAAGACAGAAAACAGTAGTTAGGTCAGAGAGAGTCGACTGAGTTGTTTCGAATGAACCCGGTTGTTTTGATTTATTGGATGGTTGTCTTGATTTAGAGCTAAATTGAAGTCAACGAACCAGGTTGTTTAATTTATTACATAGCTGTTTTTATTTAGTGATAAATTGAAGTCAATGAACTCGTCTGTTTAACTTCCTATTAGATGGCTGTTTTGATGTAGAGCTAAATTGAAGTCAATGAACCTGTTTGCTTAATTTATTATTAGATGGTTATTTTGATGTAGAGCTAAATGGAAGTCAGGGACCTATGCTGCTTAATTTATTATTAGATGGTTATTTTAATCTACAACTAAATCTAAGTCAGGGAACCAGATTGATTAATTTATTATTAAATGGTTGTTTCGATATAGAGCTAAATTGAAGTCAATTTGTTTAGTTTATTAGATGGTTGCTTTTATGTAGAGCTAAATTGAAGTCAATGAACCAGGTTACTTAATTTATTATTAGATGGTTGTTTTGATGTAGAGCAAAACTGAAGTCAATGCACCCGTTTACTTAATTGATTATTAGATGGTTGTTTTGATGTAGAGCAAAACTGAAGTCAATGAATCAGTGGTTCAGACTGGAGTCGACGCCGTGGAAAGTTCACCATCCTCCTCCTCCACGCCAAGTCAGTAAGTAACAAATATAGTTTATGTGATATACGTCACTGGTTTGCGTGTACCGTCAAGGTACGTCATTAAATGTTCCATTTCCACGTTTATGCACTGACGTATCGTTAAGACCAACAGTAAACAATGCAAGAAAATGTAAGATTGTGTATGCGTGTGTGTGTGTGTATGTGTGTGTGTGTGTGTGTGTGTGTGTGTGTGTGTGTGTGTGTGTGTGTGTGTGTGTGTGTGTTGGAAATGTGCAATGGTAGGATTATAATTATCGCTATCACTTACATTCGAAGCTTTTTATGAATGTTCGTAAGCTATGTTGTAGTTTTAATATATAAACCAAAATGTGTGTCTCGGGACGTTGTCAGTAAATGTCTTGTGTCTTATTTGATCTTGTGTGTGTTCAGTCTGAGTTCAAGTTTTAACTACATTCTACGGTGTGAGTCGTCATTAAATGTGTCACGCGTCAATAAATGATTATCATGTCGGTGCGCTTGTCATGGTAATATGTGTGTGTGTGTGTGTGTGTGTGTATTGCTAATAAATGTTTGTAAAATATTGATCTTATCATTAAATCTGTGAATTATCAGTATATACATACGTGTATCGTGTTATATGTGTCATTTCAGTAAATATTGGTCGTATGAAGAAATGTTTCGATTTTCCCCCATTTTGTCAGTATCACTATTTCTGTTATAACTAAGCATATGTGTGTTGTTATGTTAATTAATATTATATATTATATATAGATATTCTACAAGAAAATATTGGTCGTATGAAGAAATGTGTCGATTTTCCCCTTTTTGTCAGTATCACTATTTCTGTTATAACTAAGCATATGTGCATTGTTATGTTAATTAACATTATATATATATATATATACAAGAAAACACGTCGCGTCAATTTATAAATGCTTGTTCTTCATACGCAGCTTTTCAAATCTTCTGCATGGTCATTTTCAAAGACTCAAAGACTAATGTTTTGTCAGAAACTTCCGCTCGCATCATCGTTGATGTCAAACAGCTTTATTTTAAGCACATCAATCTTGCTTTAAAATCATATTATGAATTTGTTTATATAAAAAAAATCTTTCGTAATTCACACTAACAAATTTCAGCAGTAAGCATGGATTTGCTTTAAACTTTGCTTGAAATGTGAAAAGTTCTTCTAGTTAAATGCAGACTACAATTCCACTTGAGTTATGTAACTTTTGTTTAACATCTATATAAAGTGTGTGTGCGTGCGTGTGTATGTGTGTATGTGTGCGTGCGTGCGTGCGTGCGTGCGTGCGTGTGTGTGTGTGTGTGTGTGTGTGTGTGTGTGTGTGTGTGTGTGTGTGTGTGTGTGTGAAGCTCCACCTCCCCAGCTCTCCGCTCTCCAACTGGTTCGTGTCACTTTATTACACAAGACCCCATTGTTACGCTCACACTTGTCATTACTTTCCGGTGAGTAATGATGACGTTGTACCCGACTGTTGAGTGTCATTCGAATGCTGTACATTTTACTCAAGTTCGTTTGTGGTTGTTGGAAGAACTTTTATTTTTTATTTTATTTTTAATAAAAGGAAACAGTTGAATTAAGGGAGGGAACGAGAAACATCATTAATCACATCTTGTGCAGTCAGCAGGGTGACGTGTATTAAATAACAACCATAATCCTGACGACAGTATGAGGCCTGCGGTGCGCATGCGCAAAAAATTGCATACATTTGCTTAAACAACTTCCTGTATCGTGGACCTACTTTTGTGAATTTGCAAAATTGTCTGCGTTATGATCCTTGCATGAAAATGCGTGCCCAAGAAAAAACGCGATCATTAATTTCACTAAATCCCTATTGTTACCTATATTCCACGCATTTTGTCAGGTTTTTAAAGTGGAATTGTAGGCATGTTAATTTTATTTATATAATATGTATTATAATATAATTTACGTGTGTTTGCCCTTCTGTTAATGGACGCTCTTTTGTCTGCTTCTGCGAAGTACTAACAAATAATATATGGCCCGAATGATTATTATTATTTTATTATTAATATTTCTGCAGTTGTCATTGTAGAGCATTAAATACGCATGTTGATTAGCTATGTCTAGATTGGTATATGAAATATTCCAGAAATCAGAAATCGAGCACACGGAATCAAATATGACGTCATTGTACGCCTGTACTTTGCTCGCGTATTACTAAATTTAGCTTTTCCCATTTCCTAAATTCATCATAGAAAATTTTGGCAGCAATTTCGTAATGACAATTATCATTGACATCCAAAAGGGAGAGTGGGTGGTGGTCAGTATCGCGAATCTATCTCGGTTTAGTATGACCGAAGTGAACATCTATTACGGACGTCGTGTAGGCATACGAAATAAATGTACGAAATATTTGACCCGCCACTGCATGATTAAATACTCCTTTAGAATGAAGTCCTTAACAATAAATACTTGAAACCACATTCTTTTCAACCATTCGACCATAACATGGTAAGCTGCAACTAGCCATGACGCCATTAATTTCAGCCAGTAGCTTGCGCATGCGTGATATATGACATAATGAAAATAAACAACATAACCTTCCGGATTTACGCATCGGAATGTATGCGCTCTACAAAAAACTGCCAGCGCCAAAGTATTTTTAAAGTTAGACTAATATTACAATGCGTAATAAGAGTTCAGGGGAGAAAACTTAGTATTACAATATCCTTCCTTACTCATTTTCCATCCTCTGTAATCAGCAGACAATGACGACCAACAGGGCTTTTATTAAGATTAGGGGGAGGGGATGGAGACACTTTTTCCTGGGCTAATGTTTTGATTTAAAACAATATCAGATTCTGTTTCCACAATGTCTTGACTCTTTACACACTAGGGTTGTTTCCCTTGACAAGGACAAAATTGTTTTGGTTTAAATCACGATGAAAACAGTATATTAACCCCGTTATAATAGTTTAAAGAGCAGTATCACTGTAAACTTAAAATGTCAAACAACTCACTGAAATACGAAGAACGTAAGATTTTTAAGAAGACAAAATAATATTTGTAAAAGTTATTATAGAAGAAAATATTGTTTCCATTATAAACTCCTACGCATAAATTGAATTAGCATTTGTTTGATTAATGATTTTAGACACATAAAATTTAAAAAAATAGAATTGCAGGATAACAAATAATTTAATTTTAAACAAAGAGAAATATCAGTATTTACTGTTGTCATTGTTAGCTGTACTATTTTCTATCACTTAGTATCAGGCTATTGGTTTTGACTTTGCAAAGTTATATAAAATATATGAACTAGGCAAAATTTGTAAACTATTTTTGAACGTCAATCGTATATGTATATATACTCGTTGTGCTTTTAACCATGCATAGTACCACTAACTAGATAAGATTCAAGTCATTATTTTTAATATAGTTTGGATTTTTAATTTCGTTAAGGTTTTTTAAAAGATGTTTTAAATGTTGTCTTTATTTCATTATGTCCAAAATTATGGTTTATATTTGTTTTTCAATGTCCACAGTAACCGATTTAGAAATGAATATATGGCATCGACAATATATCATTTTTTAAAAATGATAATACATGTTCTTTGTACGAGAAGTTATTTTAGTACACCAACTTTTGATTTTTATAGATGCAATTATAGTCACTTATCTCTGGGCTAGATGTGTGTGTGTGTGTGTGTGTGTGTGTGTGTGTGTGTGTGTGTGTGTGTGTGTGTGTGTGTGTTTGTTTGTTTTACGCTCTCTCTCACCCCTGAAGCCCGCAATAGACCTTTCATCTTCACGATGTTCTCAGTCTTGGGCTGCTTCTGGGGGAGCCCCACAGCCTCGCGGTGCGTCCGAGGTAGAGAGCTCGAGGGCTGGCGGAAGGGGGTGAAACAGGTCGCACCTAGTTTGGTGCACACCCTCAACCGCCCTCCGTCGGTGGGGGAGGGGTGAGGCGAAGCCTCTGTCTCTGGGCTAGAATGACTACAAGCTACTATGAACTATACCTTCAGTAAGAGCTATCACGGTATCAGAATTGGTCTAAAAGTTATCCCTTTCAACGCTACTAGAAAAAATAAAAGAACAGAATTAACGCATATAAATGGTCTATTATTTTATTTAAAACAATAATTGGCGGAAGTGTGGACCAGTTAGTGCTGATAATTATATGAGGCAGGCGTATGACGTCAAAAAGTTGATTCGAGGGGAGGTTACTCTTGACAACACACAAGAAACGTGATAGCTTGTCACGATAGCTTGCTGGCATTCGCGTTGACAGTCGGCCGTTTATAAGAAAATTTGTCATGTTAGGAAAATTAGCGCTAATGTAGAAAGCACGAAGGCGATAGATTTGCAGCATTACAAAATTATATTTTACCAGCATTGACCACTGTCGTGACTTATTTTTGCGATATCTAACGACAACTAACAGTCCCCGTGCTCCGCCAATGACGGACATCCGGTTTGCTACAAGTACATGTGTACGCAGCGAAAGCGCTCATTGTCTGTTTGCTTGCTTGCTTGCTTGTTTGTTTGTATTAAAGTAGATGCTGAAATGTATGTGGCTTTGAGCCAAGGTTAGCCAATTGAGGACAGTACAAAATAGATATATCTGTGGGGATGGGATGGGGAAACAGTGCTCCGGTCTACTGGTTAAGCAATAGAACCACTGGGAATAGCACGTAACCATCCAACCCGTAGTGTGCCTCGCTTCTTTCTCGGTGTAATACTGGTCCGGGGATGTTTATTTTTAGAATGCAATGACAAAAGTGCTTGTATTTGAAATTCACGTGATGAGCAAAGGCAGTGACTCACCGAGTTGTAATTCAGTTCCAACAACTCTGTAAAAATGTTATTATTAGCTATTAATTGTATTTAAAATTATTCAAGACAAATTGCATGCTATCTTAGTGACAAAATATATAGTGGACGGAATCGTTCATTTGTTTTTCTTTTCTGGAATAATAATTGGATACTGGCTGGTTTTAGAATAAAAACGTTGTAATCTGTTATATTTAGATAAAACTACTTAAAAATAATAAAGACAGATTTATTAGCAGTAATGTAAAAAAATTAAGAGCAACATTTGAAAACAAAATTAATTATTTACAATGAAAACAAGCAGAACAATACGACTGTAGATGCTTTATTTTCAAATATTTATAATAAGAAACAGTCAGAATGCTTAAATATGGTGTAAATACGGATCCTCATTTTTCATTAATTATAACTTTTGCTGTTCATGACTTATTCCAGTCTGTGACAATGCCCTGAGTGTATGTGTTTATGACTTTCGTGACAGCAAATGTCACGACATTAATTTTGTGAAATGTATAGCAGATCCTTGCTGCAGTCCATCAGTCAGAATTATTTTTAGCTATAGTAATTTATACGGAGTTTTTTCTGTTTTTTGCACCCATCCATATATCCAGCCAAGGATTGGCTTTATGGTGAGTGTGGGTGTGCATGCATGATTGGGATGAGTGAAGAAATAAAGTACCTGTAAATATAGGTCAGAGCACTAAGTATAGATGAGTTTCGTGAGAAAGCAGCTGCGCATATCTCACGCTCTGTTCAGCACTTCTGTCCCTCGGTGAGTCACGGCTCACAGTGCTCACTCCGCACTGCGACTTAAGCACTTTTGATTTTAAAATTTTCAGGTAACATTTTGTAGCCAGTGCAAAATATAACACACGCGCGCGCACACACACACACACACACACACACACACACACACACACACACACACGCACGCACGCACGCACGCACGCACGAGTAAGTGAGAGAGAGAATAAGTGCTTTCTTTTCAGCATTGTTCGCACAACATTCTCTAGGTCAGTCTAGAAGTTCATTCTAACAAACTTCATACTTTTCACACAAGATCTTGTTTGCTTACGTCTGTTACCTCAGGTCCTAAGTGTTTACGTTTGTAAAGTGCATACCGTCCACATTAGATACTATGTGTTTACATTTGTAAAGTGCATACCATTCACGTTAGAAACTATGTGTTTACATTTGTAAAGTCCACACTTTTTACGCAAGATCCTTGGTATTTTTGCTAAGTCAACACTGTCCGCGCAAGATCCTAGGTGTTTATGCTGTATACATTGTCCGCGAAAGATTCTAGATAATTACGTGTCCACTCTGCACCAAGAAATATGTCTGCTGAAATCAAAGCCAACTCAAGGGTTCAATTACAAAACTTTTCCAAACCAAATTTCTACAAATATCCCAATGCCAGCTAAATCAGTGCCAGATGTAAACATCTGCATGGCGTGTTTTTATTTAGGTCAACAGATCACTTAGCAGTTACTTCTTCTTTGCATCCTGAGTGTCTGTGGAAAACAATATCTCACTAGGTAAAATTTCATACGCTAAAATTCAAATAAAATACATTTTGTGCTTACGTCTTTTCGGATGTGTTCGGTGTTTGGGTCATATTGAAAAAGAATTACTTACACTTTCTATATTAAGTAATAAAATATTTCATTTGTTTATTTAAAATTTAGAAGTTATGAAGAGCACGGTGATGAAGTGAAGTCACGGGCCAGAAGATTATGGGTTTTTGAGTCCAGCATTGATTATTGCGATTTTTATTAATCGGTCTTCACCAACTCCCATCTCATGACATTTGAACCTAGAGGTCATGATTGTAAGCACGTACATCTTTTGTGGAAAATTTTCTCAACTAAATACCGGTTATCGTTATCATTATCGTTATCGTTATTATTTGATAATTGGTGAAGAGAATTAGGGGTACAAAATTACGTGTTCGAGTACAATGCTTTCTGAGTGGTTTTATTCATATTTTAATCCGCATTTTTTTCTTCTCTACACCGCCACTGTTTTAATAATACCCAGCTTACTGATCTAGTTGCATTCACACTGATCTTACAGAGTTTGCATTGCGCAGTCCTTTGGCTAGTGTGAACACCGCATTAAATATAGCAGCCTATAGCCACCGAACTCTCAGGTCTATAGTGACGCTTTGTCCATGTCGCTTAGTAAAACTGGTAGCGTAAGTCACAAAGCAGGACATAGTCGTATGTTCGCTCGTTTCAATCGGTTAAATGGATAATGGCCTTGATAATACTTGTGAGCATTTCGTGTTTATAAAAATATGCACGTACAACACGTTTCTGCGTGAGCGCAGGACGCCACAGACAGAAGGACGTTAACAAAGAATGAACAGTCATACTCGCTGGAGATATCCAGGGCTGCAATTTGGACTGCTCGCAATAATAATATCCCCTCCCCCCCCTTCTTTATATGCTTTGTGCTTACATCAATATATATATATATATAATTGCATATTATCAACTAACTCTGTAATCACAAAATAAACAACGAATAACCACTATGTACATATAATGTCCTTGTATATGTAAAGTGTAATAGTGGACGCCTAAATTCTTTTACTCACACTAGGTAAAGGAAAACATCGGCCAAAGGTTAGTTATAACTTACAACTGACATTATTATCAACCATGACATAAAGAAAGTATCTTGAATTTCTTTGCAACTAGTTCTGTTTTTAAAAAAAAAATAAAAATTATCTCCCTTTAGAATGACCAAAGATGACAATGACCAAAGAAAAATCTTGAGTAGGCTTTCGCTGATTGTTAAACATTAAACGGAAGTTCGAGTTATCGGTCATTGTGGATACAAATTATTTACTACTAGAAAACGAATTATAAAGTGTTTGGTGTGTGGGGATGATGGGGGGGGGGGGGAGGAGGGGAAGGCTGTATATAATTACTTACGTAAATAACCATCACAAAATGTGTGGCGTTTTATTTCAGATCTCAACAGCTTTGTCGACTATTACTCTAATCTGCGCTCAGAGATAAGGCAGATGGAGCGGGGTTTGTAAAAAGCAGGCGCTCCTGGAATTTGACAAATTTCAAGAATCAGACTGTTTGAGAATTAATGGAATGGTTATGGAAATTGCAACACTACATGTATTTCCCTTCCCTCTCTCCCACCCTTTGACTATTTAGCCGCTGAGGCAATACTTTGATGATAAAGTGTAACATTAACACTTTTATTTCCATCGTACTCTTTCCCCTATTGCGGGCGATACTTAACTACTTCAATAGGCGACATTAGTAGTAGTAGTAGTTTTAGTAAAGTAATGGCTAATGAGTCATTGTTTTCAGCAAATGCATCTGAGCGAGATTATTATAATGATTAACAAATATCCCATACTAATATGCATCACATAATTTCCATGGAAATAATATTCCGACATATGAGCATGTCCCGACAACTCTTTCACAGTGTTGTAACCAATTTTAGAGAATTATATTACTTTTTGAAAATTATTGTTAAAATTACTTATAGTGTAGTTTCTAAGGATCTTTCATTTTATGCGGACAAAATGAGTTTGCTTGCTCCTGACAACTTGTGTTAAAAACGTTATTTCTGTTTTTACAAAACCCACAAACGATTTGTCACTGAAAAAATGTTTCATGTCAGCAACAGCTTTAACTGCAAGAGCGTTTTGATCACCAGTGCTTGTTATGTTCAAAAATGTTATTAAATTGTACAGCCTGTCATTAAATTGTACTGTAATCGTACTATAAAGCCTGTCATTAAATTGTTCAGCCGGCATCGTACTGTACAGCCTGTCATTAAATCTTACCATGTTTGTGACTGTTGCTGAATGCTTGCTTGCAAGGTGATTCTTATACAGTTCTGTAATGTGCTGCCGTTGTTCTTGCAGAGTTGTTGTGGATGTGAATTTGTTGAATACCTGGTCTATTTATGCTGGATGCTGATCTGTACAGATTGTGAGTTAAGTGTGTATTTGTGTGTCTATATGTGTGATTGTGTGTTTACGTGTGTGAGGGTGTGTTTTATGCCCACGTTGCTGTCACTGTGTTTTTGTCCTTAGTTCCATTTATGTGGTTGCTTGAATTATGGAATTATCCAAACTTTTTATTTACCTTTTTATGTTTGTGTTGTGTGCGTCTGCGTGTGTGTATGTGTGTGTGTGTGTGTGTGTGTGTGTGTGTGTGTGTGTGTGTTATGCTGCATTTTTGTCATCTAACATGTACATTTATCCACATAGCAGAAGCAGTTAGATCATTTGGAATAGATCACAAAACATTGTTTTTAATATCACAAGTATTCACACCAACCACAAGCTCCGCAATAATAGCAGTGTTAATTATTAGCCGGGCATTTCATCTGCAATTATGTTTAACAGATTAAGACCTTTTTAGAACAGGCATACAACTACTATTAAAATTATGTCATCTAATTTGGCACAAAATTATTATTAAAGTGCAAATTAAGTGCATCAAAGATAAGAGTAAGACTGAACAAACTACGTAAAGTATTCGTGTTTATCGGACACTTTATATATCTGTAACGGCTCTACGGCCACCATATCATTTTTTATTCAGAAACTCAAATGGCTAATTATAGCTATCAATAATTTTTTTTCTAATAAATCATCATAATAATTTTACAAAAGATCTTGGAGAAAAAAATACGCTCTGCTGCCTGATATAACAGAACTTGAGTACCATGGTTATATCGTTATAATGTGACATCTTCCCTGCTGGGCCAGCTACAACTTACAGATATTTTATGTGTCACGTGATAGGATATAGATAGTTTTCTAAAAGTCTTGACTGTGACCTAACAGAACCCATACATTTCCTATCTTCCGGTGCCAGAATTATTTAAATGCATTGACTCTTCTGGCTCCGTACATCCGCTTACACCAGCGCTACAGTGAAATTACAGCGTCGATAATTGCTATCAATAGGTGGAAACAAATTCAAAGATTTTCAGAAAACATTGTCAATAGTAGGAAGGATTAACAAATACTTTGGATCCCATAAAACATTTAGAAGACATATACTTACCAGACTCTGATTTGGGAAATATTGTGGACATCATTCATTTGGCAGCTGAGCCCCCCCAAAAAAGCAACAGCAAGTGGTTTTATTTAAAAGACTGAATGACTAGTGCATCCTGACTGTGAAAATGAAAACAAACAAACAAACAAATTTTATATTGTTGTAAAGAGTAGTTAGTAGCAAACAGATATCTCTTCTGGTTGTACGTTCGTCGTCTATAGTAATGTTCAAGGTCATTAACATGCATGCCAGCTTGTTCGTTTGTGTTGTACATCCAGAGTCTTCAGGTCGTTGTGCAAATGATTGTGAGTTTCTCTGTCGTCGTGAGTGCTGTTCCCGCGTTTGTATCTCACTGTAGGATAACGTATGACTTTCTCTGTATGCGTCACTGAGTAAACTTGTGCAATATCATTGGCTACAATGATCTGCCTTTCAAATTGTATGTGATAATGGCCTGTCGTATATGGCTAATAGTTTACTTTGAGTAACATGCACAAGATTTTCAAAGCTATGGACACTGCCAGTCTTGCTGGATGAAGACCGTGTCATGCACTGCCAAGGCTCACTGCCAGATTGCACAGTGATTTGTGAGCAGCTACCTTTTGTCCACTTGTCCTTTATTGAGGGCCAGAGTAAAGAACATTTCGTTCAAGTTATTTCCCTTCACAGTCGTCACAATTACTACGCCTGTCTCCTTTCGTCCATGTTCGTCTTCCAAAGCAGTTTGCATTGGACCGTTTTGTCTCCCTTAACAGCCTGCTGATGGCGTTCAGTGTGTTATCGTCGTGTTTGTGTGCTCAACCTTTCGTCCACGTGCGTCACTCAGAGCCACTTAGCTCATTGCCATTTGTCTCGCCTGACGCTCTGCAAAATGAGTGTACAGTTACAGTGTGCGTGTGTGTCCAACATCTCATCTCGTCAGAAGCAGAGTATTACAGTCAGTAATGCTCATTTGTCTCCCTTGTCAAGCTGCTCAGTGTAATCAACCTTTTGATGTTCAAAAGCGATATGGAAACACTTGATGCGGTATGTGACGTTTGTTTCATTGATGGATGTTCTCAGTTTTATTATTAAGTGCCTTAGGATGTGTTCACTTTTAATATTATGCACTTCAAAAAATGTAACGAATATGTGTCTGACTGTTTGTGTGAATATGTCAATATGTATATATAACGGTAAAGCTGTACAGCAGAATAAGTACAGTCTTTTTCGTGAGTTAAAAGCTCCTTCCAGATCCTGTTGTCAGCCATAATCATTTGTGATTATCCATCCATCCATCTGTTTCTGCAGATCGTCTTTCCACCTACCTATCATTCCATCCCATATTGCTTGCCCCAACAATCCATTACTCACAGTGACCCAAGGACAGTAAAAATTACACACAAATACACACACACACACCCACCCACCCACCCACCCACCCACCCACACCCCACACACACACACCACACACCACACACACACACAACACACACACACACATACACACACACACACACACACACACACACACACACTGAATATTTTATTTTGTATATAACTTCATGTCAAGCGTAACAACTGTTTGTGCATGACGCTGTGTACTAGATTCGGATTTTACAGCAATGGAATGCTTATTTGAAAAGTCGATTTTCTTGTAAGATTTAATTCCAATAAACGTGCTTTCTTGTTGTCCAGATTGGAATGGAATGATGGAGCAAATGGTCAACACTCATCAACGCCTGGTACAAATGGAACGCAAACTAGAGGCAAACGGGGCTGCTGGCATCTGAAGCGACCTCATCCTTCGTGCAATGCTTAGAGATTAAAAAAAAACTATACATATACGACAACACTAATGCTACTACTACAAAACAATACAAACTATCGACTTTAACATCAATAATTGTTTAGAGATAAGAATACAGATAATTTAGAAACAAAATTAAAAAAAAATATTTTACCTCCCTTTCTTGCTTAATTGATTTATGGTCGTCCGATGTTGGTTCTCGATTCGGATGAGTGGATTTATAGTTTCCTGATTACGGACCAGGAGTAATTTATATTATAATTATTTTTATTTATATTAATTATATTTAGCAGGGTGGTGTTTTGTGTATGAAAATTAACATCTTTTCAATGACCGTCTTATTTTTTAAAATTTAAATAAAACCGTGTAAAAATAAATGTCGCGGTTTTGTAGTGAGTGTAGCTTGCTTAAAATGTTTGTGGCAGAATGATATTTGCTGACTGCTTTTTTTAGAGATGTGCTTTTATTTGTATAATTGTGCAGGCGCGCGAGCGCGTTTGTGTTTGTGTTGTGTGTGTGTGTGTGTGTGTGTGTGTGTGTGTGTGTGTGTGTGTGTGTGTGTGTGTGTGTGAGTGAGAGGTACATCTGTAGAGTGTGTGAACATTATTTCCGAGCATAAACATTACTGCTTGCTTCTACATATGCCGCACAAATATACTCTCCATCTCATACGTATATGTTACCATGGTATGCTACACGTATTACCATTTGACAAAATATATTAATAATTGCACATAGTTCGCCTGTATACTGTCATAATGGATACTCTTTTTTTTTTTTTGCAAACTATCCATCACATTGCAAGCAACCATATATCAAAGTTGCTTGCTGTTGCTAATTCACCTAGATTTTATGCCTGCTTCCAGCATGCGTTAATATCGCAGAGTGGTGCCGCTGTCACCTGGGTAGAATTTCTAAGGATTATGGCGGGAATTTGGTCAGTCGAGTGTCGGTCTTGAACAACAATCCCTCTCCCTGCTATTGTTCGAGTATATTATATAATATTTATGGACCCTCTTAAATTGTATATAATCCACTGATAGCGCGACACGTGGCGAACATGATGGTTACATCACCATTCATGCTGCTTGTGCAAAATATATGCTATCAAAAGGAAAGAAACATCAAGAAGCTTAATATGACAATAAGAAATAATTTCCTAGATAGGAGGTCAGGTATACTTTGTCCTTGACTCCTTTCAACAGCCAACACAAACTTGGTGGCAAAACAAATAACAAAATCTTATCACCTGTTGTCCAACGGACAAAATGACCAACACACTTATCAAATGACCAACACATTTATCATTAATTGTTCTGCACAGGATGACAAACACGACCAGCAAAAATGCGTCTTTAACAACCAGAGAAACTTTTCACATATTACTCAGCAAGGTGGAATGACAAAAAGACAAATGCAAGCTTATGCATTATTAAGCAAAGCATCAAACTTATGCATTATTAAGCAAAGCATCAAACATTTGCATTATTAAGCAAAGCATCAAACATTTGCATTATTAAATACAAAATGACAAGCAGCACACAACCTACTCTGTTCAGCAGGAGACGAAAGCAACACATAACTCATTCAGCAAAGGATGAGCAGCAACACAAAACAACTCGTGTTCAACAAAAGAGACAAGCAACACAACACAGATATTATCCAGCAGAGGATGAGAAGCAAAAAAAAAAAAAACTGTGTTGAGCAGAGTATGATAAGAAACAATACATTCATAGTTCAACAGAGGATGACAAGCAACACAGCAGATGCATTACTCACGAGAGAAGGAAAAGCAACACAAAGCTACATTGTTCAGCAAAAGATACAAGCAACACACACACATACATTGTTCAGTAGGGAATAATATGCAGCACAAAACATACATTATTCAGCAGAGGATGACAAGCAACATAAATAATACATTGCTCAGCAGAAGATAACAGGCAACATAAATCATACATTGCTCAGCAGAAGATGATAAGCAACAGAAATCATACATTGCTCAACAGAGGATGACAAGCAACATAAATCATACATTACTAAGCAGAAGTTGACAAGCAACAGAAATCATACATTTTTTTGGGCCGAGGATGATAGACTACACAGCACAACACACACACTTTTCAGAAGGGTTTGACAAAAGTTGACAAAAGAAGTAATATAACCTTGACACTCACTGCACTCACCGCTCAACAAGGATGACTCATTAAGTCAAATCCTGACGAGACTGTATTCAACGAAAGATGAAAAGGTAAGCACAGAAATTTAATCGCAAAAGACATTTTAACCAAAACATTAATACAGGACAAATATTCAGTACAAACATATAAAAACCGGGAGGGGGCGATGGCGGAAGTGTGTTGGATTTAAAAAAAATATGTTTGTACTATAATTATTTCTAAAACAGGATCAAGAAAAAGGAATTGAGAAAACAAAAAAAAATTATTAAGTTTAACATTTTGCTTTAATTTAGCTTTTATTTAGCTAGAGGCAGCACTTATCTGACTAATGTCATACTGCAGAGTGGCAAATTAATTTCTCATGCTAGTGTCACTTCAATAACGTCCAACGCAAAACAAAGCAAATTTATTTTACTGATAAATCCTTTGTTGACGATAAAACAAAAACAAAAATTACTTAAATCTTTCCATTCAGTTTCTACATATACATTATTACTCACACACACACACACACACACACACACACACACACACACACACACACACACACACACACACACACACAACAAATAAATAACTCAAACTTTACAGTGCCCCTTCTTAGGCTATCTAACGTCACCCATTTCTAATTAACGGCGAAATAAAACCAGGTTATTGCCGAATGTAATTAACCTTATGTCTTTCAAAAATAGATATAGATTTCTGCCTCAGTCAAATAATACGTATAATTTGTGAATTAAACTGAAATCAACAGTTTCATTACTGTCTTAATATTGTGCTTGCTGTGTATATATCCACGCCGCGCTTTAACAAATAATGCAACATACGAGTCAACGGCGCATGCGCAGGTGTTTCTCTTCGCTACATTTTATTGGCTGTACAAGCACAAAGAAATGAGATATTTCGGTCAAGAAAAAACCTCCAGGACTTGACAGAGCTATTATTATTGCTGCTTGACGCTTGTATTATTAACACAATGCCGAATATTAGGAAAGCACATATTTTATTCAATTTTTTTTTTTGCAAGAAAAGAATTTGAATTAATGAATCTGCGATCCCAAAAAACACTCTTGAGTGAAGCATTTGATACCCTCATTATTGCCTGTAAAGTAACTTTTTTAACATCTAAAAGATAAAGAAACAATTCAGACATAAATGTGTGTAGGCCTACCAAAACTAACAAACTTCTTTATGTTATAAAAATATCGATACTTGCCGGAGCAAACATTGTATAAATTAGTTTAGAAATGTGAAAAAATTGCTATTTCAAAAAATATCTTACGGAAAACCGACTTACTGTTTTCTCGTGATCACGCATTCTTTTATATCGACACATCACTGAAATTAATAATATTTTCTTATATATTTTATGCTTACTCGACAGGAGTGTTTGCAATCAGCGATAACTGATGTATTATATTACGCTCTTTAATACTCCTTTCAGCTTGTAAAATTGGACTGATTCGTGAGTGTGGTAGGTTTTGGATGGAAAACACAAATATTTAAAACAGTGACACAAAGATTTTTTTTTTTAAAGGTGAAAGAAGCACACTCACAAAAAATTCCTGAAATATGGTCACTAAAATAACAAATATTTAAATTAACATTTCTTTCCAGTCTGAGAAAACATTATATAGTTTCTAGATTAATTCTAGTCCCCATCAAGTCCAACCCCAATCCCACAACCCCCAGCGCGAAATCGGCCTCGGCGGAAGCGCTCTCCATAATTTCACTTTCCAAGAAAAATTGTTATCATAAACTCTGTCCAACACAGGAATAGTAGGTTTGGGATCTGTAGAAAAGATAAAAGATAAAAAGCAGACACACCGTACACAACGGTTATGTACGGAAGACACAACAGTTCCGTACACAACTATCGTGTGTTTGAAATAACAAGGGATCTGTAAACTTAAATATCGAAAGACAAAAGTTATATGTAAACGTAAAAGTGTTACTCGATGCTATTTTTACGTTATATTTAGGCTATTAACAAACAAGAATTAGCAGAAACAAAAACTAAATGAAGAATGAAAAGTTAATGAAAAGATAACTCTAAATAAAAACAGTTTTAGTGTATGGATTTATTTTTTTTGTTTGTTTGAGCTAATCATAACCATAACCTTTCTCTTTTTTTTAAAAAAAAAACAACTTTAACCGTAACCTTTCACTAAAAAAAGTCCCTTAAAATGTCTCTAAAAATCCATAACCCTAACCTTTCTCTAAATTAAAACCGACAGTTGTGTACATTACTTTTGGGTCTTCGATCCGTGTGAGGAGACACTTCCCAAAAGAAAAGGAAGGGTGAGACAATAGGATTCTAATGTTAAATGAACAATACTTCTAAGGGAATTGAATGTTTGAGCTACCGCCTCATTACGAGCACTTTCACACACACACACACACACACACACACACACACACACACACACACACACACACACACTTAAAAACGGGAGACGACTCTGCATTTAATGGTTCATCAAAATAGCCAATCAAACTATGGCAAATTATTCACTTCAAACCAGTGTCATGGCTACTTACTTTGGTAGTGTGTTATGAAATAAGCATTTAAACATAATTACTTGATCATAAGCTGTACCTTAAACATATTTGTTTTAGATTACCAGTCAACATGGGGAGACGGAAAGGTCAAGCATCAGAAATGGGGAAAAGTATTATTCGAGACAGGTTTCGTGGAAAAAGAGACCATGTGCGAAGTGGAAGCTACGTAAGTTTTAGTTTACATTCTGTGCTTCGTCAGTTCGTGCAATGGACTCGTGATATTTTGTCAGTATAGGATAGTTTTAAAAATTAAACACTTATCATGCTTGACTGTTTATAATTTCTTGTTTTAATGCTTTTTCTTTTAGTTAAAAAACAGAAATGTACAGTAGCACACATTACTACTTCTAATAATATTAATAAACACATGAAATAAGTACGTAAATATAACATCTAGGCCTGTACATCCATATATGTACATATTATAATATCTATACTAGCACACAGTGACAAACACATATACAGCAACAGGGCAAAAATAAAAATTTAACATGCAAAGTGCACATTTTGAGGTGTAACATTGAAGTTTGAACACACTGATGTGTGGGTTAGATATTAAATATAAAGAAAACTGGATCATAAAACTTAAAAGTGAAGACTGGCGTCAGTGAGAAAGATGTGGTTAACTTTTAAGGGCATTTTTAAAAAGATGCTATAGTGTGACTAGGAGTTCGAAAATCAGTTTACTTGAGCTGGCAGGATCCTGATATGGGAAAGGTTAACATTATATTTAGGTTTTATATTTATAATGGGTGCACTAAGGGTACTAATGTCAGAAGAAAAGTTCAGGTGTTAAGCTAGAGTGTATGCATAAATGAGTCAGACAGTTACAGGGAATATTGCAGAGTGAGAATACATTTTGCTTGAGTCTACAGTGAACAACATTCAGTATAGGGAAAGGAGTTGTGTGTGCTAGGTACTTTTACTATTGATCTGAGCAGATGTGATACACTATACAATGTCTTATTTATTCACTGTTATTTATTAATTACTGCCAATTTTTAGAGTGTGCCTTAGTGTGATTAAAACAACAGTGATGGCAATAACAACAAACAATGATGGCAACAACAAAAATAGTTTGAATTAATTTGAATGCTGAATTGTATTGTATTGTTCCAAACATGTTACACATTAACATGCACTAGCTTTATCTCTTTCATAGTTTCTAGCCTTGATTGTTCAAAATAAAGTAAAAGATTTACTTGTAAATGATGTCAACAGTTGCACACGACAGATCTAAATGACGGGTATGACTGGGGTCGACTGAATCTCATGTCAGTCACAGAACAGAATAGTCTGGAAGAATTTCTTGCTACAGCAGAGCTTGCAGGCACAGAGTTTGCAGCTGGTAAGATATGCTATCGTAGCAACAAGAATGTGGTAAAGGTTTCACATACTTAGAAGCAGCTTTCTTGTACATGCTAAAATAAGACATATTTAAAAAATATTTTATTGACAATGACATTCATTGCTTTATTTTTAAGAAAACACATTTCAAAAGGACCCATCCTTTGTGGTACACTTGCCCAGAGAATGAGCCATATATATTATGAAATAATAATTAGGGTCTTGATCTTTAATTTAAAATTATATAACTTTATTTTGATAGTTATATTTCAAAGTATTTTGCAAATGGCAAGATATGTAATCATATTGCACTTTTTCACATTTGCTATTTACCTTACCACTACTAACATATTTATTATTTTTATTTTGTGACTAATTCAGTAATTGTTTCAGCAACATGGTTAATCCATAAACCAGATTAAAAAAATCCACACATGAATTATTGATTTTGACTAAATATCTCACAGTAGTGAAGAATATATAAACATTTAATTTTATTATTAAAAAATGTTTCAGAAAAATTGAATGTCCAGATTGTAACTCCGCAGCATACAGGTCTTCTGAGTGCAGAGGAGTTGCTGCAAGTAAAAAATGCACATGAGAAACATAAAGCACTTCTCCGTATTCCTCGCAGGTTAGTTCACTGTTAGTTGCGAGAATATTAGAGCCATCCAATGGTGGTACTTTTTGATTTTATTTTGAACATTGTTCAAAAGTTTAAGCATAATTGTTACTGATGACAGGCAACAGCTCTATTTAATGGAGAAGAGAGGAATTTTATCTCCTTTCTACTTGCATAGGAGTCAACTGAAATATTTTTCTGTCTCATTCTGGGATTGACCAAACTAGAATTATAACAAATCAATATTAATATAAAAATCTAGCAGCCATATTAAAAAAAAAAATGCTTTTGCTTATAAAAGTTTTATTAGCATTACAAAAAGTTGACTTGTATAGACCATTTGTATGTGGGTTGTCAGCATTATATACTAAAATATGCACATAAATTAATGCAAGAATATTAGTTTAAGTAAGACATTAGACTTGCTTTTGTTTAGGAAGTTTTCTGGATTTTGAGAATGTGCAGGATTGGGTAAGATGTGTTCACATTTAAATTGTTACAACTTTTAGTTTTGGATTAGAAAATATGCCTTAAACTTAAAGTGGTTTCTTGTTATTATCTTTGTGACCTTATGTCTTTTTTGAAAGTTATGTCTGAGAACATATTTTTAGATATTATTTTTTTTTTAGAGTTTAGTCATTGTTGTTACAGTTTTGAAATTAGGGAGAAAGTATGAAACATATATATTATATATCTGACAAGAAAAAAGTAGGAAATAAAGATTTTCTGCAGTAGGTTGGGGGTGGGGGGGAGTATAACATTTTTAGGGTTTTACTTTAGATTTTTAAGTTAATGTACATTTTAGGTTGTCCAGATGGAATTTTGTTCTGTGTTCTTGATTATTATTGATTGTCATTGTGCTTATTATTAGTCTCTATTGATTGTTGTTACATTTATTATTTAGTCTCTATTGACTATCATCAGGCTTATTATTTACTCTCTATTGATTGTCATTGCATTTATTGTTTAGTTTCTATTGATTAATTATCATTGTGTTTATTGTCTAGTCTCGATTGTCTGTGCTTGCTGTAAGAATGAATTTTAAGTGGGTTATTAATAGAATGTATGATTGTTGCATTATATTTTATAATATTAATGTATTTCTGTCAGTGATGTTTAATTCCTAATCCTGAAAACCTAGTTCAGCAATAAGTAGGAAAAAATATTTATTTTAAGTGAGGATTATTCCATTAAGTCTGAGAATCTGGGAAAAGTTTTGGAAAAGGGTGGAAAAAATTTGACATTTTAGAACTTTGGATAGTTTAAAAGTGTGTGTGTGTGTATGTGTGTGTGTGTGTGTGTGTGTATGTGTGTGTGTGTGTGTATGTGTGTGTGTGTGTGTGTGTGTGTGTGTGTGTTTATATATGATCACGAATGGCATTTTGGAGCTTAAGCCACATCTTACAGTTTTGAGATATCTTTGAAAGAAGTCAGTAGGTGTATAAACACAAGTATTGTTATTATTACATATTGTTAGTGTAGGTTGGGTTTATTTTTTGTATTTTTACAAATTTATTATTTTTTTTAAATCAGAGTTTGGTATGCCAATTATAATTTTATACTTACTTAAATGTACACTTTTTGTTAGTGTAAAACCAAATAGTGTGAAAAATATTAATTAACAATAATTTTTCCTGTAGCTTCTTATTGTGAAAAGGGGATCATTATTGAATCCTGGTTCTTGTACTGATTCTGGTTCTTAAATTATAGCATTATGTAATTATTGATAAACATTAAATGCATTTTATCACAAACAACAAAAAATGAAATCTAGCAAGGAGATAATAATATGCCTAAAATACCAGAAGAAAATAAAACTTAAAGACAGAAATGGAATATTTGTCTGCATTTAGTGATAAGCTTGTTTAATATTATTATGTTTTATCATCTTTCCTTTTACTAACATTTTCTTAGATGAGACCCAGACCGAAATACAATATCTAGTCATATATGTATTTGATTTTTATTATATATAGATTGTGTAAAATTTACTAGTTCATTAATAAATGATTTCTGTACAATGATTTCTTTGTAGTTATTCAAACTGTAAAGAATTATTTTTATTCTTAGACCTGCTTGGAACAAGACAACTACAGCAGAAGTACTAGATCAAATGGAACGAGATGAATTTCTGAACTGGCGACGTGAGCTAGCAAGGTATTTTAGTGCTTTGGTTGTGCTTCTCCAGAATAACTATTAAGTGTAATGATATTTTTGAAAGCAGCAAAACTTCATATATTATGATTAAAAAACCAAACACTGACTTAAAGATTTTTTTTTATCATAATGTAATGTGATATTATGTTGCACATCTCTTGATTAAAATATCAAAATTCTTGCTCTCGATACGTTATTTTGTATTAAACTTTTTGATGTACTGAGCTTTATTTTTGTTTATTTTGCTTAGTGAAATACTTAAATTTATTTTATTTTCTGTATTACTGGGCTTTATTTGTTTTCTCATATTATTAAACTTGATGTATTTATTTTTATTATTTACTTTACTGAGCTTTATTTATTTCATTTACTATATATAAACGAGCTTTATGAATTTATTTTTATTTACTATATTGAGCTTGTCAGTATTTAAGACCTAGAGTGCTAGTCTTGTATGTAGAAATTTGGAGGGCTTGACCTCCCTTTGTCATTAGAATTTTTATTTCTCAATCCGCACTTACTTCCTAGCATGAATGTTGAGCACTCACTTCCTAGCATGAATGTTGAGCTTCTTGGCCATTTTTTAGTGCTTAGTGATCTTTCAAGAATTAACACAAATAAATACCCTTTTGCAGGGCAGTCATAGTAGTACTTCAGTTACAAAACTAACTCTTCATAGCATTTAAAGTTACAAGAATAACTCTTGGCATTTTGTATCTTCTTTTTTAAATTCAAATACTAATCTCGGGCAACATTTCTGTGAACTACTGCAAATTGTAAAGGTTATCTTCATCTTAGTAGTACCATGGGGCCATATGCTATCTTTAAGGGTAACTTTTTAAACCATATTATAAGTAAGAAATGACTAAATGATGGTTTCTGAATTCACAAGAGGTCATAAGGCATTCCCCAAGAGATCATGATTTTAAAAAAATGAACATCATAATGTTGTAATTTTTATGCAGTGGTTTCATGAGACCTGATGCTTATTTCAAGGGTTCCTCCAGTGTAAAAAGGCTGGGCTAAACACTACTTATTTTTAAAGTAATTGATTTAAAAAAAGTTTTCAGTTGAATTTTTTGTTGTTGGATTGTTTTTTAGTTTGTCTTTAATAATTAGAAAAGTAGATTTCCCCACTTAGGATGAGTAATGTGAAACTTTAGTTTTTCATTACAGTAGGGGATTTAGCTTTTATTTGTAATTTGTGTGAATGGAAGTTTATTTTTTTCTACAGTAAATTTTGATTTTTGCTTTGTAATAATAGGACTATTTTTGAGATCTTGCTTTCTTGTTTCAGTTTGCAAGAAGAGAAACATATTGTTTTGACACCATATGAAAAAAATCTTGACTTTTGGCGGCAGCTTTGGCGAGTCATTGAACGAAGGTGAACAAACTAAAATTATTTATTTTTTATAAAAAAAATGTAAATTGGCCAATTTGTGTTAGAAGGTTATATTTAATATAAGAATTGTCCTATTGATAAATACTCATGTAAATCAGATTAACATATGAAAGACTTCTTTGAATGACTAGACCTATTTTTCAGCTCTAGATTTTGAGGGTGTCTTCAGAATATACAATAAATTTTGTTATAAAAAGAAAAATTATAACATTTTATATTTTAGAATTAATTTTAGTTGTGTTCTAAAGGATTCCATTGCCTTTGATGTGATATGTTTTACTAAACAAGATCCTGAGTGTAACTTGAGTTATATTATGTCTGTTGTGATATGTTTATACCAATCTCATGATCCTTAGTGTAAATGAGATACATTATCTCTGTTTTGATATATTTGTACTAAAGACTTCCATTTGAGTTGACTGGCAGGTTTATAATATTTTATTTTAAATTTCTATATTCTAAAATGTATGTTGATCTGAACTAATTAATTGCTTGCTGAAAATCATAGACAAAACAAATACAGTCATCTGTGTTAATGTATTATACTGGATATATATTTCTAGACTCCTAAGAACAGAGTTATCTGCATACTGTTGTAATTTATAGGCTTGTGTAAAATCAGTTACTAAAATCAAACTGTTATGGAGATATGTGTTAATATTTTGCTTGCATAAAATCCATACTTTTTTTGAAAATAGAGTGGTCAGCATTCATTTTGCACGAAGTCACAGATTCTCAAAAAAATGTTGATTTGAGCTTGTGCACAGATGATTGCTGAAACCATGACCTAATTGGTTCTTGAAATAATATTAATAAGACACAACAGTTTCTGACATTTTAATTGAGAAAAATAAATAAAAACAGGAAGATCAATGTGTTTAATGTACTTCTGTATATATGATCCCATAATAAATTGTATTTGATTTTCACCTGCATGTAAGCCACCACTATCACCCCAACCCTCTAAAAATAATTCCCTCAAAATTTTTAAGCTTATACGCAAGTATATATGGTATTTTAGGGGTATATTGTTACATGACATAGAGTAGATAATTATTGGAGGTATTGTGCATGAGTAAATGGTTATAAATGCAGAGTGGGCATAAAAGAGTGGGCAGTCATAAGTTGGGGTTGCTTGCAATATGCTTTCTTAAAATCATATAATAAATATGAATTTTTTAAAATCTAAAATAATTTTTTCCTGAATTTTTATTAGTGCTTAGGTATCTGTCAAACTCCTAGTGATGTAGATTTGTAACTTTAGGATAGGACATTTTGAGATCTATGTCATGTGATTCATTTGTGCTATGTTTGGTGAAATATTCTGTAAGTGTGGTTCTGTTTCAGTGATATTATTGTGCAGATTGTAGATGCTCGCAACCCATTGCTTTTCTGGTGTCCTGACCTTGACACTTATGTGAAGGAGGTTGACAGTTCAAAGGTGACAGTCATTCTCATCAATAAAGCTGACTTCTTGACTGTCGAACAGAGGTAATTAACTTTTTTTGTCTGCAGAACACTTCTTCCTTCAGTGATACAACAAATAAAATTAAAATGCCCATGAGCGATAAAGCAAATAAGTAAAATTCTTAAGATTACTTTTTTTATGTGGAGTTTGTAGGAGTGCTATATAATCACCTGATTTCTTGGATAGGTGCTTAGCAAATTTCTCCATTCATTGCTTAGTTGATGGCTAACTTGTTGTACTGTACATAACTCTAGGAATGCCTGAGATTTATTTGCCAGGCATCCTTATTTAGTTCTTGTTGTTGTCTTTAATCATCTCAGAAAGGTCTGGGCCAATTACTTTGCTGAGAGAGGTGTAACTGTCTTGTTCTGGTCAGCGTTGGAAGAGAACAAAAGGCATGAAGAGGAAAAGGTGGGTGCTTTTTTATGTTCCCTTTTTCGGTCAACAGTTTTATTTAATTTATTTAAGCATTATCATGTATTGTTTATATTTTTATTTTATACATCAGTTGTATTAATTTATTTTAGCATTAGGGTATATTGTTCATATTTTCCTTGTAAATGTCAGTTGTATTAATTTGTTTAAGCATTATGGTGTATTGTTTATATTTTTTTATTATAATCATTATTGCCTTATGTTAACATTTAGAGTAATTTTTGGTTATGATAATAGTTTCAAAATATTTAAAAAATGAATGACAGAATTGTGTGTTCTTGTGTTGGTATCTGTAGTATATCAGTACCAAAACCTCATTTGACACTGTTTTTATTTGGTCATTTAGGGTCTTGCTAAATCTAAGTCAGACTTTCCAACTAAAACAGACGAACCTGAAGAATATGAAGAAACAGATGAAGGAAATGAGGAGGCAGGCACTGAGGAAATAGATTATTGTGATTCTTATCCAGAAACAGATGATGTCTGGATTCCAGAAGAGGAAACTGTAAGGAAACCTCAGCAACACAAAAGTCCAAATCCGGACAACTTGCTGGTTCAAGAACTAGAAGTGAAAGCCACAGACTTGAATATTTCTGCCACAGAAACATACACTGCTGGCAAAAGTGTTACAAAAGTCTGTGAAGGGGCAAGTGACTCTGTTGATAAAAGTAGAGTAGAACCATTTGGAGCTGTGGAACAGAAAGTTGGAACAGCAGAACAACACATACCACATGAAGGTCTGTAAAAAGCTTGTAATCTGTATCTTGACTGTTTATAGACCAGTTTTAATCATAATCTTTAGCTTGAATGTTTTTAGAGCATTTATAATTATAATCTTTACCTGGACTGTATTTAGACTAGTTTTAATTGTAATCTTTAGCTTGACAGTATTTATACCAAGTTTAAATTGCAATCTTTACTTCAGAAGTTTATTTTAGCTTTAATCATAATCGCTAGCTTGGAAGTTTGTAGACAGTTTTACTTGTAATCTTTAGCTTGGAAGTTTTTAGATCATTTTAATTGTCATCTTTATCTTTGGCAGTTTTTGATCAATTTTAGCTGTATTCTTTTTGACACTGTCAGTTTTTAGATCAAGTTTAAATTGTAATTTTTACCTTGGCTTTTTTTTTTAAGGACCATGTTAGCTTAGAAGTTTTCTAGACCAATTTCAATTGTAATCTATGGCTTGACAGTTTTTAGATCAATTTAATTGTACCATTTCCTTGTCAGTTTTTAGGCCAGTTTTAATTGTAAGTTTGGAAGCTTGGAAGTTTTAGGCCAGATTTAATTTCATTGCACAATGAAGAAAAAATGCAATTAATTCAATAAATTATTTGGGGAAGAGTTAGGATGATTTTTTCTTTAAATGCCAAGGGAATGCTAATTTTAAGAAATATTGAATAATCTGGAATGTAAAATTATGAAAGCAGGGATGGTGCACATAGACCATTTGCAGGAGCGAAGACGAGCAAAGCGGGAAGGCTAAAGCTTTTCGGGACAATTTTTTTATATGTGTGTATATGGATCTAGTCTAGACTAAATGTAATTTCAGTTGAAATGTTAGTCCTGGTATCCCCTAAGTCTAAAGAAATTAGTTTTATGACTTGAGCAAAATAAAAATGGCACATATTTATTGTTATACCTTATTGAGAGTAAAGAAATATGAGAAGAGAGACAGTATTTTTTAAGCATAATAGGTGTTTACTCCCTTGAGCAATGTGTACCTGAGGTCATGCACAGGCAGTCCAAACCAGATTGTCTTTGAATGTTTGTGTATAGCATGAATAACTTGTTTTTTTTAATTTATGGCAACACATACATTGTTTTTTTGAAAGGTAAGGAATATGCCGTCTTCATTTTGAAGTAATAAATGTAATGTAATTGTGTCAGTTTTAAAGACTTCATTTTGAATAAATATAATGTAATTGTGTCAGTTTTAAAGACTTCATTTTGAAGTAATAAATATAATGTAATTGTGTCAGTTTTAAAAACTTCCATGACCATTGGCCCATTTGTATTGGTTTGGAAAAGAATAAGAGAGAGATGGGTTTGTTTTTGCATTGACAGTAAAATTGAGATTTTTCTACTTTTTCTTAAACTCTTTTTGCATTTGTACAAAGGTACTTATTGAATGTGATCATAATTTCTTCTCTTTAATTGTCTTGCTGTTTTCGAAATTTGGACACCAGAAATGATCTTTTCCAGAGCAGTTTCCTTTAGCAGATTCTTTGTCCAAGAAATATTTTTGTAATCTTTTATCGTGATTCCATAATGATAGGAAGTGGTACTTGCAGGTATATATAAGCATGCATATTGTTGCTGGAATATGAGGGATCCTTTCCATTGAAATGAAGATGCACGACCAAGGCTTGATAATTAAGATCTAGATTGGTTTTCTGTGTACTTTGATAAAACTCTTGGCTATAATGAACTTGCCTGAGACTTAGCTAGTCAAAAGGCTATTTTTAGTGCTACCTATGCATATCACCCATTTTGTTTTTATATCTATCCTATATAGTTGTAATCAGTTACTTTTTCCCCTCATTTTTGAAAAGGGAAATAAGTCTTTCATTAGTTAGATGGAAAAGACTTTGATTTAATCCATCAAGTATGTTTTAAATTGTCTCTCTAGTTGTTCATTCTACTGTTTTATTTAGAAATTTTGAAAAGCAGTTCTCAGTCCACAAAGTTAGTCCTTGTTTTCCTTAGGTGATGTTTATGCCTTGAAGACAGGTGATCAGCTGTTGGAAATGTTCCGGGAGATGTCTAGAACACATTATTTGGCTGGGGTGACAACAGTTGGCATGGTTGGCTACCCAAATGTAGGCAAAAGTTCCACAATCAATGCTATCATGCAGTGTAAGAAGGTCCCAGTGTCTGCCACACCTGGTCGCACTAAACATTTTCAGGTACTTGAAATGTTATTAATCCCTTCATTGGCTCTTATTGCCAGAATGTAGCAAAAGGTTGTCCAACTACTTCTTTGATGGTTGAGGCCACCCAACAACCTGGAAAATACCACTTTAAATTAAAGATATAAAAACGCCATCAGAATCCTTAACAGACTTATATTTAATTTAAACCCACCCAAATTTTTATCAAAATTATATCAAAAACACCACCAAAATCCCTCTCAGAATTATATCAAAAACACCACCAAAATCCCTCTCAGAATTATATCAGAAGATAATGGATAATTTTGTTAAAGGAAATATGAGGAAACAGTTAAACCTAACTGAATAAACTGCATTTAGTTTTTTATTTTCTAAGATCAGAAGATTTAAAGTGTGTAGTTTCAGGTAACCCAAATACTCTGCAGTAAATGGATTATCTATTGAACTGCATAGCATTGAAGGAGTTCAAAGCCAGTTTATAAATTATATTACAAAATTATTAATTGTTGATTAATGTTATCAAATAAATGAAAGTCATTTTGTAAATAGTATTTAAAAATTAATTATTGTTAATTTTTATTGTGTTAATGGTGAAGGAGCTAAACTATTTATATGTAAAATTGTTAATTATTGCTTATTGTTTTTGTGTAATTGGTAGAGTTAAAAGTAATTTATATACACAGTATGAAAATTATTAGCTGTTATTTCATTATCCTTTGATTTATATCAGTGACATAATACCTACAAATTATGAATGTTAATATTTTTGTATTTGCAGTACACCTAGCCAGCCTCTTATTTGTATTGTTTCGTTTCCCACAGACACTATATGTAGATGAAGACTTGGTTCTCTGTGACTGCCCAGGCTTAGTTTTTCCATCTTTTGTGACAACTAAAGCAGAACTTGTGGTTAGTGGGGTGCTGTCCATTGATCAGCTTCGAGATCACGTGGCACCTACATCTCTAATATCCTTGGGACCGTGCTTTTAAAAGTAGCATTAATTATTTTAATATTATTCTTACAACCTATAGTTATTATTATGATTAATATGATTATTTTTGTTTTTTAACATTTGATGTGTTTGGTTCTGAATTGAATCATACTTCCTTGACTGTAAACAAATATGTCAACGTATCTCGCGGTCTGTGTTGGAGGCAACATACAGCATTAACCTACCACCACCTTTAGAAGGAGAAGATGCCAACAGATCACCAAGTGCTATAGAACTCCTGACAGTTTATGGACGTAAGAGAAATGCAGCTTATATATGATGTAAAAAAAAAATTTCTATCCTGCATGACAGATTGATTTGAACATAAGGAATAATGTTTCCTGTGGTCATAGTTTAGCCTTGGTGAATCGACCAATGTTCAAGAAAGATAATGGAAATAAAGAGATTTTGAAACATTTGTATTTAATCAGCCTTTCCATCCATTGCCATTCATAAGTGGGTTTCATTACTCCTGTTGGCTTTGAGAATTTGTTCCTTGTTTTTCAGTTTGGCTAGTTCTATGAGAAACATTTTCTTTCATCTCTGAACTTCCTGTAACACCTTGTACCAATACATGAACTCACAATTTCTTGGACTCCTTGCAGTTAGTTTCTGGCTAATGTAATTTTTGCAGTATTTGAGGCTAATGTGATTTTACAGTGTTTGTGGCTAGTGTGATTTTGCAATGCTAGTCTGTGGATAATGTTGTTTTGCAGTGCATATATTATAGCATATTATATATTAATGCAATTATAGCCTAACTTAAATGAAAGTAAACTTAGTTGTGTTGAAACTATACTGTAAGTTTAATCGAATTTTGTATGTTTGGTGAAATAGCAATACTAATAAAACTTTTCAGTACATCTAGCCAGCCTCTTATTTGGATTTCTTGAAAGCTGTATTGTTTCATTTTTAATTTTGGTATAAAAAGATTTTTGTACTTTTGCTGTGAAAAATACTTTTTGGATATTTAACCCCTTCTATATCACACATAAACTCTTTCTTTCTGTTTGCTGTTATGATTCAGTTATAGGATCTTGTTTAAATACATTTCTTGGTTCTTGTCTTGTCTGTATGCTGATGGTTACATACCTAAAGTCTAACAGGTCATATATCTGGCTCATTTTTCTTGTCACGAAATGAATGTCTAATAAAAATTTCAGTCTGAAAAGACACACAATGATGCTTCCTGCCAAACTGGTAGCAGTTTACCAGTCTTCAATATTCATCCATAGTGGAACTCAATGTGAATCATTAACACTCTTGGTTCAGTCATACATTCAGTCACTCTCTAGTCCCCAGAGTACCTGCTTATTGCACACCTGTACAACTGCATAGTACCAATAATTCTCATCCATTGCCCTGATCATCATGAAATTAGATCTAGGCAGTAAATTATTACTATTCTTAGGAGATTCTGGAGATTACATTGCAAACTGGCCATGCCCCGTGCATAAAATAAATATTAGTATATAACTCTTTCCAGCAACATTGATTAAACTAGAATTAATACTATTTCACCATTTTATGTCTACCAAGTTATTAGGATTATTTTATGAGGGAAACAGAACAACAAAGTAATTAAGTTTAGTACTGCATGCAAGCTATGAGAGACAGTTATCTCTGATGAGCTATATTTAACAACACTTGTTGTCTCAGTTTAGAGTTATGATGTGTCTCCAAATAGTCCCACCTTAATGTTTTGTCCATTCTTTCTGCAGATATGAGGGGTTTTATGACACACAAAGGCAATCCTGATTGTCCACGATCAGCTCGGTACATTTTAAAGGACTATGTAAATGTAAGTGCTTAGGATGTGGAGAATACACCAATAGGAATTTCAGTGTCATAAATTTCATTTTATATAAACTATTAGTTAAAAGGGTCCAGTGTAACTTAGAAGACAATGGCTGTTCTAGCTAGAATATAGTTATATGTAATTATGCAAGTACTTTTACTTTAAAATAAAAATATTAATATAGTCTTTGACAGTTGTATTTTTATATTTTATTATATTTTTTAAATATACTTATTTGTTTGTTTTTTTAATACAAAATTTAATTTTGAGCATCCTGAAGAAAGATTAAGGCTGTGAAATGTGTACTTTTGTGGTGTGAGTTGAATCATATTTAGTTACAACTCTGTGTGTGCCATGAGTCTTTGAAGTTGAGACTGTTTATCTATTTAGGGATTTTGCCAGACTAATTAGTATTTGAGGGATTTTACATTTATTAACTTCTCATATTACTCTCTTCTAAATCTTGGGACTAAACAATTATAAAGCATTAGACTTTGTTCTAAAAGTTGATACCAGAGGATTGAAAGGCACTCACTTTGTACAGTATTGGTTTATTTAAAAAATAAATAAATAAATTATTAATTTCCTAAAGTTTTAACTAAATGTTCAAAATATTTTGAATTTACCATAAAATAAATTTTTAAATTTGAATAGTAGGTGTCCATCAAAAGTTGATGATCATACTTTATTCAGTTCAGATTTGTTTTGACCTAGCATAGACTTAATTTCTTAAGATTTGTCAAGAAATTTTCTCCACCCTTTGTAAAATTCTGTTTTAAAATTCATTGATACCTTATTTCTTTTATTTTTAAAAAAAACAAACAAATCTTTTAGAAGTCATTAGTATAAATAAAATGACTAATTCTACTTCTGCTGTTGATAATCTTACAAACTGTTTTGTGGCTGTAGAATGCAGAGGGAGGTAATTGGTTTGACAATAAACTCTCAGCTGTGTATTTATAAGCTTATGCTTGTTTCCTATGTGACATTCACAGCATCGTTAGACAGAAATGTTAATTTATATTCACCAATACTTTTGCTATCTGATTATTCAAGGTGTTACACTAAAAGATGCAATTAGTACTAGAATCATTTATTATATTACTACATGTATTGAAGGTGTACCCTAAAAGATTTTATTAGTACTGCAAGCAATTATTACATCGGTGTTAAGGATGATAAACAAAAATCGTAGTAGTACTGCAAAAAAACTATTATAGTGATGTTAAAGGGGATAAATAAAAGTAGTAATACTGCAAGCAATTATTATATCAGTGTTAAAGGGGATAAACAAAAATTTAATAGAACTGTAAACAATTATTATATCAGTGTTAAAGGGGATAAACAAAAATAGTAGTAATGCTGCAAGAATTTATTATATCAGTGTTATTGTTAAAGGTGATAAACAAAAATTTAATAGTACTTCAAGCAATTATTATATCAGTGTTAAATTTGATAAACTAATTAGTAGAGGTACTGCAAGCAATAATTACATTAATTATTAGTGCTGGTATTACATTAAAAAATCATTATTGCTCAAGTCATTCAGAAATTCATTATAAATGTAAATTCGTTATAATTATTAAATGTAAACTTGGCTGCATAGCTGTTAAGTCATAAACTGTGTTGGATATGTGCTAGTGTATGTGTGAAATGTGCTGGTATGTGTGAAATGCATAGTCACTAAAGTTTGTATATTGAATTGAATTTAAGCCTAAGACAAGGTTATATTTGCATATGAGGATTGGTATGATAAATGGCAGTCCTTGTGGCTTGCTGTCTGATTCAGGGAAAATTACTCTTCTGCCACCCGCCACCTGGTATTGATGCCAAAGAATTTCAGGCACAACCTGCTTTTGTTCTAGATCAACTTGATGCCAGTAAAAAGCAGGTTTGTTCCCTTTGAAATATATTTTAAACAGCTGTACTAATGGTATCATTGGTAGTACAGTATTAGTAGTTGAAACAAAGTAGTAGTCACATTAACTTAGTAATGAATGTTAAATTAGTAGCAGTAAAGTAATGCTGATATTACTATCATAGATATGAGAATTAAATTGGTAGAAATGAAGTAGGTGTCACATTACCTTAGTAATGAATGTTGAATTAGTAGCAGTAAAGTAATGCTATCATAGAAATGAGAATTAAATTGGTAGAAATGAAGTAGTAGTACTAGCACAGTAATACTAGGAAGTAATGCTAATATAGTAGTACATATATTGCAGTATTCACAAAAGTGTAGTACTCACAAATATTGCAATACTCACAAATAGTGCAGTACTCAATTGCTGCTACTCAGTTATAAATAATGCAGTACTCAATTACAAATATTGCAATACTCACAAATAGTGCAGTACTCAATTGCAGTACTCACAAATAGTGTAGTACACACAACAAATAGTATAGTACCAACATATATATTATAGCATTCAAAAGTAGTAAACATGAAATAACATAGTACTTATCTAAAAATAGAATAGTACTTTACTAGAAATAGTATAGTTCTGACATAACAGTAATAGTAAAAGTATTATTAATATAGTAGAGAGGCCATATTAAATATACAGTAGTTATTTCTCATGCTTGATATTCACATTATCTTTAATTTGTTGTTGCTTTGAATTTCTTAATGTACTTTTTCAAATTATTAACTATGCCATTAATATGCATTTTTAAATGTAAAATGACAGACTTGTTTGTCAGTGAAATTTCTTCAATTTTTATTATTATCTATGATGAAAGATGGAAAAAAAATCACATACATATATACATGTTAAAAAACAAATATAGTTAAATTTTTTAAAATTCACAAATGCCCATGAGATATTTTGAAAAAAAGAAATATATCAGTAGAGAAGTAATACATTAAGGCTTTAAGCCTTTCTACAGACATCTGAGATGGTGTTTACTACCAGTTTGTGCACATGCGATCAGTCAGCAGGAATGATAGAGAATTGTCAAAAATGAAAATTGTTGCAATTCATTTAACCTATGCTTACCCTTTTATTTTGTAAACATTTCTAATTTATTCCTGACAGACCTCACTTAAGTCTGGAAAAGTGCCAGCCAGCAGTTTGGACAGAGAATTCTTCAGTAAGGTGAGAGTTCACAGAATAAAAACAATAATTTTGTCTTTGTTTTACTAGAATTTTTAGTAGAAACAATTAAGAAAGTCATCAATATTTGCTGTCAGCATTCCATTGATGAACTATGAGAATTGTTGTTTTTTTTAAAAATTACTCAGCATCATATAAATAGAATTTTTTTTATATATATATATATTAATTTTTTTCAGTACTTATGTTTCAATTTTTTAACAATGCTGTTTTTAAAAAATTATAACTATCATATTTTTTAGAAATATTTTTAATTTTCTTTTGTGGATTCCTCAATTGTTAAATTTATTTTCTTTCTCTATTAACACTTGAATTTTCAAATAGAGGACATCGTTCTTATCTTCATCTGAGAATGAATTTGAGACCTTTGATCTGAGTAGGAGTTTGAGATTATTTGCTGTTAGTATGAATTTGAAGTATTTAAGTTAGAGTATGAATTTGAGACTTTTGATATGAATATAATTTGAGACTTTTGATAAGAATATGAATTTGAGACTTTTGATATAAATATGAATTTGAGACTTTTGATATGAATATAATTTGAGACTTTTGATAAGACTATGAATTTGAGACTTTTGATAATAATATGAATTTGAGACCTTTGATATGAATATAATTTGAGACTTTTGATAAAAATATGAATTTGAGACTTGAGACCCTACATGGTGGTTTTCTCAGTGCTTATGTGCATATCTGTGAGCAACAATTGTTTAAAGTTTTCTATGCTTTAATTTATTTATCAATTTTAAATGCAATAGTAATGAAATCTGTCATCATACTTAACTTTAGTTCATTTTTTTTTTACCATTTTAAATAGGCTAAACATTCTCTCAAAATTTGTTTAGACCCTAATTAGTTTTTTAAAATCTGTTTCATCATAACCAAATGATTTGTTCAGATGTCAGTCAAGGCTCATGCTAAAGGTACTAATGCGGTTCCAGACTTTGTTCGGAAAGAGGGTCTCAGACAAATTGGGGCAGCACAGTCAGGCAATCAAGAAACAGGGTCAGCATCATCTGCCAGTAGTCAGCAGGCATTGGCAGGAAAACCATGGAAACGTCACTACAACCGCAACAAAAAGGAAAAGCTGAGACGTGTTTATGCAGAGCACGATAGATATTGATTAAAGCTTGATAGACTGAAGCCTCGCTTCTGTGTAAATGACGGAATATTTATGAGGCAAAAAATGTATACAAACTGAAATATAAATTGTGACTGTGATTCAAAATAAACATGGCACTCTAGGAGTGCTCTTACACCTGTGCATGAATAACTGAATTTATTTTGTTGGTGTTAAGTGTGGAAGCTTATATTTGTTACTTTTAAAAGTGGATTTGTAAAATTAATCTTTGTAATCTCGTTTCTTTTTTGTCTGGAGCAATATTTAACATGGCTGTAATTGGAATATTTTTTACAGTTCAGAGCAGTAATGTGATCAGATTGACAGTTACATTTCAGAACACTAACATGATGTAATTTGAGTTACAATTCAGAACGTTACTTTTATTTTATGTTTATGAGCTAAATCTGGCCAGCTATATCAGGGTTCTCAAAGTCTGGCCTGGTGGCCAACTTGGTTTGCAGGGGCCATTTCAACTGGCCCGCTGCCAATTTCTGAAGTAATTTTTTTTTTTTTTAAGGCAGCCTGTCTCATGCATAACACTAAACTAAAAATGGTCTCTTCAGTGAACTAGGAACACCCCTACTACCATCTGTAAAAAAGGTCTCTTCAATGAACTAAGAACACCCATACTACCATCTGTAAAAATAGTCTCATCCTAATGGCAAGCTTTCGTTTCCGGTTTGACTGGCATATGATGGCGATAAGGCGATTTTGGCATCTTTATTGTTATTTTAATTGAAAATGCAAGTACAGAGAATTTTTCTCATTCGTCGAAGTTTGTGAGTTTGTGAGTTTGACTATCATTGTGATAGTCAGCTTCCATTTGTGAGTATACATTAGGCATTCTTAGGTATAATAAAATCAATTCATTCAATTATGCCACTCAATATAGTCAGACGAAGCAGCTTAAATATTATTTATTCCTCATTGCAAGTTCCAGAGAATAGCCATATTATTCGGTGCTTGTTAGTTGAATATAACTGAATTTTAAAGTGTTTTTTAAATTTTGTTAGGTTTTATTACCAATGTTTACTTATTTTGTAAATGCTTTGACATCATCTAACATTCTAACTAAGTCACCAATATCATTAAATATGTTTTATTTATTAAATCATGAAAATGGGTTCAACCATTAAATTACTATTTTTTGTGCCTTTCAATTAAAAAAATTCAGATTTGTTCATGGATGCTAAGGTGTAAAAGTGTTCTTCATAAAGGTAATTTGGAAAATTGTGTGTTCTGAAACTCATGACAAAGAAATTCTTTGTACTGCCTGAGAGACCAAATGCATGACTGGTATGCTTAATCTGACATGAAACTGTCGGCGTTATAAAATTGGCAAATATAAGAAGACATTTTGGAGTAAAACAATAAGGATTGCGGCACTAAATTTCCATTGAATTCTTCACTTTGTACAACCAAAGTAGTCTCACTTCAGGCTGCGCTAAGTGCCAGCACATCTTTGATGACTAAGACAACCACTATGCATGAAAGAGAAACTGAAGCATCATTACGTGTAATGTGGTATTAGGAAGAAACAAAAGGTCCTTCAAAGATGAAGTGAAAGAGCGTATGGTTGCTGCTTTGTATGATGATAAGAAGTTAGTTGAAATCATTCAGAAAATTCCTTTGTCAGCTAGCACAGCAAGTCATAGAACGGATGAACTTGCTGAAAATATTTGTGATCATTTGATTGCAAATATAAGAAAATCTGAATCATTTACTCTGGCTGTTTATGAATCCACTGATAAAGCAGAGGTTGCACAGCTGTGCGTTTGTCTGCTTTTTCAATGAGAAGTCATTCATTGAAGATTTGCTGATGTTACTTCCACTGGATGACCAGACCTGAGGTGAGGATATTTTTGCTGTGATGTCAGAATTCATTATAAAAAGTGAACTTGATGTAAGAAAACTTGTCTCTTGGACAACTGATGGTGCTCTATCTATGACAGGAATGGTCAAAGGTCTTGCCAGTCGTCTTGAGGCAGTTAAACCAAAACTGATATCATATCATTCATCAGTCCTATGTTTAAAACTGAGCAGTGAATTTGCTGAAGTGATGGCAACTGTTTTGAAACTTATAAATTTCATAAAAAGCAATTCATCATTATAGCATTTGTCTATTTAAGTTTCTTAGAGGAGTCCTGTGGAGAAAATGGTGATTTGCTTTTGCACAATGATGTAAGATAGCTAAGCAAAGGAAGAGTTTCGGACACTTCATGAGAATGTAATTGAGTTTCTCAAAACTGTGAAGTCAAAGAAAGCTGGGGAGTTTGTGGAGTTTTGCAAAAATATGGACAAGATGATAACTGTTGATTTTTTGGTGACATCACTAGCTATCTTAATCTTTTGATACAAGGTAGGAACAAGACTGTCATGAAGGTTCTACAGAAATGCCATTCCTTTCAGAAGAAGCTTGCACTATTTGCCAGTGATTGGAATCAAGTCAGCTTTTGCATTTTCATACAGTCCGTAATTATGTGACAAAAGAACAGTTTGACCAAGTTAGACCAATGTTCATTTCATGCACAGAAAAATTACAAGATGAGTTTTAAGCCAATTTCAAGATTTTGCAGGACTGTCAGGAATATTTATTTTTGTTGCAGATCCATTTATTGTTCTTCCTAATGGTGATTGGACAGTCACTGCCGCAGTTACCTTTCCCACAATTAGTTGAGCTTGAAACAGCTGATCCCCAGGGGAATGAACTTTTTATGTCTCGAAATCATAGGAATGTTTAGGCCAGAGCCTATACCCTTCCCCTCAACTGAGACTGTGCATCTTTTACCATGATTTTGAGACACATAAAAAGTAACAGGAACAAATAGACTTATAGAGCCCACAGCATCAATCAAATAATGTAGATGATAGCTGACACCCTTATGAAAATTTACAAATTACACAGCTCTGGCTTGCAATATGTCCAAAACATAAAGGTAGAAAAGATATTGAAAGGACATTTTTCCCATCACAAATCAAGCTATCTAGTAAATTCTTTATTATCTCCCATAAAACAACAATGGGTCATTTGGCCTTGGCATTTGTGCCTGTATAAACCTATTGAATTGGAAGAAAAAGAGTAGGCTATGTATGTATCGTAGTTAAGTAAACTTTTAGGAAAATTATGTTTAATTAAAAATATGAACAACCTTAATTTGATCTGTCTTTACCTTCATAAGAGAAAACACCTTAAAATATGATTTATTAAAAAGTCCTGAAACTGCAAACAGATAAATATAAAATGTATACTGTTATTCAACATTTTCCCCTGCCGATGTCGACATTCTGCACTTGGGGATTTGTTTAATCTTTCATTCCATTTTATTTATTTCAGTTCCATACATTTCTTTGCATTATAACACTTGTAGAGAAAATTTAACAAAATTTTAATTGTTGAGGTGGTAAGACAAAATTTTACAAAACATAAAACTTAGCATGCAAGGATTGCAAACAATAGACTTGTGATTGTTCACTTTCATTACTGAAAAACAAATCCATAACATGTTTACTTTATTAAAATACAAATCCATAACATGGACATTTCACTAAAAATATTGCAAACTTGTCCCAACTTGTAGAGAAATGAACATAAGGCAATGTAAAAATGAATGCTTGTCCAAGATTGCTTTTGATTTGTTTCGGACTGATGGAGAAATGCTTTTTCAGTCCATTGCAAAACACTTCTTTTAAAAAGAAAAACAAAAGAGGTTTCTTTGGTTGCATGATAACTGTAAGTTACTTGACATTTTTACAAGCCATCCAACCATTGTGGCATTTATCAAGCAATCTTACTTCAACAGAACTTCTGCAAGAAATTACCAGGAATTTAGTTGTTTATGCCAGAGTACAATGCACACACAATTACACTAATGGCTTCTAATAGCTATTGAATATTGATAGAGAAATTATATAAATGCTTAACTGGCAGATTTGAATGTTGATAAATTATAAAAAATGTTTAGCTGGCATTTGAATGTTGATAGAGGAATTATAACAATATTTAACTGGCAGCATTTGATGAGCAATGCTGACAGTACCATTTCTGGTTACTGAACACAACAGTTTTTTTTAATTTGCTTTGCTTATGGTCTATAAGTTTTCTTCATATAAAATATAAAATCAATTCACTATTCTGTTTTCTTACTTTAAAAACAATGTGACAAGATGGTGTTATCAATGCTGTGAAGGATTAGAAAACAAAAACAAAGCAAACTGCACTTTATTTACAGTCTTTACATATTGAAAAAAGTACATTCAAACTTTGGTTATCTGACACTCAATTGCCAGACTCCTGCATTAACTAGCTTATTGTCAATCAGGTCAGTTGACTACCAAAAGACCAAAAAAATAAAGATATAACTGGTCATCCCACCACTATCTAAGAAATAATATGTAGTGTAACCATATGTTTGTATTTAAAATAATTTTTACAAAACATTGCTAGTCTATAACAACAAAATTTATTTTACAGCACCACTTACTTAAAATGATGGTCAGGTAAGTTGAAAACTTGAATTTTAAAAACTGATTTAATTATTTTTAAATTAATGACATCTTGTGACACACATCATTAAAAAACCAGAACAGACTTGAGAAAGTACTGAAATAAACATTGCATGCACTCGAGACAACAGCAACATAGAACTCAGTATGTATATTATGATGCAGACATTTTATGCAGGAAGGTGAAGTGGTAGCAATGTAAAGACCGTCAATTCCCTTGAATTACTGAAAATGCATACTTCTTTATTTTCTTGCAAAACCTAATATAGAAAAATGTCTTGTGTCCACATGTTATCCGATAACTTTTTTCACAAATATATTTCTTTTTTTAAAAATAAAAATTCTATGTATGACTGCATTCTCCTTCCCCTCTTATCTGACCAATGGTCTTCATTGCCCCACGGCGGTCAGATCACCAAGATTTCATTGCATTTCTGTCCCCCGCCCCCTTTAAAACAGGTGCTTTATTATAAAAAAAATTAAAAAAATTATTTATTCTTTGTGAAATGATTTTTTATTTAAGGGGTCATCCATTTACTAAGATGGGGTTTGATGGTGAATAACTTAATGAGGTAGGATGGAAATTAAGTATTACACACACATTAAACAAATTTTATAATATATGTTTATAAGCAAATTTTATAATATATGTTTATGGGTGTTTAAATGTGTCTGGTTCCATCTAAAGTGCTTGAACCTATACTTGAGAAGATAAAAACTTTTCACATACTAGAATGATTAATAATCACTGATACTAAGAAATAAAAGAGAAACACATTATGAATAAAAATAATGTTGCTTAGCAAATGTAATTTTATCAACAGTGGAGAAACAGGCTGTTAACTAGAGATATTTATACACAAATTGACATTTTAGTGATCAACATCACCATCACAATTTTAAAAAAATAGAAAATGACTTTATTCTCTACTTTTACTTTTTAAAAAAAAATTATTCAAGGAAAGAGAAAGTTCTGCTAAATAGGTTTTGAAATGGTCGATGATGAACTAGGTATTATCATATCAGGTGGTAGTAATTTATATTATGGCTTTAGTCTTTAAATAAAGTGTATGAAACAATATCATACAGCTTTGATAGATAATATGAATATAATATTTAAATTACAGAAAATACATTTACAATGAACTTAAGCAATTATGAAAATAATATGGATAGCACACATTATATTTCTGGCACATTTAAAGTGCAAACAATGAATAAAGAACCTTGTGTCCATTAGTTACCAGTGTGTGACATTTGGGTGTTCTTCAAAGGTCCTGCTTCATTATATTTGTATTTTTTCTCATAATGAATCAAACTCTGCCAAATCTGAGATGTGTTGGAAATGTCTGAACAATGTGAGGTAACATTAGAATGTGCAAGTTCACAGGTATTTTAAAAAATAGTTTTCAAAATCCACAAACAATGATACGAATATTTCTGTATTAGGGTAAATCATATGTACAGATAAACAAATAAAATGAAGTCACAGAACTTTTTTTGTTTGTTTAGAAACTGACAGTAATTAGTGGAATAAATGATACATTACCAAAGAAAAAAATGGAAAAGAAATCATCAAATATGGCTTAACACAACACTTCTCTGGACCTCTGCCAATGATCATACATTGATATTATTAGTATCTAAATGTTTCAACACACATTCATGACCATATCCAAACTGATACAGTACAAATATGATCTCAGATCATAAGTATAATGAACATGCTGATGTAGTGCAAAGATTACCTCAAAGCATATATATATATATATATAAAATGAACATGTATAGCTGATATATTGCAAATGACCTCAAGGCATATATAATGAACATGCATGGCTGAAATATTTAAACAGGGATGGTCCTGTTTCTGCCATACAGTGTGAATGACAAAATGTTATAGCAAACAACATAATTTCAGCACAAGAGATTTCGCCAGGTGGTAAAAACATTGTACCCTGATCTTGAGAAACACACTTGTCCACTGTACAGTAATAAGATTACAAAACTTATGATTTTAGTCACAATAAGAATGATGAAGTGTATTGTTTACTTCTGCAAATTAAGAGTTCACTTACCCAAATTTGTTGCTCTGAAATTTTGAATTTGATGATACCATAGCAACGCTATGTTCATGGCATGGATAACTCATTCAGAATATTACAATGAGTAAACTATCATTTTTGTCCTTCATACTTATTTACCAGTAAGAACACTAATTTTTCTTTAATTATTAATGATCATTAAAAAATGTAGTGGTATAGAGATCCTTGATTTCTTTGTGATACACATATTACGATTGAAAGTTTTGGTGACTATTTCTTTAATGTACCTGCATTTTGTTCATCAAATAAATATTAATTAATCAAATAAATATTAAATTTGTCATTTTCTTGTGTTTCTCACTTAAAAATTAAAAAATTAATTGAAAAAATTACAAGAGCATTTGTCATCAAAAATCTTATCACATTCAGATATTTGCATATATTCTGATTCAGCTGCTCTAAAATGTATGTATGCATTTTTTTGTCTTCTTAATTGTGTATGATGTAACATGAAGGATTTTTAAAACGGCCTGAGGTGGACTTAATTATTTAAGTATTGGGGATATTATTAAAGCAAGTGTGATTGTAGACAAAGATATCAAAACTATGTGTTTGGCAACATTTGCACCATGCAATGAACTAACACAAAAGTATGATCATGAGCAGAGGCTTTAACATTAAATATAAATTTAAATATAAACCAACAAATTCCAGACAATGTTTTCTTTATCACACGAATAAATTATATGATACTGAAAATTGACATATTGCACGCTGCCCATCAGCACAATGCCTATACACAATCAGCTACTAAACTACAAACTACTGATTACCTCCCTTATAATTGGACATTACTGTGAGAATTGCTATGAGCTGTCTATATTTATAAAACCACAAAGCTAAATTAATTCGTACAACTCTAAATACAAACTATTTGAGTGTGTTTACTTCTCAGCCAGTGGTGATAAATATCCTCCTGGCTCAAAGATGCAACCAACACTTATCAAATGTACACACATCATGTACTTCAACTTTGCTAATCCAACATCACTTTAAACTCTTAATGCACATTCTCTATGCAACAATACAATGTACTTTCATAAATATCAGAGAGGGGAGAGTCGTACAACTCATACTTTTAAACAACATGCAAAAGTACAAATGTCTCTAAGCTATTGAAAATGGAATATAGTGACACAACCTGCATATGTGAACAATAAATAAAGACAACTGCAAAAATTCCACTAGAGCTTTTTCTTTTTTGTGTGCATATACAATATATATTGTATATATATCTTAGAGAATATCTTAAGATCAGCAATAAATACAATATAGGTTACAGTACGAAGAGTGAAAACATACCTATAAACACAAGAAATACATCTTATTTTTCCTGACATGACCATCAATCCCCTTTTAATACTGAAGGAAAATCTTTTATCGCAGATCTTTAAGACAAAATAGTACCTTAAAATTTTTTTTTTAAAAGACAAAACATATTAGGCACACAAAAGACTAAATAATTGAAAAATAAATAGTTATAATCAAGTTACAAGTCAAGGACAATCTTCACAATATGTATTATGTGTGTGTGTGTGTGTGTATGTGGAACACAGATTCTAAAAGCCACAATATTTTTTCCAAATGCTCAAAGATAACAGACATGAGAAAAATATTACAATTATTCAATTTGTACATTTAGATACTGCATAACATTTTTGAGTTGGGTTAAATCTTGATACCATATGAGAATCTTGATAGAAAAAAATATTTCAATGTAAATATGAAAAAAAAATTACTTAAATGCTGGTTTCAGTCTTTATGGGGAAAAAAAAATATTAACTTAAAAGAAGAGAATTTTCACACATCTGCTTGAAAAAAAAGATGTCCATGCTTATATGTATTTGTAAGATTTATTCTTTGACTGCGAATGACTTGAACTAGCAGTAATTCTGCCCTATATGCACAATCTAAATTGGCATTATTTTTCCCTTACAGATGCAATCAAAATTGGCAGTATTCTTCCCTAAAAACACAATCTAAATTAGCTGTATTTTTGCCATAATCTAATCAGCTGTATTTTTGCCCTAAATACACAATCTAAATTAGCTGCATTTTTGCCATAAACACACAATCTAAATCAACTCTATTTTTGCCCTAAATACACAATCTAAACTGGCAGACTTTAACCCAAACACAGAGACAGTTTTTATTCAGTAAACATGTTCTGAACAGAAGTGATGCAACAAGTGAGGTAATCCTGATGCTGGAATTCATAAAAGTATACTTCTAATTTTATTGTACTGGAGAAGATTAAAAAAAAAGCTGTATGCATATTTATTAAATTCTAAGGCATTTAAATTCCTGTGTTTTCCTGAAATAATATTATTCATTATAATCTTGCACGAAACAAAATATTTTTCAATAAGTTTTTAAAGTTCCAGTCTGGGATAATCAAACTTAAATTATGTCAGTTTATTATATCTTTATCAGTATCCCTCGATTTTCATTTTATCTTCTAGCAGCACGATCTCTCATCAACTGGAACAAAACATTAATATATATATATATATTAAGATGGCTACTGGTACCTGAATTCTGACTGTGTAGAGTGCATGTGAAGGAAATCTATCAATATTAAAGAAACTTTGCATTTTATTTTTAAACATTTTTCTTTTTTATTAATGAAGCCAATAAAGATTGCAAATGTTTATATCTTACAGATCGGAAAACTCAACTACCCTCTCCAATTATTTTCTTTTAACTACTGTCAAAGATGTAGAAGGTGTAATTAAATCACTGGTTTATCATAAGCAGATCTACATTAAAAAAAAAAATGAAATCTAGTCTCTTCTCTAAGGGGACATTTCAGGCCAGTATCCTATGCGAACCTTTCGCACAGAGCCATCAAATATACGATCCATCCACATTGCTAAACCTGACAAAACCTCATTCATAAAAATTCTGTCAGTGTCAGCACCATCTAATATATGTTCCTTCATTTTCTTGTCATCGTCAGACTCGGAGTCAGAATCCATGAATCCCATTGCCTGAACAACTCTGTTCTGAGCACGAATCCACTTTTGTGCCCGCCGAGGATGGTATATGTAATAGTATCTGTGTGAATTACAAAACAAAATGGCTTTTCATTTTTCTTTAAAGAAGTTAGAGATAAAGAAATACTTGAAATATAAAAATGGAATCATGAAAAAGAAGTGGTATAAATAATTTTGCTAATACAATCAGATTAATTATTTTTTTAAATGAACAGATTAATCAGAACTACAAAATCTGAATGTGAACAAAAAATAAGGTGATAATAACTAATGGTTTATAATAAACATGATGTTCCTTTTTAGATCTGGCAAAATTCCATTGTAATATTTCAATGGAGGCAAAAATCAAAAAATGATCTGATAGCAGGAACTGACAGAGATTTTCTTGAGATTGCCTACAAATGTATATCAACTGGCTTTTATTAAACTGGGCAGACCCTCCCCTACCCATCTTAATATGTGAATTAAATTTTATCTGTTGCAAGATGCCAGATGTGCGAAAGTTTATTCTAGATTGCCTTTTTTTTTGAAGGGCCCTCCTTATGGCAGCTTTATGGTAAAAACTTCACACGCATGTTTATTTCAGAGATTGTGCACCTTTGATTTCAATAATAAATGCAATTAAAAAAATGAATATCTTCTTAATTTAAACCCTGCCACAATATTTAATTGTTATGATTCTGAAGAACAATTATTTACACAAGTACTCAGATGGGAATCAGGCCTGACAATGTTAGAAAGGTTCTCTATGTTTACACACATTACAGGTACATAGAAATTAGGTCAGACAGTGTGGAACACACATGTGAGGGTTATAGAAGACTTTTGCAGGATAGCACAGAAAGGCGCACTGTATTTATATTATGAGTATGTGTACATATGAATTACACATCAGACCATAAAAAAGTGTTCTATATTTATACACATTTATATGTACATATGAATTACATCAGACCATAAAAAGGTGTCCTATATTTATACACATTTATGGGTACATAGAAATTATATATGACCAGAGAAAAGTGTCCTATATTTACACAGATGACAATGATATACTGAAAGTAGGTCATACATCAAAGAAAGGTACCCTACACTTGTACATTTACTCAGGAAAAGATCGGACAGCATAGGCACCCAAGAATATGCAACACAGGTCAAGAAAATTCAGATACATATAAGAAATAAATATAGTGGGAATATTAAATAAGTGATCAAAAGAGGTTTTTTTTCCTCTTTCAGACCCATATGCTATAAAAGAGACTTTTTTCTATTTCGGACCCAGAGATTTTTTAAATTTCAGACTCATATGCTAAGTGTTAGAATTAAATAAAACTGAAAAACAATGTATAGATCAGATCAATTTGCACTAAATTCAGTAATTTTTTAGGCTAGCTTTTGCAATAATCAGCATTCTTCAAAATCAAAATTAAAATATTACAGCAACTAAAACTGCTCTAAGTGGGTAACTTACTTGCGATATCCATTGAGAGCCAGCACAGTGCCTACACAATTACGGATATTGATCGAGTCCAACTTGACCTTAAAATTCATGCTCATCTCCAGCAAGTGTTGATACCATGAGACGTAGTACTCCAGTTGCACATAACCAAATGTCAGAGCACTGTATCTAGAAACACCACAGATCCCATAAATGAACAGACTTTAAATGCCATTTACTTGTCAGTTGATGTGGGTAACGAATATTCATTTTCTTAAATCTTTTCTCCCCACCACCAATAAAAAACCCTCAACATTTCTATAAATGTAAAAAGATACTTTTCTGCAATTTCTAAATGTGTGATACGAATGTAAATTATAACAAATGATTTAAGTAATGCTTGTGAAAGAAGATTTCTATCCTCTCTGAATTTTAAGTGCTAGATGTCAAGCTGTAAGTGTGTGATCTGTCTTTTGGATTTATGAAATATTAATGAATAAACTATAACTTATCTCTACCTTGAATAGGGTTGCATTATTTCAGCAAATTTTTGCAACAGGTGTGCTTTGGATTCCTCGTCAACTAACATGACTATTGTCAGTCCTGTGTCAGCCTCCTTCACAAGATTGTTAAATGTTTCATAGCGCAGTTCATAGAGATGAATAGTCTGGTCAGTGCTGGATGGAGAGAAAAAAAAGCAACAAGCTCGTGTTTATAAGACTAGATTGGTGTTGATAAATAAAGCAAAATCATTAAACTGATTAAATAGGACAACAGGTTTCACATTCTCTGTGCTATTACTGTCACAAAATTTATCACATTTAAAACTCCCAGTCTCTTAAGTAATTCTTAGTCAGCCTATCGACCTATTACAAAACTTCTCATGTTCATTAGTGCTGGCAAGACTTGACTACTGCAATTATATGATTTACCACAGTGCCTTTCTGCAGAAACTCCAGTTCAAATCCAGACCTGCCTACCCATATCTTCAGCAGACTATAAGATCAATGATCCAAAACCGGAAGATTTTTATGAAAACCAGAAGATTCTATGCAGAAGCTGACATTTTACTAGAAATATCAATAATATAAAATAAATGCAATATAACAATAAGTAATATTAATATTTGTAAATGAACTTACCAATATTGAATTTATGTAAAGCACAACAAGGTATTTGTCTACTTACAGTCTACATGTTTATTTGATTTGCTGATGCTGTTGTATAGACAGCCAGCATCATTGCACTGCACCAGTAATTTTTTTTTTTAATTTGAATAAAGAATATATTAAAAAAACCACTTTTCTTGGCAACTTTAGTTATGTTCCTTACAGTTTACTTCTTGGAATTTGTTGCTAGAGCCAACAGATCTAAAATTATTGTTCAATTTGGCAGAGCTATGGATGAATCAGAAAGTCTTTCACTAATGAGGTGTCAGTAATTGTTTATTAAAAATTTCAACAGTAGTAATTTAATTAAATTAATTCACTTTAAAATGAATTAGAATACCAAATATACTTGTGCAAGCACACATGATGACTGCACACAATCTGATTAATTCAAAGTTCGCTAGGATAGTGTCTAGTGTTGACAAAAAAATCTCTGACTTGATGAAATATTAGCAGTCAATTTTGTAAGACTGGAGGGAGTATTTTAGACTTAGACTCAATAATTTAATGAAGATAATTTAGGTTAGTGACTAAGAAAATTCAGTGGATTAGAAAATTACAGGTACTATGCATAAACACCTGGAGGCAACAGATATTTGAATTAAATTCATTAGATTCAGTGCATCCTATGATAGAGATGATGCTGAAAACAGAGACAATGTTCCAGAAAGACGGAATATGGTGATGTTGATATGAGAAAAGTAATCAAACAACAATATTAGAAAGAATGGATGTTACCTGTTAAAGGTAGGATACATATATATTTATACTTTTATATATGAATTCTATATTTTAAATACTTGTTTGTTTTATGATTAGTGCAGAAAGTTTCTTTTGCAGATATTTCCCTTCTTATTTGTACAGATTTATGTAGTTAAATCATATTTTAACATAAGTACTAAACTGCAATTAAATAATTATCTTGCAACATTTTATACATAACTATGATGCAAAATGAAAAAACACGAAGCTAAATATTCAAAACCATAAGGATGCTATCCAATTTCTGCCTTTCTTTCAAGCTTGGTTTGTGCTTTCCAATTTTCATGGTTGGAATGTGTTTGTTGGTGTTTCAAATGTCAAAAGAAATAAGAGGGTTATTTTCTGGCTGAAGTAAATGATTATAAGCCAAAGGTGTATAACATACCCTGTTGAAGCTTTTATAGAACTATAGAAGTATGTAAATCCTGTAACACATATCACGCACTCTATTCATATCCCAATCTAATTTCTAATCAATTTCTGATCTTTTATAGCTTTAAAGTGTTGAGTTTTAGTGGGTTTTTTTTTGTAAATGGTATTTTATTCAGCCCCAGATTACTGGATTCCAGATACTGTAACATATTTTATTACTGCACTATGCTAGTGATAAAAGAGTCCATTTATTTCTCCTGATGCTTAAGAAACAATCTAAAACAAGTAAGATATCTTACTTGAAAGGCCTACCTCGAAGGAGGGCGAGTCTGTTTACGTTTGGATTTTTGCTGACTGCGAACCTGTGCTTCTTCAGCATCTGCCATTTTTTTCATGACAAGCCCCAAGACTCCCACAAAAACCACGCCCATCACAGTCATCAGCCATGTTGTAGGATGATACCTGCCCAAGTTACATGGATATCTGTTAGGCCTTCTTTAATACATAAATAAGCAAAATTAGTTGTTATCAGTTTGTCTTAGGCTTTCTTTAATATAACCAATAAGTAAAATTAGTTAGTTAATTTTGTTTATGAGACTTTCTTTAACATACAAATAGGCAAAATTACCTATCTTATTGTATTAGACTTTCTTTAATGTACAAATAGGCAAAATTACCTATCTTATTGTATTAGACTTTCTTTAACACACAAATAGGCAAAATTACTTATCTTATTGTATTAGACTTTCTTTAACACACAAATAGGCAAAATTACCTATCATATTGTATTAGACTTTCTTTAATGTACAAATAGGTCAAATTAGTTATTTGTTTGCATTAGGCCAGGGGTCGGGAACCTATGGCTCGCGAGCCATATGTGGCTCTATTGATGGCTGCAACTGGCTCTCAGACAAATGTTCGATTATAAAAAAAAAAACTGAGTTTTCCCAGTCTTATGCCTCCATAAAGAGACATCCGCTAGTGATTAGGCTTAGAGACTGATGAAATACCTTGTTTACTCCTTCAGAGAAACAGGCTAAAACCAGAGGTGAAGGTCGCATCAAAAGTCGGATACTAACTATCCATGTACGGTCACTTGTTTTCAGATAATGTGACGTAGCGCTAAGTTGTGAATTGACCTCTACTTTCATTCATTATAGACCCCTGAATGAACGGGCCATGTTAGACGCACACCTGCATTGCACTCGATTTACATGGATAAAATTAGAGCGTCCATTCATTACTAGGACCGGATCTATCAGAACACAACATAGTGGTAATATCTTGATTTCTCTGTGTTGAGTTGAATTAATTCTATATATTTTGTATTGTGAATGTATGTAGAATTTTCTTGTGCATTTTATTGCTGATTGATAATATATTTTCTACAAAGCTAAGTGGCACAGCGATATTACATTTATAGTAGTGGTGAGGACACCACGTGTATGTAATTGAACTACCGTTGATTAATTGTTATCACGGGAGAGTCAAAACCCACCACGTATTCATTAGTTAAATCGTATTACTAGCAACTTTGGATTAATGGAGAAATATATTGTAAAGATTTAGAATTTTAGATGTTTGGATTTTCACATAATGTAAATTGTAAAGAATGATTAACACTGCTGTTATTAGGCCCATATAAATCATTATTGTCACACGAGTCTGAAACATGATTAACTATGCATTGCAGCCGGTTCCTGAGTTCACTTTATAACTCAGACTTCAACTGCTAGCTGTTCCTTGGTGGAAGTCCAACCTTACTAAAAGCGTGGATTTCTATGGAAAAGTGACAAAAATACATGTCATTGTGTCTATATCTGACATTGTTCAACTGGGGCTGCCATATATAGCTTTCGAAAATAGCGGCCGATGTGTGTATGTGCAAAAGGGTCCGCACAACAGATTGTCGTCGGATCAGAAAGTTTCGTTTAAATCGCGTGGTCAGCTAACTAATTTTAGAAACCCTTTTGACAAGACGGCTAAAAGAAAGAAAAACGATGAGTATCGTACTTTTCAGCAGGAATGGACAGAGGAATTTGCCTTTGTGGAGAGAACGGGTTCTGCAGTGTGTCTAATATGCAGTGATAAAATTGCATCTATGAAACGGTCAAATGTAAAGCGACACTTCGAGACACGCCATTCTACATTTGCATCGAAATATCCTGCGGGAGACAGCAGGAAGAAAGCATGTCAAGAACTGCTATCAAGAGTGCAAGCTAGTCAGCATCAAATCCGTGTTTGGACCCAACAAGGTGACTTGAATTCGGCTAGCTTTGCTGGCGCTTTAGCTATTGTGAGAAACGGAAAGCCATTCACAGATGGGGAGTATGCCAAAGCATTCATGCTTGATGTTGCCAATGAACTTTTTGATGACTTTTCGGATAAGGACAAAATAATTAAACGGATAAAAGACATGCCTCTGTCGGCAAGAACAGTTCACGATCGTAGCATCATGATGTCAAATCAAATTGAGGCAATGCAAGTCAAGGACATAAATGCGGCACCGTTTTTTTCTCTCGCTTTGGATGAGTCAACAGACGTCAGTAATTTATCCCAGTTCAGCGTGGTTGCAAGGTATGTTGTCGGTGATACACTACATGAGGAAAGTCTTGCTGTGTTGTCTATGAAAGGCACAACAAGAGGGCAGGATTTGTTTGAGTCCTTCACTGAGTTCGCTAAAGAAAAAAATCTACCGATGAATAAACTTGTTTCGGTGTGCACTGATGGTGCTCCGTGCATGGTTGGGAAAAGCAGAGGATTTGTCGCTCTTCTTTGAGAGCATGAAAACAGACGCATCATAAGCTTTCATTGCATCCTCCATCAAGAGGCGCTTTGTGCTCAGATGTGTGGCGAACAGCTTGGTGAGGTGATGTCACTGGTGGTTCGGGTAGTCAACTTTATTGTTGCCCGAGCATTAAATGATCGCCAGTTCAAAACACTGCTTGATGAGGTTGGGAATAATTATCCTGGTCTGCTTCTGCACAGCAACGTGCGTTGGTTGTCAAGGGGGAAGGTGTTCAGCCGATTTGCGGCTTGTCTGAGCGAAATCCGGACTTTTCTTGAAATGAAGAATGTCGAGCATCCCGAGTTATCTGACACTGAGTGGCTTCTGAAGTTCTATTATCTCGTAGACATGACTGAACATCTAAATCAGCTCAATGTGAAAATGCAAGGCGTTGGAAACACAATCTTATCCCTGCAACAAGCAGTGTTTGCATTTGAAAACAAGCTAGAACTCTTCATCACCGACATTGAAACTACACTTTGAAAAACTGGGAGAGTTCAAAGATATGTGCACATCAAGTGACCCTGCTCAACATCTTAATCTTCAGCAGCTAGCAGGCTTCACGTCTAATCTCCTGCAGTCATTTAAAGCGCGCTTTGGAGAATTTCGCGAGCACACCCGTCTTTTTAAGTTCATCACCCATCCACACGAGTGTGCAGTGGACAGCACTGACCTGAGTTGTATCCCCGGTGTCTCCGTCAGAGATTTTGAGTCCAAGCTGCTGACCTGAAGGCCTCAGACATGTGGGTGAATAAGTTCAAGTCACTGAATGAAGATTTGGAAAGACTTGCACGACAGCAAGCAGAGTTGGCGAGCCAACACAAGTGGGCAGAAATTAAAAAACTTCAACACGCAGACCAGCTGATTGTCAAAACTTGGAACGCGCTTCCCGTCACATACCATACACTGCAGCATGTGAGTATTGCTGTACTGACAATGTTTGGCTCTACGTATGCATGCGAGCAGTCTTTCTCACATCTAAAGAACATTAAGACCAACCTGCGATCACGTTTAACGGATGGAAGTCTCAACGCCTGCATGAAGCTTAACCTCACCACGTATCAACCAGACTACAAAGCCATCAGCAAAGCCATGCAGCACCAGAAGTCGCATTAATGGGAAGAAATTCTCATTATTGATTAGCAACAGCATAATAATGTTATTAAAAAGAATTAGAGACATAATTATTGTACTTTTAGTGTGAAAATTACACAAAATTACACATTTACTTGAATTTTTAGTTTTAAACATAATCATGATAATGTATGGCTCTCATAGAATTACTTTTCAAAATATGTTGTGTCCATGGCTCTCTCAGACAAAAAGGTTCCCGACCCCTGCATTAGGCTTTCTTTAATAGATAAATAGGCAAAATTAGTCATTTGTTTGCATTAGGCTTTCTTTAATAGATAAAGAGGCAAAATAATCTGTCTGTGTTAAGCTTTCCTTAATAAATAAACAAATGGGCAAAATTAGTTTACTGTTGATGATGAACTTTATACAAAAACAGCAAAACAAGTTACTGGTTTGAGTTAGACTTTGAATACATAAATACGGAAAATATGTTAGTTACTTGTTTGTGTTTTATATGTTCTTTAATTATCAATTAGACAGTTATATGTTTGTGTTTTAGATGTTCTTTAATTATCAAATAGACAGAATTAGATAGTTATATTTTTGTGTTAGACTTTCTTTAATTAATTATCAATTAGACAGAATTAAATAGTTATATGTTTGTGTTAGACTTTCTTGAATTGTCAAATACTCAGAATTTAGACAATTATATGTATGTCTTAGACTTTCTTAAATGATCAAATATAATTAGATAGTTATATGCTTGTATTAAATGATCTTGAATATACAAAAAGGTAGAATTTATTAGTGATCTATTTGTGTTAGACTTTCTTAAATAAACAAATAGATAAAATTAGTTAAATGTTTGTATCTTGAATATACAAACAGGCAAAATTTATTAGTTATCTATTTGTGTTAGACTCTCTTAAGTAAACAAATAGGCAAAAATAGTTTTTTGCTTGTGTTAGACTTTCTTATATAAACAAATAGACAAATTAGTTACCTGTTTTATTTATAGACATTTTTTAAAAGAGGCAAAATTACTCAGTATCTGTTTCTGTTAAACTTTCTCAAATAAACAAATAGGCAAAATTACTCAGTATCTGTTTGTGTTAAGACTTTCTCAAATAAACAAATAGGCAAAATTACTCAGTATCTGTTTGTGTTAAACTTTCTCAAATAAGCAAATAGGCAAAATTACTCAATATCTGTTTGTGTTACTGTTAGACAAATAAACAAATAGGCAAAATTATTCAGTATCTGTTTGTGTTAGACTTTCTCAAATAAACAAATAGGCAAAATCAGTTAACTGCTAGTGTAACATTTTTTTTTTAATACATGAAATGGAGGAAATAATATTGTTCTGTTGTCTTACTCTCCACCCTACAACCTACAAAACAAAATCTCATGTAAGATAATGTACAGCAGATGCTGCTTATCTGATACATTTTAATCAATCAAATTTTTATTCTATTAAGTGACAAACAAAAATACTACTATAGTACCTTTGGTCTGAAAAATCATATTATAATATGATCATATACTCTACTGCAATATTACAGCTACTGCCGATACTATGAAAGTGTGCATGTGCATGAACATATTCAATAGCACTGCCTAACTAAAACTGACTGTTAATACGAATTATTTAAATTAAATTTAATCCCCAATGCATGCTCACACAAACATATATCTTAGGTAATTTTTGCATATGAACAAATCTTACCCAGACAAGAAGAACCAGATTCTGTCACCCCAGTCCAGAATTTTGAGAAATATCCGCCTTACAAGACTCTGGAATGACATGATTAAAATAATGCTCATGCCTTTTATATTGTACAAATTTTGCATTGTGTACATCAATGTCCATTGCTTTTCTTGATGCAGAATTTGTATTAACTACATGACATTAAATTTCTTAGTTGTAAAGTATATAGTATATATATATTTTTAAATTATAAATAAAACAGAAATCTTGTAACTCTTTAGTATGAATCAAAATCAATTATTTTTTAATGTTATTTTATGTCAATCTTTACACCTCAAGAATAAACTAATAAAATCACAGAAAAATTTATTTTTAATTTTAAAATGTATATTTAAATAATTAATAGTAATTAATCTGTTATTAAGTATTTTAAATAGTTATAGATTATTTTGTGAAGATAATCTATTCTTTATATCACATTTTGCTCTATGAAAGGGGCCTGGCTAAACTTTATACACTATGGTATGTGTTCACTATTGCAATGAAACATAGAGCAAGATAATTTCTGGAGCTTTGGGAACACCTACAAATAATTATTCCTTCACCAAATGATAAATGAGTCAGTTCAGATTGCACTGAGGTCATCTCTTTGTGGGCAATGCCTCATTAAACTGAAGAAACAATGGTGATCAGCCTAATATTGTGCATAAGGCCTGCAGTGACATAGCTGTCATATTTTGGAAATGGATTAAAAAATAAGACACTAAATGATAAAGAATTAAGTCTGGGTTTGACACATTTGCTTCAATTCCAGAAGCCATCTTAAAGATTAAGGACGCAGATGAATGGCAAAACCTTCAAAAGTTTATGTTTTATTGAGAAATGTCCAAACTCACGTGATGCCAATCATGTAGTATATTACTTACAGGCAAAAATTCTTCATGTTTGTATGCATCATGCAAAATAACTCTGAAACTTAGATAAGCTTGACACTTTACACCAAATTCATTTATCTAGTGGATCTGCTAACACTGAGTTAAGTTAAATAATTTATCAGTTTTCTGGTCCTCCTTTCAAATTAGCTTACTGAACTTTGCTTACAAATGAAAGTTAGGGGATTTTTTTAGCTTTTCTTTATAAGGAATAAAGAAAGGTCAATTTAATTGTTGTGAATCTTACTATTTTTTTCAGTGTATGTTATGCACTAGAATAGCAATGCTACACAATAGTTTGCTTGTATAAGTAATATAAACTTACCAAGGTATGCCTCATTGTGAAAAGTGTACTAACTCACCAAGGTGTGCTCATTGTAAAATGCTGGCACGATAGCTCTGTAAGCTAACAAATGGTCTGATTCTAGAAGCTCTATCAATCTTTTCTCCAAAGCTGCCCGAGAGTCGCCCACTTTATTTGCATCTAAACTCCAGCCCTGCTCTAGAAACTCGTAACTCACACGACTGTCATCTATATGCCAAAGAATGGCAACCTGCATAGAAATGTAAGATGTTAAAAAATGATTGTGAATATATGTTTAAATTAAATTAATTAGACAAAATACTTAAAACCAATAAAATGCTTGTTCACCAGATATCACCTAAGAAACGCTCCATCAGTAAAACAATGGAGAATGTAGATTACCAATCTACAAATAACATGTAACAAGACAGCTTCCTCTCTAAGAAACAAATTACATATATTACACTAACAGTTATCTTTGTGAAGTACTAGCATAGCTATTACAGTCAAGTCCGGATATGTCGAGGGCCTAGGGGTTTGCCAAAAAGTGTCGAGATAACTAAAGATCGAGATTACAGAAAACCAATATGGCGGCAATATATTACAGTACTATAACATGCGCTTGACATTTCTTTATGTACATGATGTGCGTTAATGAATGAGAATGTACATGCATGAGTTTGGTGATTTTTTACACAACAGCGTTGCCGCAATTTGTTTGATGACGCGATCGGCATGCTATAAAAATGTACATACATGTACGTGTTTGCTAACAACAAAAGGTTTATGTACACGCGGTAAATATGGTTTCTGTACAAAGTCTAAACTGCTTTGTTGCTTTTTGCCTTTAACATTCTACTTGAAAACAAATGCTTCAATATTACATATAACGTGCTTGAAATTTCTTTATGTACATGATGTGCGTTAATGAATGAGAATGTACAATGTACATGCACGTGTTTGGTGATTTTTTACACAACAGCGTTGCCGCAATTTGTTTGATGACGCGATCGGCATGCTATAAAAAAAAAAAAAAACAAAGAGGGAAGTTGGTCCACCGTCGATTCTCGATACTTGTATGTACCGTACATGTATTCTCCAACATTGCAAACACAAAGATTGCTCACAAAATAAAAAAAAATCTGTGTGGTGTACGTGTAGTTCGTTTTTTTTTTACAAAAAGCTAACCAAGTATCAAAATTAAAGTTGCGAGTCATTTTGTGTGCGTGTATGTGCGTCTAAGGTGGAGGGCAGGAGGAAGGGGGGGTGTCGAAGCCGCCTCTAAAAAGTACATGTACATAAATCGTACAAGCGGTTACTTCAAAGGTAACTTTAAGAGGTGTAAGCCAGTTGAAGAGCAACAGTGTGCCTAGTTTGCCCTTTATTGTTAGTGAGATGGCGAAGTGGCATCGGTAACTAACATTTTCAAAAGCCGACGAATAACTGATTTTAAGTGGTGATTCGGGCCCTCTTTTGTGCTAGAGATACATGTACAGTACATTACAAAGAAAGAAAGAAACAAACAAACAGACTTTGTAATAGTGTTCGGCAACATAAAAGAATCGCCATTACTGATAAGAAAATGTTAACAAAGAGGGAAGTTGGTCCACCGTCCATTCTCGATACATGTATGTACCGTACATGTATTCTCCAACATTGCAAACACAAAGATTGCTCACATAATCAAAAAAATCTGCAGGGTGTCAAAGTTCGTTTTTACAAAAAGCTAACCAGTATCAAAATTAAATTCGCGAGTCATTTTGTATGTGTGTGTGTGTCTGTCTGTGTGTGTGTGTGTGTTTCACTCACACACATCAAAAGCCGCAATAGACCTTTCATCTTCATGATGTTCTCGTCTTGATTTGCTTCTTGCCTCCCGGTGCGTCTAAGGTGGAGGGCAGGAGGAAGGGGGTAAAACAGATCGCACCTATTAGGCGCACACCCTCAACAGCTCTCCGGGGGGAGGGGGCCGAAGCCGCCTCTGAAAATATCCTACAAGCGGACAAGCGGTTACTTCAAAAGTGGGCTAACATAAGTTCTGAACCAGTTGAAGGGCAACAGTGTGCCTATTTTGCCCGTGGCAAACACCGCGCCCAATTAAGAAAACAATGCCCTTCTTAAGTTTAAGCTGCAGTTTTTAACAAGACATGGTCATTTATTGTTAGTGATTAGTCAGCAGTAGGGTCGAGATAACCAACTTAAGTGGCGATTTTGGCACTCTTTTGTGCCCGAGATACTAGGGTTCGGCAACATAAAAGAATCGACGTAACCGATGAGAAAATGCTAAGACAAAGAGGGAATTTGGCGGTTCCACTTCAAAAATGTCGACTTACTAGGGTTGGCAAGTTAACCGATGCCGAAATAAGTGGACTCGACTGTATATATTTTGGTGAATTGTAAAACAAAGTTTAGAAGAAACAGCCAACATATGTGGTTGAAAATTAAATGAGATGCTTAATGGGTAATGTGATTAAACAACAAATTAGTTACCTCCAAAACTGTTTTAGTACGAGTTGAATTGCCTTTGGTCAGTGCCTCCATAACATTCTTCTGAACATCTTCGTACAAATACACAAAACGGACACGATTTGTATTAAAGATTGATGTGGAGGAAATTACAAACTGCCTGAACCTCTCTCTATGTACATCATGGTCAGGTATTTTGCTGGTGATCAAAGCAACACACAATCTGAAACAAATCAGAAAGGAAATATTTCCACAAACAAAGCAAAAAGAACAAAGAATAAATTGAAACTTATATACAAACAATAAATTTTTCCTGAATACTTATCAGACACAGACTTTAAGAGATACCCACAGATCAGATGGTGAGTGCTAAGGCAAGTTGTATATATCCTAACTGTATGATAGAAAAAGAAACTCTTCTTAATACATATACAGTTCCTGTCACTAGTGCTATACAAAGATACCTCGAGGAATTGTTTTAAAAAGCAGTAAAAGTAACAATTTAAACAAAAATCAGAAAACACAAATCAGCAGTTATCAGTCATAACCAACAAAGCTCTTTTAAAAAAATCAAACCACTCCCACTCCCTCCAAAATTTTAAAATATCATAATACTTTACTCATTCTAATTTTTTGCTACTCTAAATATTCATCAGTTTCATGTCTTTTGCTAAACAGTTTTCTTTTTGTTAAAATTTGTCTGGGATGCCTCTTGACCAAACAACAAATTGTCTAATTATTCAGCAAAATGAAAGTTAAAAAAATACAAACTCAACCTAAATCTGATTTTCAACATGTGAAAAACAAAAGGAATGTTTCTGAGACTAGCTACAGTACTTCTTTCTTTACCTTATAAAAGGTTGCTGATATCTTAGTTAGCATTATACTTCCTGAATGGAACCATTTCCAGAAAATGTCTATTTGTGATTTAAATTAAAACATTGTATATAATTGTTCTTAAACCAAATTATTTATTAATAAATACATTTAGAAACTTATAATTTTTTTTTTTTTTTACTTATGTGAGTGTTGTTTTAATGCTCATAAGCTTTATGGTTCTAAATTTTCATCCTCACATCTCAAAATAAAATGTCAGATTCCAATTCTTTGATATTTTTTCAAAAAAATGATTTAAAACTTAAAAAAAAAAATGTACTGAATAATTAGAATAAATATGATATCCAATGTTAGTGTAGAAAACAAGTAATAATTATGAGTCCTGTCTCGTTCAGAAACAGGCAAGATTATGACTCTAACAAATGTATGGTATGCACGTGGAATTAAATTTATTTCCCCCATACATACACTTGGCAAAAAGATATCCAAGCAAATGTTAAATGAAAAAACAAATGAATTTAAAAATAAAATTATTGATAAATGCAGGCAAACAAACAAGACACAAACACTCATAATGTAAAAACTTACTTCCTGCGCTTAATTTTAGGTTCTTTAGGGCAGAGTTCCTCAAAGACAGCTTGAGATGACAAGCGAGGCAGTGAAAGATATCTGTTAGAGGATATCACTTCATCCATTGTTGACCGGGTCAGCTGCTGAACCTGATGACAAACAAAAAGATGTCTACAATATGTACAAATGCATTTAAGAAAGAGTGCCTAGTCACTTTTCACACTCACCTTATTCTGACTGAATGAGACCAGAAAAAGACAATGCATTCAAAACTAATTCCATACCACAGCATCTAGGTTGCTAACAAACTATAAATGAAATTAGGTATTTCTTGATACTTTGACTTATTATTAGAAACAAGCCATAATTTAAATATGCCTTTTTTGCTACTACTCCCCTATTTATGATAAACAAGTCACAATTAAAAAATACATTTTCTGCCATTTTGAACTAACTAATGATAAACAAGCTAAAATTCAAATACATCTTGCTGCATAAATGCTACTAATTTGTTAAAAACAAATTATTTTTCAAATGTATTAAATTTTAATTTACTTTTAATAATTAATTATTGTACATGTGCCTTATCTATTTTTGAATAAATAAATATCTATTACTCTTTGAAACTCTAACAATTACAGAAAATAGAGCTTATTTACCAAACTAGATGCAATTTTTCAATCCAAATCTGTGATCATGACAGGAGAAAAACCCTACATATTAATTTAAATGTATACTTACACTTATGCTTGCAACAGGGGAAGCTGTGTCTTCATTAAAAACTAGCAAAGACTCTCTGTGCTTGTTGATGTTAAACCGTCTCATAAATTCTTGTGCATCATCAGAAGAAGTAGATACAAATGCAAAAGCAACTCGATCTCGATGGAAGAATGCAGGGGCTAGAAAGCGAGCAGATGGCTCTAAACGTGGAGAGAAAAATACAGCTGTGACTTGATTATTTTGCCACCCTTGAAGAAAAATGTCTGCACTATCATCTGTGAGCTGTAAACAGATGATCAAACTAAAATAAGAATTTGCATTATCATCTGTGAGCTGTAAATAGATGATCAAACTAAAATAAGAATTTGCATTATCATCTGTGACTAGTGTGAGCTGTAAACAGATGATCAAACTAAAATAAAAATTTGCATTATCATTTGTGTGCTGTAAACAGATCAAGCTAATATAAGAACTGAAAGAAGATTTATATACTGTCTTCAAATTCATAATGTTTGCTATTATATAAATTTCAGATCCAATTAACTCTTGAAGACATGCTAATTTAGATCTAAAATTATATTGAAGATTCTGTTTAATAGTAAAGAATTTTAATAAAAATTCACAGTACTAACTGCCACATCTAAGACTTCATTACTTAAAAAAGAAAAGAACCATCATCCTTGTGAAAAATATTTTTCAGTCAATGCTTTATTTCTTGCTGCATTACAGAATTCAAGAAAATAAAAACAAAACAACACTTTAATGCAGTCACTTGGGTCACTACTTGTGACACAAAGCCACCCTAGTTATTGGTTATGATTATTATTATTATTTAATCATCCATAACTAATTTATGTTATTAATAATTATTCAGAAGACAATTCATTTTCTCACAAGGCGGATATGATATGCAGGCACTGTAAATGTTTTCTCTCTTCCACAACATTAAAGACAAACATTTACCGTCACACAATATTTCCAAAGGTGGAAAACTTCTTACCAAAGGAGAAGATAAATCTGTTTTTTATTCTATATTTAGTGAGACACCCCCCCACACACACACTATCCCTCCAACATATGGTCATCAATATGAGTAAGGTCAATAAATTTATTAAATCAACATATGAATATAATCAAAAGAGTGTTGATATTTACTTCACAACAATGTTCAATTGACACTAGACAATTGTTCAGTTTATCCTAGCATACACATCAGCAATCACATTAACATATATATATATATGTTTGACATGAGTATATTTTTTCTGACTTGTACTGTGAAATATTTTGTGGATTTTCTCCAACATACAAACTTGTATTCATTATTTGAATATGTAAGGGTCGATTTCTTCATTCACAGGTAAGTAAACAGAAATTGTATTATTATTATTATAGTAGTATTATTGTTACTTCCTAAAACTGGAGTGTTCAGCATTATATCCTGTGCTTTTGTAGTTGCCTGGTTGCCTCCATGTTGCAAGTTGTCTTGGAACCACTGGGATATAATTTCTGGATACATCTGCTGGAATTTACCTGAAAGTCCTTTGTAAAAAGCACAGCAGAAAGTAGGAATTTATACCATTTTGATTGTGGCTGATGTTTTATTGTCCATGTGTAACAAAGTTGTGAACATTTGTATTATATCGCTGTACTTCTGATTATTTTCATGTTGAAATTTACCTAGAAATTCTGTGCAAAATGTGGCAAGAAAATGGAATTCACAATATTTTTTTGTCACTTATGCTTATCTGTCCTTGTGCAACAAAATGTTGATCAAAATGGAATTTACCTGAAATTCCTTTGTAAAAAGCACAGCAGAAAGTAGGAATTTATACCATTTTGATTGTGGCTGATGTTTTATTGTCCATGTGTAACAAAGTTGTGAACATTTGTATTATATCGCTGTACTTCTGATTATTTTCATGTTGAAATTTACCTAGAAATTCTGTGCAAAATGTGGCAAGAAAATGGAATTCACAATATTTTTTTGTCACTTATGCTTATCTGTCCTTGTGCAACAAAATGTTGATCACTATATCAAGTGCTGTGTTATTCTTTCTGGAGAAATGCGAAGGGAAGTTCCTGTGTAATTATTTCTATATTTCAGGTGTAACTGGGACATTGTGTGTAATACATATAAAGGGACACATTTATTTTGGATAATATGAACAGGACCAATACATAGGGTTATTTTAAAGACCGGTTATCAAAGTATAAGGTAAATGCAATATGATCTAATTCTAACCTTATGCAACATAATAATTGATCATCAGTGAGAACTTTTTTAAAACCCTCTATGTAATTAATGATATTTGTAATACCATGTGAACAAGATCCGGTATATTTTAGTTAATAAATTATTATTCTTTTCTTCTTTTAAATGGATATATGCTGTAATTTATATGAAATGGTAAGACAAAAGGAGTCCAAAGGTGGGAAAGACAAGGAATTGCAAATGATGCTGGCTGACATCTGATTAATCTGTAAAAGCACTCCTGATCAGATAATGATTCAGTAACATCATTATTTGTGAGATATATATATAATGGGTATATCTGAGATAAGATCCCTCTGGTACAGATTATTAATTGCCTTTGACTCATTGTATAGATATATTAATATTTAATTGAGATAATTAATAGTCTAAGGAGAAGACGGACACAAAATTAATTAAGCAAAATATTAAGAAAAAAAATGGATATATCTCTATTTAAGATGACTTTTTAATTTATTTTCAAATTGTCAATTACAATCATGCCTTTCAAAATACTGGTGAAAAAAGTTCCATAACAGAATTATACTTCTACAACTGATGCAGAAAACTCAATTCATGGACTCACCTTTGTAAGTGTTTCTTTTGGGAAAAGCTGTCTTACAAATTCTCGCAAATGTTGAATGCTTATTATATCTCCCCTCATGTGAGTTATCCGTCCATGTACCATTCCTAAAAGTGCTGGAACAAGTTGAATGCGGAGGTGACTGGCTAAGTCTGGATTACGTTGAATGTGTATTGTAGAAACACACAAACCTGAAATCACATTCAAAACTGCATTTAAAACACTGTATTTTAAAAATAAAATAAATATAACAAAATCAAGTGTAAAACTGCAGGGTAATACATTGTTTTACAAATCAAATAAATAAAACTGGTAACACTAATTCCCATGAAAAGAAATTTATTGTCAGATAGAACTTTTCAACAGTAAATATATAAATAAAAAAAAAGAAGAAAATCTTAAATGAATAGTAAGTAATCAATTGTTAGAGATTTCCTATTCTTGAACAAATATAGCTCTCACTTTAATGTCATGTTAATGTGTTAACAGTACATTAATAATAATAATAAAAAGAATACATTTTGCATAAAAAACTATACTGCAACTTCAACATTCATTAACTATGATTTATGTTGACAAATCATAACTATAGTTATAACTAGCTACAAGCCAGCCATCTATAAATTTCGTGAAAAAAATGTGTGCCTGTGATTTTGTTATTTTCTTAATTATGAGATCACAGATGGTGTCTAGATATCACACACCTCTGAGTCCCTGGCTACAAAGGTGCTAATACTAGAAAATTTCAACTACCTAGAAAAAGAATTTAAGCCATCATGCTATACGATTGAAAAATCGCAACCTGCAGGATAAAAAGTGCCCAAAAGTTTCAACTATTTACAGAAGCTTTTAAGCCAACATACTATATTTTTAACTTCTTTTACTTCTTATCTTCCCTATTTACGCTGTTACTTTTCAAATAAACTAAACGTCTGAAACAGATCCAAAGGAAAACCTGCCCTTCTGAAAGAGTACAGGATTAAACAAAAGTGCAATGGCATATTGCCCATACTTTGGGACTTCATGACTTTAGTTTGAGCATATACATATTGATATTGCAACAAAATTATTTCATAACCATTTTTTATTTAATTAGTATTAATTAATAATTATGAATCTTGTTATGTGTTGTAGGCAGTAGTCATAATTTTGTGTTCTGTCAGTGTGTCAGTTAAAATTTATTTATTGTTGTTTTAATCTGACTGTTCCTATTCCCTGGAACTGTGGAAGGTGGATGCATGGAAGTGTTAATGGAGGTGGTGGTAGGGTGTGCCAGTTCTGACCCAGTCAGTTTCAATGAGAAGATGGATGAGCAAAGGGTGAATGAAAGGGTTGAATGTGTTTGGACTATGCTGCATTCAAACCTGGGAAGAATTTACCACCCACTGACTGCCAACACTTCCCAGGCCATAAATGCTATAAATAAGGGGGAATTTCTCTGACCAAGGGTCTTTCTCTAATTCTTGTTGGTTGCATCTCATCTTTGTCATGTCTGCTTGCCATTTTGCTGAAGATTAAGTGAGGGTTCTAGACAACAGAAAGCACAAGATTCTGGCTTGAAGGAATTTGTGTTTCTGAGAACCCTGACATTCATATTTTTAAAGAAAACATATGTGAGACGATTTGCTCTTGAGAAGACCCAGTGCTATAATATGCTTAAAATGCCTAAAAATCTGGTTAGTCTTATTACATATTATTTGACTTAGTAGTGAGTTCCTCAAGGGGAGTGAATAGCCTAACCAAGGTCATGCTTTTAGCTAGTAGCATAATAGAATTTATGGCTAGTTGCTAAGTTCCGAGTACGGAGAGGTAGGGGTGGGAAAGTGTTGATGCTATTTTGAAGGAATAGCACATACATGTATGGGGCTGAAGTCAGTACTGGGTAAGGTGTTTCAATAGCTGATAGAGAAGGCTTAGTGTAAAAATCTCTTATAATATGGGGGGATGTTCTAACTAAGATTGTTACAGAAAATACAAATTATAGGTGATATTCTTTAGTGAATATCCTTTGGTTGGATGAATGTTCGAGTGCAGTTGAAAGGGGCCTTCATTTTGTCTTGTCATTTTGCCTGTCTTTGTCTGTGCCCAAGACTGTTGTTGGATAATGAAAATGAGTAGTAATACAAGCCTCTGATTAAGTTGTTTGATTGATTTATCAACTAGTTAGGGTACTGTGTGTCATTCCTTTCATTATTTAGATTTCAGGAGTATATTTTTCTAAACTCAAACACTGAATTTAATCTTTATTTTTCTTCATTAAATTTATTGTTAATTTTAAACAAGGCAATGTCTTCAAATTACTACATGTATTTGTAGCATTTTCTGTGTAACCAGTGGCTGTCGTCTGTATGATATTGGTGCAGTTAAAGGTTGACTGTCAGTGTCAACATATTGTCTTCTCACATCATCTGTCCTCCCACGTGATGTGCCGAGGGCTTGGAAGAGGTGAGGTCTATGACAGTATGAGCTAAATTGAAATAGATTAGGCCTGGCTTAATGGGAAGACACATTCCCCTTGTATAGTATAAGTGTGGGGTGGGAAGTAGGGGTAGACTTGTGCTATCAGAAATATCTTAAAATATGTGTATTTCTGATAAAGAATAAGAATTGAAATCCCCTCCACACATATATTTTCTTAAAATAAAGCTATGGTTACTCTAATCTTTCTATTAATTAAATATAAAACCCCCTCCACACATATATTTTCTTAAATAAAGCTATGGTTAATCTTTCTACTAATTAAATTCACTGAGCTGAACATACAAAAGTGGGCACCAAATGGCAAAAACATTTACATTCGCATTTCGTCACAAGAGCAATTTACTTACCAATATTTTCCATCTCCTCAAAGAATTTTTCAAGAATATGTTCCATGCGCATACAATTAAAACAGAAATCACTGAAGGCATATATAAAACAGGGTGTGTGCTGGCTTTCAGGCTGAAGTTTTGTCTCAAAATTTCTGAAAAATTCATATGTTGAAAACATCAAATGTTTTACAAATATTTTAATTAACTCATAATGTTATGCTATCTGGAAGGAATGGGTTTACACTCTTCTATTTCAATCTTTTGTTTACACAAGGTGCTGCTGGGTAATCTGATAACTAAAGAATAATGTGAAGGCCACTATTAGTACTTTTGTTAGTACTCGGGAGACTCATAAATGTTTTAACTGAAGATTAAAACTAGCACAAAGTTCAGAAAAATCTTCATTAATATCACAGGATTTTAATTATCCAGAAATCTTTTCCCCATTCATCCCAGATAATTAAGAGTTTATTATACTGATGAAATAAATGAATACTGAATGACTTATCAAAATTAAAAATTAATTTATGACAAATAAAGCTGAAATATATATGATATGAATGCCAAAATGATTTATTGATTATCAGAAAAAAATAAATTATTATGATAAAGAAATCTGTGAAAAAATTATCTTGATAACTATTTTCCTCTGACATACAATATTCATTTTAAATATTGATGCAAATACCTTTTTCCCTTACTAAATATATTACTGATAATATAGAGATATATAATGTAATAACTATACAAAACAAATAGCAGTCATATTGCAAAGACATCATTCACTTTTCAGAATCCAACTGTTTAAGACAATTCAAAATGATAATTAACAATAAATTACTTTTCTTAATTAATTGTATATAGTCTGAATCAAGTGCAAATTTCAATAATATAAATACTTTATTCATTACAATTATTTCAAAAATTGAAACAAAAATATGCATAAAAATATAAAACTCAATAGAGGCCAAGGGATTTTAAATGAAGTTGCTGTCCTCCATGCTAGCCTGATGAGTGACATCATTTAATCAAAACTGTAATTTAAAAAGTATTATACTAAAAATAATTAACTCACATATAACAATTCCAAAAGCGCTTCAGTTCAAATATAATGAATTAAAAGAAAACGAATGCATAATACATACTGTACTATATGGTTCTGTTCTTTGTTATATATAGTGTTTTAAGTGTTGCAAACATTTTTTGTTCATAAGTTAACTATCTATCTCAATGACTGATGGACAACAAATAAAATAATTAAAAAAAATATATGTAAATTAACAAATGTTTACCTGAGTGATGTTAAATGCTTGTCGAACACTGATGGGCCTTGTTTGTTGCCACCAAAACCTTTGAAACCAAAACCACTGAAGAATTCTTCAAAAGGAAAGCCAAAGTCTGGTTGCTGGGGTGGAGAACGCTCTTGTGCAGAAGTGTAGCCATAATTATCATAATCTCTTCTTTTATCAGCATCACCCAATGTCTGCAAGGGGACATGAAAAAAAAGATGATTATAGCAGAGACATAATAAATCTCAACTCTCTGTACTTAATCCTAAATAATAAAAAGTAAAAATAAGAAAGAAGATACAAATGAAATACAATAAACTCCCAGTTATTTAGCAACTGTGGGAATGGGTGATGCTAGTCAATAATTCTGTTAGTTGCATGTAAAATCTCAATCATTTAAATACAGCAAACATATATTCACCAAAAATTAATGATGTCTGCATGTGAAGCTGGTCACCAGCAATGGTTAACAAACCTAATACTGTAAAAGTGTAATATAAAATTATAATGTGGTCATCAATTCATCTCCTAACATACCTATGTAATGGATGACTGAAATAATGGGGTTGCCAATTCTGGCTACTAAAAGTACTATTCCTATTGCACCTATGTAAGAGATGATTTAGATGATTTACATAATGGGGTCACCAATTCATCTAACTACTACTCATACTGTGCCTATGTAATAAATGACTAAATAACAGGACCACCAATTCATCTAACTACTAGTACTACTCATAATGTGCCTATGTAAGAAATGACTATATAACAGGACCACCAATTCATCTAACTACTAATATTTAATAATACTACTCATAGTGTGCCTATGTAAGAGATGACTACATAACAGGACCACCAATTCATCCAACTACTTACTACTACTAAATACTACTCCTAATGTACCTCTGTAAAAATGACTACATAATGGGGTCACCAATTCATCTAGTTACTATCCATTTGTGCCTATATAAGAGATAACTCATAATGAGGTCATCAATTAATTTATTCCTAATGTGCCCACTGACATAACAGAATTACCAATTCATGATGACTGCCAAAACGGGGTTACTAATTTATCTACATCTAGTCCTCGTGTGTCTTAGCGATCACTGACATAACAGGGCTACCAATTCATCTAGTCCTAATATGTCTATGTAAGCGATCACTGACATAAGTGGATTACTAATTCATCTAATGTGCCTATGTAACTTGTAAGGGATGACTGACATAACACTTAACAGGGTTACCAATTCAACTAACTATTACTCCTACTATAAAACAGATGACTGACATAAAAAGGTTTACTAATTCATCTACTCCTAAAGTATTTATGTAAGGGATGACTGAGGGTTAACACTTCATCTACTTTTGTCTGTGTAAGAGATGACTGATATAACGCTATCAGCGTTACCAATTTATCTAACTACTATTTTTAATGTGCCTATGTAAGGGATGACTGACAAAACTAAAAGAGTTACCAATTCATCTCCTCCTAGTCCTAGTGTGTCTATGTAAGTAATGACTGACATATGTTTACAATTCATCTAACTACTACTCTTAACATGTCTATGTAAGAACAGGGTACCAATTTATCTACTCCTAATGTGTCTTCATAAGCGATGACTGACATTACGGGATTAACAATTCATCTACTCCTAGTCCTAAGGTGTCTTTGTAAGTGATAACTGATAACAGGCAATTACTTTGTCTGGATTTAAGTCCAAACTTTTAAACCACTGATAAATAAAATGAAACTAGTAACACGTCTGTATTTAATTTGATACAAATAAACAATAAAAAAAGTGTTTTTAAAAATCAATTATAAGATTCTTCAGTTATTAATATTATGCCAAAAGTATTCAAAAAAATATCCTATACAGTTTAAATATTCAAAAAATTTAGTATTGACTTCATTTGTCAAATAATATGGATAAAACATACTTCATATGCTTCATTGATTTTGGTAAAACGTTCTGTGGCCTCTGGATCTTTGTTTTTATCAGGATGCCTGAAGAAAAGAAAAAAATTACTTGCACAGTCAAATAATAAAATCTTAAGTAATTGTTAAGCATTTATTCACTATACAATTATTTTAAAATTTCATTACTGGTCCATGACTGCATTTTTGAATCTATTATCTATATATAGTATAATAGTTAAACTGAGATTTATTCAGATAAATTTAAGATAGTCAATAATAATTAGATACAAATAAGCACTGCAAAACTTTCTATGATAGTCATTTGTAGTCTGGTATGAATGACCACTACTTATCATATCTACTGGATGGTCATGAGTACAGAGTAGTCAGGCATAAATGAGCACTGCTATTTCTTCTTGATATTCAATTTCAAGATACATAACATATAAGGGATACCATTTCATGAACAGTTTTGTTTTAATTATTGGTATTTTTATTCTAACTTTAATGCAATAAATATGCTAAATATATAATATTAGTTCTTTATGCCAACTGTCATAATATTTTATCAGACAGCTGCATGTTATTTTTATAGCATATCCTTTGTTAGATCTTCTCTGGATACATTCAAGGTTTTCAAAAAGATTAAAAAAAAATTATAATGTTAATCACTATTTATTTCAAAATGTTTAATATAACAACAGGTTTACATAGTTTCATTGTTTATTGATTACTATAATAATAGTGTTATGCTATTAGTAAATGTATTATCCTGACGAAGGCTATTTTAACCATGTAAACTTTGACTTTGTAATATAATGTAAGTGATTTTGTATCAGTATCACTATCACTAGTATCAGTTTCTTTTTTAATTCATAACAGTACACTAACACTGTAACAGTCTTGTTTATATTTTAGGGACGAAAAATTCTTGTTTTAATCCGATTTGATATATAATAAAATTTATAAAATATGACTTATTTTTAAAGATAAAAATGAGACAATATATTATAATAATTTAAAATATAGCAAAACTAGTAATAACTAATAGTAATACATGTAATGATGTATATGATAATAACTTAAATAAGTAATACTAATAGCGTATTATTATTATTAAAATGCCATGTGCGAAACTTAATTAGTAGATTTTACAAATATGCAACTATAAGAAGTCACAGTTTCTGATACAATGTTACATAAAAAGATTACTCTTATTGAATAAACTAGTTGAATTTTCTTACCATTCTTTTGCTAGCTTTTTATATGCAGATTTTATCTCTTGTGTTGAGGCACCTTTTCTCACTCCCAGCACATTATAAAGATCTTCTGCGAGAGCAGAAGCAAGAATGCAATAAAACACTAACGTCCTTAAGTCAGACATTCCAAGTTTTCACACATTATATTTACTATAACATAAAGTATTACAAGGTTTCAAGAACCGGAAGTTTATTTTTATTGTTTTAAATGTCGATTGCACGGTTTGGGTCGCTGATGGTTTTTGATGCAGTAATAGTTATTTACGTATGTATATTTTAGAAAGAAAATATTTATCAATTTTTAACTCTGTGGGTGACTACTGTAATATGTTGTAGTGTGTACATAAAATTCACAACACTGCCGGAAAGAACTTAGTTTCGGTTTGCCGTAACAAGCAGTGGATATGAAACTAACTATTACACTTTCACAAATTTGATTGGTCGATAAGTGCAATACTAGTTGACATCTATTTTTGAAAAAAATATATGGTAGTCCTTCCACACTATCACTCGACGGCTTCGCCCCCCTCTCCCCCGACGGAAGGCGGTTGAGAGTGTGCGTCAAATAGTTTCACCTCCCCCCTTCCGCCAGCCCTCCTGCCCTCCACCTCAGACGCACCGCGAGGCTGTCGGGATCCCCCAGAAGCAGACCAAGACCGAGAACATCATGGAAGATGAAAGGTCTATTGCGGCTTTTGGGGTGATTGCGAGCGGAACAACGAAACTAAAACTAGAGGTCACTGAGAGAATTAATACATGCAGTTTCTGTTTGGGGAAACAACCATCTGTAGTATCTGAACTAGAAAATTAAAATGTTATGTCCCAAATAACAAATAAATGGGCTAATAAAAGACATACATTGACAGAGTAAAGTTACAGATATATTCATAATCCTTCTGATTAAAAAAAAATTTCTTTTGCAAACAAATCATAAAGCTGTTCCTCAAATTATTTTAATTTCGAACCAGTATTTATTCTGAATTTGCATATATGCACCAAGGACTGCTCCCTAGGCCTAACTGAACCATTGCCGAAGTGTACTGCAGCCATTGTGTACTTGCTAAAACATCCCCAAAAATGGCCTGACCTCTATTACAACTAAGTCGGCAATAATAAATGTAAAGAATAACAGGAATGATATGTGATGTGTAAAAGATGGTTGATGAACTGTAAGTTTTCATTGACTATTGTCTAGATGAGTCCTGTCCTGGTTTAGGTTCAAAGACAGATACTTCTGCTCGTAGAGTTGACCTTGGTGTGGTCAGATGATCAGGCGAAATGTTATCTTGTAACACAGGGTGATGGCTTAAGAAGTCGGCTCCAATGTTATCAGTCCCTTTGATATATTTGATCTGAAATAAATAGGACTGCAGAATAAGATACCATCTCATCAAGCGAGAGTTAGTGATGGTTGCATGACTCAGGCATGCAAGTGGTTTGTGGTCAGTCTCTAAGACAAATTCATGACTATAGAGATATATCTGAAATTTCTCAACAGCCCATACAATGGCTAGGCATTTTAGCTCTGAAATGGCAGAGATTCACTCAGCTCCAGTTAATTTGCAACAACTCAACCATTAGAGTTAGCTGAGTCTTGGAGTGATACTGCACCAACACTTACTAATAACGAATCAGTATGCAAGGTGAAAGGTCTACCAGGTCAGGAAGGTGAAGGATGGGGTTGGAGGTTAGACAGTGTTTCAGTGTCTGGAAAGCATCTCCACACTCTGGGACCCACTTAACCTTTCCAGACATTCCACACTTTGCCAAATCTGACTGAGGGCATCAATTGAATTGAAACAAGGCGACTGAAGGTCATGGGTCTTGTTTTTAAGTAGAACGTCAACGGCGCAAGCCTTATGTCATAAATACAGGTAATAAACACTTCTTTTAATTTTTATCAGAAAATAACTTAGAGTCTGAATCAGGTGCAATCGAACCTTTGAAACTATTGCGTTTTGAAATAAGTGTGTGTGTGTGTGTGTGTGTGTGTGTGTGTGTGTGTGTGTGTGTGTGTGTGTGTGTGTGTGTGTGTGTGTGTGTGTGTAATCTTAAAATAATTATCTGTAAACTTTAAAGCACGCATTTCTTTGTCTTAACTATAATTGCGGTAGGGCGAATGATATAAAGGGAGACTAATATCAGTATAATTGTGACAGAAACATGAAAATGAATACGAGTGAACGCTTTATATAGAGACGTCTCAAGTGAAATAAAATCTTGCAAATATTACAATAGACTAGTATGGAATCTGAATGTAAGGAACTATTACGTTTAGAAAGGATTAAGCAATATTGTTGTCTGTGAGGGTTCAAACCGCCAGAAACAAAACCTTTAATAGACTTGATCAGATGCGTAACTTCGAATTCTTGGCAAAAATTTCATTTTTACCATACAGCTTGAAATCGTCCATGTACATGGCTGATGACCTGTCCTGCTTTCAGTTTGTATCCTAACCCTGTTTTCTGAATCACTTGACTGAGAGGATTCAGGGCAATGCAGAGAATTACCTTGGAAGATTCCACAGTTTATTGTTATGTCTGCAATGTCTGTGTTGTTGCATGCGAGGGTGGTTTTCCAGTTTTTCAATGATTCCTGAATTAGGTTTTATATTGATGGCGCTATTTTGTACAATTATAATGATTCAATTATCCATGAATGTGGAACTGAGTCATAGGCCTTTTGATAATCAATCCATGCCATTGCAAGATTTGTTCTTCGTTTCTTGCTATCAGTAACTATTGCCTTATCAATTGCCCATTGGCTCTTTGTTCCTGTGCTGCCTGGTCTAGCACCATTTTGTTCATTGGTTAGAAGTTTGTTTGTTTCAAGGTGAGTCATGATTTTATCAGATATAATACCTGATAGTAACATCCAGTTAGTTGATAGGCAAGTGATTGGACGATAGTTGTTTGGTGTTGTGCCTTTCTCTGTATCTTTCATAATCAGACTTGTTTTTCCATTTACCATCCATGCATGAATTATTATTATTATTCTTATTATTCTTATTATTCAGTCTCTTTCCACGACTTCTGTTTGACTGTCGGCTGTGATCCAAGGTCTCGGAATCTTACCAAGATTCTGGGAGATCCAAGGTTTTACGGAGGATGTGTGCACTTCCGAGGAGCGCTGCTTTGAATAGTGGAGCGATTCTGTGTTTTCTTCAGGTAGCCTTCCAATTCTGATGTTATGTTCCCCAAGGCTCCTTTCACTATTGGTATCACTTCTGCTTTTACATTCCACAGTCTCTGGATTTCTAATCTGAGGTCTTGGTATTTTTCTATTTTTTCTCTTTCTTTTGTTTTTATGTTTCTATCACTTGGAACAGCGACATCAATAATTGTTACTGTTCTGTTGGACTTATTGAGAACTACAATGTCTGGTCGTCTTGCAGGAATTATTATTATTATTATTATTATTATTATTATTATTATTCAGCCTCTTTCCACGACTTCTGTTTGACTGTCGGTTGTGATCCAAGGTCTCGGAATCTTACCAAGATTCTGGGAGATCCAAGGTTTTACGGAGGATGTGGGCACTTCCGAGGAGCGCTGCTTTGAGTAGTGGAGCGATTCTGTGGTTTCCAGGGAGTTTATTCAGGTAGCCTTCCAATTCAGATGTTATGTTCCCCAAGGCTCCTATCACTATAGGTATCACTTCTGCTTTTACATTCCAAAGTCTCTGAATTTCTAATCTGAGGTCTTGGTATTTTTCTATTTTTTCTCTTTCTTTTGTTTTTATGTTTCTATCACTTGGAACAGCGACATCAATGATTGATACTGTTCTGTTGGCCTTATTGAGAACTACAATGTCTGGTCTTCGTGCAGGAATCACCCGATCTGTTCTTATCTCGAAGTCCCACAGTATTTTGACTTCTTCTGTTTCGGTGACTGCTTCTGGTTGATGCATCCATGCTCTTTCTGGGGTTTGTATGCCATAGTTCTCACACAGATTTCTATGTATGTGTTTTGCCACTTCATTGTGTCGTTTGGTGTATTCCGTTCCAGCCAGAACTTGACATCCAGATAGTATGTGCTCTGTTGTCTCATCCATGGATTTGCAGAGTCGACATTTGGAATCATTTGAAATTTTCATGATTTTTGCTTTGTGTGCTTTGGTATTGAGTGCTTGATCTTGTGCAGCTGTTATGAGTGCTTCTGTTTCTGCTTTCAATCCTGCCTCTTTCAACCATCTGTACGTTGATTGCTTTGTTGATATTTCGTCGGCTTGTCGTACATACTGGCCATGCAGAGGTTTCTGGCTCCATGTATGTGCTAGTTCTTGCTTCGTTGTTTTCTTCCATGTTTCTTTGTCTGTTTCTGGGGGTTGGAATAGTCCACTCATTTTTACTGCTTCTATCAGTGGATCATCTTTGTTGTTATACCAGATGTAGTCCACAAGGCCAATGACTTCTGCTTCAATGACATGTTTGATTTTCTTGAGACCTCTGCCTCCCATTTTTCGAGATACATAGAGCCTGTCTACGTCTGCTTTGGGGTGTAAGGCTTTATGTATTGTGAGTAGTTTTCTTGTTTTCCTGTCCAGTTCATTTATTTCATTTGCTGTCCAATCTATGATACCTCCAGTGTAGCTTACTACAGGTATTGCGTATGCATTAAGGGCTTGTATTTTGTTTGCCCCATTTAGCTTGGACTTCAGGACTTGTTTAACACGTTTTTCATATTCTCTCTTAACTTTGGACTTCACTTCTCTCTGCATATTTTCTTGATGTTGTAGTATCCCAAGATACTTATATCCATTTTCCATTGAAACATCGTTGATTTTTCCGATGTCGAATTGCAGGCCTTCTGTTGTTTTGACCTTGCCTTTCTGGATGATAATTCGTCCACATTTCTCAAGGCCGAATTTCATGTTGATGTCCTCACTGCAGATCTTGACAGTATTGATCAGGGATGTGATGTCACGTTCATTTTTTCCGTACAGCTTGAGATCGTCCATGTACAGTAGATGGCTGATGACCTGTCCTGCTTTCATTTTGTATCCTAACCCTGTTTTCTGGATCACTTGACTGAGAGGATTCAGTGCAATGCAGAACAGCAGTGGCGATAAGGAATCACCTTGGAAGATTCCACAATTTATTGCTATGTCTGCAATATATGTGTTGTTGCATGTGAGGTTGGTTTTCCAGTTTTTCATTGACTCCTGAATTAGGTTCTGTATTGATGGCGCTACTTTGTACAATTTTAATGTTTCAATTATCCATGAATGTGGGACTGAGTCATAGGCCTTTTGATAATCAATCCATGCCATTGCAAGATTTGTTCTTCGTTTCTTGCTGTCAGTCACTATTGCCTTATCAATTGCCAATTGGTCCTTTGTTCCTCTGCTGCCTGGTCTAGCACCCTTTTGTTCATTGTTTAGAAGTTTGTTTGTTTCAAGGTGAGTCATGATTTTGTCAGCTATAATTCCTGATAGTAACTTCCAGGTGGTTGATAGGCAAGTGATTGGACGATAGTTGTTTGGTGTTGTGCCTTTCTGTGGATCTTTCATAATCAGACTTGTTTTTCCTTTTACCATCCATGCTGGCAGGGTTCCTGGTTTGTTTAGTATGTCTTGCAGTTGTTCAGCAAGTCTGCCATGTAAGGAGGTAAGATGTTTCAGCCAGAATATTTGTACTTGATCTGGGCCTGGGGCTTTCCAGTTTGCCATCTTTCGTATCTTCTTCTTAATGTCTTTCTCACTGATTGTGACGGTGCATTGTTCAGGTGTCTCTTTATGATCATCTTTCAGTTCCTGAATCCATCTGGCGGAGGTGTTGTGCGTATTTGGATTGCTCCAAATGTTTTCCCAGAAGGTCTTGGTATCATGGATGTTTGGTATTTGTTGTTCTGTTCTGGAATTTCCTTTGAGTTCTTGGTATAGTCTTCCAGGGTCAGTTCGGAATATTTTGTTCTGTTGGAATTGCTGACTTCTTGCAGTGTATCTCTTCAGACGGTGACTGAGTCCTTGAAGTCTTTGCTTTGCATCTTCTATTGCAGTCTTAGTGCTTCTGCAGTTGAGATGGTATTTGGCGACCAATCTTGCCTTTAGTTTTCCATTATTTTGTTCTGCTGCTGTCATTTGGCTTATTTCTCTTCTAGTACACTCTATTTTCTTTTCTATTCTCTTCTTCCATGGTGGTACTGATGGTTTCTGTGTTTGTACTGTGTCTGGCCTTATATATCTTTCAATTACTTTTGCAGTGGCGTATATTAGACTGTTGGTTTCTGTGATATCTTTTGTGGGGATACGTTTTAGTACTTCATTTGCATTCTCAATTGCTGTCCTTAGATCTTTGTTGTTTTGCAGCCTTCTTGTTGGGGTTCTGCCTTCACGTGACTTATTTTTGTCCATGAAGCTTTTTATGTCTTCAAACAAGCGTTGCTGTTCTTCATTGAAGTCGCATGGAATTTCCCCAGCGAGGTTGTCAAGTGGAATTGACTGTTGTGAGGCTGTGAATTTTTCAGTGTCTTCAGTGTCAGTATGTCGGATTGTAGTAGTGTTCGCTTGTTGCTGTTCTATCTCTTGAATTTCTAGGACTGTAAGAAGCCTATTTTGTATTATCGCTCTCTTCTGGTCCAGGAGCCGCTGTTCACTGATCATATCATGTGGATGGTGTTTGAGCCAGTGTTCATACATTCGTTTTCTATATCCTCTTGTTGTTGGTTGGCTTTGATAGTAAGAGACCATGATTTGTATGTTTTCCTCTCTGGTCCATTTCCTCCGAGTTTTTGCTTGCGTTTCAGTAGCCCATTTTTCACTAGAACACCCCGAAACATCAGTGCCTAGCGCAGACCTTGTTAACCCGGGCGAAGTCTGATCCGGTATGGAATCAAAGTTAGTTTTCTCCATCATGAATGGGATGGGCAATTATTATTATTATTATTATTATTATTATTATTATTATTATTATTATTATTATTATTATTATCATCATCATCATCATAATTATTATTATCATTAGTATTGCTATTAATAATAATAATATTATTATTATTATCTTCATCATCACCATCATTGTTATTATTATTATAAAAAATATTATTGTTATTATTTATAAATATTATTATTATCATTATTGTTATTATTATCATTATTATCATTATTGTCATTATTAATATTATTATTATATAGCCAATATCTAGGGTGGCGTAGTGTCACAAAATCAATGTGCTATTAGAGGTTTGCAGTGAAGACATATTAGGGAGAAGAGAGAGAGAGAGAGAGAGAGAGAGAGAGAGAGAGAGAGAGAGAGAGAGAGTGAAAAACTCGAAATGACTGAAAGAGATGGAGATGAAGCGACAAATAGAAGATGATGCAGAGAGAAGGGGGAGATGACGTAAGAGATAAGAGTGCTGAGTGAGAGATGAAACAAATGTATGTCAGAAAATGATACTAATAAAGTTTTTAAAAAAAAATAATTGTTTTAAACAATTCATTGGCAAGGCTGTTAAAACTGAATAAAGAGTTTATTACATTTTGCCAAAGTTTCTATTAGAAATAACATGCATTTTAAAATCTAACAGTTCCTTGTAAATGAAAACGAAAACAACGTTCACAGGATCTTTATCACCACCATTTTGTCATCACTTAAAAAATCTGTAAATGTCAAATAAATATGAACTTAATAAATATATTAAATAGGTGGATTATGACCAAATATCTCAAATAAAAAAGCAATTGCTATATATTTGATTCATTATTATAAACTTATGTTCTTAGTGCTTGTTTTATTAATGTGTTTAAAGTGACAGTATGAAAAATTGTAGTGTTAATGAATTTCCACTGTATGCATCCATCTATTCAGTGTGGACATGAAATGGTACCGAATCCAAATAGAATGTTAGTAATTTTCTTTAATAAAAATATAAAATACAATTTTAAAATAAGAATATACCGTTAACAAAGAGATGAAACGAACTTAATTAAAATGTGAATGGAAAATAAGACTGAAGGGCTCTGTGAAATCATGTACATGGTCATATTTGATTAGTTTAATCTATATTGTCAAATCTGAGTGGTCTAGTCTTCACTGTGAACTCTGATATATAGTGTGAACAATATAGACTACATTGTCAAATCTCATTACTCTAGTCTTCATTGTGAACTCTGGCGTTGTCTACATTATCAAATCCGATTGGTCTAGTCTACAATGTCAAATTTGACTGGTCTAGTTTTTAGTTTGAACTCTGATATAGTCTAAATTGTTAAATCTAATTGGTCTAGTCTACATTGTGAACTGGTATAATATGTCAGATCTGTTTGGCTAGTTTTCATTGTGAACTCTAGCCTTGTCTATATTGTCAAGTCTGAATTTTCTAGTCTTGATTGTGAACTAGTATATTCTGTATTGTCAAAACATATTGGTCTAGTCTACATTCCGATCTCATTTCGTAATTAGAATTTGTTTAAATTTTGGAATCTATATAAACGTGTAAGATGCCACATTTAACTGATTTTCTTGTACGATTCCAGTCACATATTTCATATTTGTTAAAATAGATTATTGCAGAAAGAAGGTAAATATTTCTGAATACACAATTTCTCAATAGCGAGTTTGATTCTAAGCCTTCTAAGCCCCAGCTTTATTAATGCAGACAAGATGGTCGTATTCTTTGCTTAAAGATAATGATATAATTTATTAATAGTAAATATAATGAAACCGATACATTATACATATTATTACAAATATTTATTTGGTAGTATATATTAATACCATTACAATTACTACTGTTAATACAATCATTGTTTACACTATTACCCATTTTTGCTAAAACTACTACTACTCCTACTCCTACGACTAATAATAGACTAACTACTTCTACTAAAACTATTACTACTACTACTACTACTACAACGACGACTAATACTACTATAACTACTTCTACTCAAACTACTATTTGTCGCTGCTGTACTCTGGAGTGACTTTGTAATAATGAATTATATTAAATATTGCTAATTAGTTGTGATAAGAAACATCTACAAGTGTCGATGCAGAGTTTGGGTCACTGGTTACATATGTATATCTGTAACTGTTACGCCGATATACTAGTACGCCGACAATTTGACTCACGACCCCCACTCAGTTATAAGCTGAGAATAGATTTTATGAAATGGGTGTACAACAATTATGAAAATAGACGAACAGATAACAAGACGTTATCATTTGATTATCACTTCAGATTACGATAACAAACGATAGAAATAACTTTTCACTAACTGATACGCGAGTAAAGAGTTAATAACAAGAATTTTAATAAAAGAAAAGTTAACAAGATTTAGAAAAATAAGTAATATATTTTATGTCCTAGTTTTCATCATAATGCCACACAGAGCAAGTTCAAGCCACACTGTAGTCACGTTTGCAATCACAACATATCTCGATGCACTGGAGTGACGTACAACACGATGGTAGACTCTCAATAGGACTTGACGTCACATCATGAACAAATTCCAAATCCCACATTTAAATCAAAGATAGAGATCAAGATGAAAAACCCTGAAACACAAGCAATTGCAGAGTCTAAGTGTCCAGTCAATTGCGCCATTAATAAGTACTAAGTTTGGCATAGGCCTCTGACAGAAATAAAGATTAACATGTTCAAAAGAAAACATAGTATCATAATACAACCTAACCATTAACACTATACAAAGACACTTTTACCTTATCCAGCGCTGGGTTTATTGCTCCTTGTACAACCCCAAATAGGGAGGGACCCAGTCTAAAAAAACGCTCACCCCAAGAGATGATTGGAAAAAAGAGTAAAGGATAACATTCTCTATCACTTTTATCTCGCCTTGAAATCACACCTGTTTCTGCTAGACACACCTTTGATCCATCCAATTACCTAGAGCTAATACTATTATGACTTTCTTATCAACTTCTGACTACCTCTGACAGCCATAGCAAAGCTTCCAATTGTATACCCCAACACACACACACACACACACACACACACACACACACACACACACACACACACACACACATATCCCCCCCCATCCTCCCCACCCTGCCCCGCACTAATCACTTGCCACATTTACTGGCCATGGTTGTGCAAATTTATTTGGTAGTATATATTAATACCATTACAATTACTACTGTTAATACAATTATTGTTTACACTATTACCCATTCGCTCACCTTATTGAAGCAAGCAACAAACACTAGTCAGTAAATTTGCCACTATTCATGACTCATTCATTCAGTGACGTCACTTCACTTCCATAACAAGCAATTTGCAATATCCACGTCATTTGAATTATAAATAGCGTTTCAATTAAAATTGCACATCATGAAAATTTAAATAAAATATATGGGAATATTTCCCATCATATGACATTATTACTACTATTATGAAACAGATAATACCAGTAATGATGATGATGACCTCGATGATGACGATTTGCAGACTGATTGAATATTTATAAAGTAATGAAAGAATATAATAGAATTATGGCTTCCCCTTTACTTACCACATTTATAGTGGTGATAATATTTTTTGAAAGCATTTCGATATATCTCCACAATTTTATTAACTGCAGCTATTTCATCTTTTTTTATGCAGCTTACTTTCCAGCATGCCACAAGAACTTTCATACCCCTGAAAAAACACTCTTTACACTACATAACAATGATATTGCACTTTCTATATAATTTACAATCCACAATGTGTACTTTCATTGCAAACAATGGATGCTACAAATATAAAGTTAATTGCTTCACTTCACAATTTAACATGTGAGTCTACAGGTAACTTTGCATTAGATCAAATGTAATAAAATAATTTGTAGATTGTAATATAAACCACTAGTTATATAAATGCAATAAAATAATTTGTAGATTGTAATATGTATCACTAGTTATATAAATGTAATAAAATAATTTGTAGATTGTAATATGAATCACTAGTTATATAAATGTAATAAAATAATTTGTAGATTGTAATATGGATCACTAGTTATATAAATGTAATAAAATAATTTGTAGATTGTAATATGGATCACTAGTTATATAAATGTAATAAAATAATTTGTAGATTGTAATATGAATGGCAAATTACACATGTCTTTTATCACCCTTCATACCGATGACTTGTTGACTTAATTTGAGTTGAATGTTATAAAACAGTTAGAGTAAGTAGATTTCTAATAAAGTAAAAATATTATTACCTACACTTAGTATCTGAAGCGCTACGTTGTTGGCATAATGTCACTGAGTAAACTTGACCGTTTTAATAAAAATAAGAATAAGTTTATCTTTTGATGAAAATCTTTGTATTTCTACATCTAGGCATAACCTCGCAAACTACTGAAACAGAACTAATTCAATAATGCAAAACTTACCGTAACCTGTTACAAGCAGATTAAGAGTGTAATAAACGTTGTACAGAAATCATTTCTGGCAAACGTCGCTGTTTAATATTGTGATCTTACAGGGCATTAAAGGTCACCGATGCTAGTCACCGACTAAATACTTAATTAACTATTCAATGTGTTATGTGTGAATAAAACAGAAAAATGTGTCCCTGCTTCAAGTGTCTTGGCTCACTCATTTTAGCTCATGGAGTATCTATCTATCTATCTATCTATCTATCTATCTATCTATCTATCTATCTATCTATCTATCTATCTATCTATCTATCTATCTATCTATCTATCTATCTATCTATCTATCTATCTATCTATCTATCTATCTATCTATCTATCTATCTATCTATCTATCCATCCATCCATCCATCCATCCATCTATCCATCCATCCATCTATCTATCTATCTATTCCTGAATCTTGTCAACCGTTGGGACACCACTGATGACCCGACAACCAGCTTCCTCCATTCCATTCTGTTCTCTGCTAATCTCACTGTATCGCTCTGAAAAGTTATCCTCCCATCTTTTCCTCTGTCTTCCTCTCCTTTACCCTCCTTGCACAGTACCTTGCATGATTGTCTTGGCAAGGCCTCCTGATCACGTGACATGCCAATACTTTTCATTTTGCGTGTTATTTAATGGCCAATAGCTCTTCAGAAGGCCAAATGGCTTGCGTAATTCTGTTTCCCATTTCCTCATTGGTGACCTGATCTCTATACGAAATGCCAAGCAACCTTCGAAAGCATACATTTCAGTAGATTGTATCCACCTTTTGAGATCCGCTGTGATGAACCATGTAGATCCTCATGGGCCAGTTATAATTACAAGTAAATTAAAGATTGTCTGTTATAAATATACACATTTATTTAATGTTAAATAATTAGCTTATTGATATATAATTGGTTATCGAACGCCCAATCTTGAACCTGACGGAGGCATGCGATGTGGGTGATTAACAAATCAGCTCACCTACATAATTTTGTGTATACATTTTTATACATATATATCTTTTTCATAAATATACCTACATAATAATAAGATACGAGGTTTCCACACGATTCATTTTAAACTATTTCTTTCCATTAAAAGTATTCTGTACAGAATCTCCACTATACTTGACTGGAATATAGATAATCGTATTTCATTTCCTTCTGCGAAACCATTTGAAACCATTGATAACTTTAATTTTATGCTCTCTTTACAAGGGACCTAAAACAATCTTTTTCTTCATTTGAACTCATATTATTAAATAATGACGTATTTATGTATTTGAATCTTTGGCACTGATACTTCCAATATTTCACTAGTAGAATGAGTTTAACTACCATAAAGTTCATTTCTTCACTTACAATATTTCTCGTGTAGAATGAGTTTAATTACCGTACAGTTCATTTCCTCACTTGCAATATTTCTCGATAGAATGAGTTTAACTACCGTAAAGTTCATTTCCTCACTTGCAATATTTTGGTCCTGGAAGCAATTCTGAAAAAGTATCAGGGTCTTCTTTGAATCTCCGATCGCATTCCGTTGCACAATGCAGTTGTTCATCTCGTCTTTTATGAGGTCCTGAAAAAAATCATAGACGCACATTTACTTTTTGAAGCCTGTGTCATGAGGCATTTATTTTGCGATTTAAATTAATAAAATTATACGCTAATACCTATGTGAGGATATATTAAACAAATATTTTTACTGTTATTAAATCACTCCTTGTATTAACGGTTTCCCCTGCCTTGTGTAGTTATAGAGAGGACATCCATTAAAGGATTAAGCATAAGGCTGACGAAACACTTGTTTACATGTTCAGGGAATATAAGGTAAGTCAGAGTTGAAGGACTCTCTACAAACTGGATACTAAACTCTCTTATATGGTCTTATGCATTTCACACATGGCGTAGCGCTAAGCTGTTAATTGACCTATACTTCATTCATATAACCACATGAATGAATTGGCCCAGTTTGATGCACCGACTGGTACAGATAGAGTATCTGCTTTTCCAGGGGTGAATAACTGCATCCACTTATGATCGCGCCTAAGAACACATTGTGGTAATATACTTGATTTTTCTAAGATTGTATTTCTTATTTGTGAAACTGAGATACTATGTATTTGTATTACGAATGTTGTGTAGAATATTTCTGTGATTTTTTTATGTTGCTAAAAGTTAATAGATTTTCTTAACATAAGCTAAGTGGCGTTAGCAATAGTACACTTGTAAAATGGTGAAGAGAATTACCATGTGTATGTAGCCATGTTAACTGTCGATTAATTGTTATCTTGGAAAGCTAACATGCATTGTGTGAGTCACTGGTAAAACTATATTATAATCTTGACTGTAGGAAATATATATTGTAAAGAATTTGTAAATTTGAAACTTTCACGTAATCTAAACTATGAATTAGCTAGAGCTAATTAGTGGAATTGTAAAGAGTGATTATCGCTGCTGCCACAAAGCCCATAGAATTGTTATTTCCACATGATACTGTAACAAGGATAATTGTTCGTTACAACTGGTCTCAAGTTTAACTCTCAACTCTAGTGTTACCTGCTGATGCCAAGCTCAGTGTCAAATCCACCATTTTACAGGAGCATGATCATCCATTGTCACTGTCTGCGCCTGAATCAAGAGAGTCCACTAGGACTGCGAAGTGACGTCAGCATTGTGCCAAATGAATGACAACATACAGTGTGTTCAACTGTTCAAAGGACACTAACTAAATTCCAGATCTGATCAAAAGATAAACTCTCATGTCGTGTGGTTAATCAATTAATTTATCAGGACGTGTGATGACACTCTCTATGTTAATCACAAAATCGAATTGTTCATTTCTTTGTTTTCTATTTAATTTAATTGTTATTAAATTTATTGTTATCTTGCCTGTTGTTACATACTTGTTTGTAACCAACTAAAAGGAGATCCGATTGTGGGGCTGAGCCATAATAAAGGGATAAAGAATCACAAATATTAATCTATAAATAAAGGGGAGATAACATTATCAATCGGAGTAAGTCAACTAATGTGTCTATCTAAGTGTCATGAATAATTGACCAATATTATGGCATTTGAATGGAAGATAAATTAGGCAGTCTGGCTGTTGCTATTGTTAGGAATTATTGAATAAACCAATATTGATAACAAGATCTAAAATAGGACAGGGTCGTTAAATATAACCAGACATTTGACAACCTAAATGCAGCACATCACATGTGTATCCATATATTTAATTTTTAGGTAAAGTGTTCTTTTGTGTCTAATAATTAACTTCTAAATGGTTACTGACTGGCAAGTGTGAGTAAGCTCAATAATCTTATAATTACTCATCGATTGAAATAAACAAAACAAAATATTATTCTAATTTTATAAATCATCAAAACTCGAGTTAAAAATTAGCTAACGCATGGAGAACATCTTCCCATTCAACAGAACATACACTACTCTATTCTGTGGCATACGAATTCCCACACTCTGATCATCTATGGTTAAGTCATGCTAGGGCAATAACTTGGAACAACAGAATGGTTCATTCGGAGACAAACCTTAGTGTAAATAAACAACGGACAGATACTCCACCTCACAGTCTCAGACAATGACATGCCAAAACTCTAAAAATAATAACAATTTAATATAGCTTAAAATGTAAAGTGTTAATATAATACAAGAAAAATTAAATCCAAAATTGGTTTCAAACACGGACCAGTGCTGAGAGAAAGATTTGTCTATATTTTAGTGAAATTATATGATCGTTCATAACTTATTTGTCCCATCTAATAAAATGTCCGTCTGTTGTTAATCACATTCTTCGGATATTTCCATAATTATATGTACACATGCATTAATAAAAATCATTATCCAATTGCACAGGTTAAAAAGCACCAAAAAATTTAACTAGTTTACAGAAAAAGCTGATAGGACAACCTGAAGGTTCCAGTCAAAAGTACCCTCACATTAATTTAAATGTTCTTGCTACATGTTCAGCAAGAAAGAAAAACATTTTTATCATCCACCTATTACACAAATCTTTAACATCTGTTGCAGCCAACCGAACGATGGAACAGCATAACGCACAAATCATTCACAAGTATCTGGAACAATAACTAGCCATCACACCATAGTAGGCAATCTTGAAAATCCCAGAAGTGAGTATGAAATCCACGAAAAAGTATTTAATAAATACATACATAAATGCACAACCACCCCTTTACATGGGTACATAGCAAAATGGTTACAACCGGGTAATCGTCAATAAACGCATTTACAAAATAACCCAAACTGACATATATAAAAAGTAGAAAATAGATAGATAGATAAATAGATAGATAGGTAGGTGGATGGATGGATCGATACATAGATAGATGGATGGATAGATGGATTTATCGATGGATAGATAGATAGATGACTGTCTAGGAGTGCTTTGATCGAATTCGAACACATCATAAACTCTTCATACACAAAAACTGTAAAAGAAAAAAAGTTATATATAATCCTTTACCTGCTCTCGATACGTCTCCAAGGACCGTAATCACGATCAGAAGCAAGATACGTAAATCCCTCATGATGATAGTATAACCTTGCAAATACAATTTAAATATACACACACACTTTATTGAGATATGTCATTTGAAACAAATTTATATTATGCAAAATTATTGAAAAGTGTCCATTCTAGGAGTCTATTGCAAATATTTCTTGTTTCTTTGCAAACGGAAGATAATCGCTTTGCCAATATGAAATTAAGGAAAATGTATGTCAGTTTAAAAATGCGAAGATTTATGTAATATATATGCCATTACGTATTATTACTTAGTTACTGCATTCTATCAACCAAAAACCTCACGTTTTCTTCAAAATATAGATAGTTTCATTAACAGATAATGTTCTTTCTTGTATTTCAATACTTCACTTTTTTAGATTGAAAGTTCTCTTCCATCTGAACTGAACTAGTGTTGAGAGAGGGGAGATAATTAATTTGATTGTACAAAGCCCAATTGACCAAGAACAAAACCCAAATCCTAAAAGGGTACATAATCGAGTTGATTATACAAACCTTTTTATACAAAAAATAATTTTGAATATTGACGATTGCTATTGATTGTCAAAACCGTTATTTCGACATCTACCAGCGGCATCGACGTTGTTGTGAGCGTCTATAATGCATTTCTACATACCAAATGTTATTCACTATGCTATATTGCTTGATTAATTTAGTGTGACAATAGGGCCATTATAAAGTAAATATTATGACTTAATTGCTTCCTTGATATAGAGAGAGCATATAGCATAATGCAATAAGAACTATGACTTAATTGCTTCAGTGATTTAGAGTGAACATAGAGCCTTTATGAAATAAGAACTATTATAAGATTGCCTGGTGATTTAAAGTGAAGAAATTTTATTTACACACTGTCACGGGGAAGAGGATGGAGCCAAAATTATATGTTATTTTACGATCTAAAACCCACTAGCAGATTTGGGGAAGTAACCCAGTTTTGTTATTACGCAATACATGTTATGTTTTGTGACTCTAGAAACGTTCACCTAAGTTTTCATTTAGTTAGACAGACGTTGTAGACACATTATGTCTTATCATTTCATGCTGTGAATATATCGATTTTGGAGAGTTATATATATTGAGTGAATGTAGAGTATTCGTACATGAGTGATGACGAGTGTTTATGACTTGGATAGTCGACCGCATTAAGGGGTCACCAATAGTGAGCGTGGCGCACGCAGATAAAAAGCATGCCTCGATGGATTATGTCACAAGACATAAAAATTCTAGAAGCCTTTGAGGACTCTTAGTAAAACTATATAAGGGAAGAAGAGATACTATCATGCTGAAAACATGGATTTATGTGAAGACATCATACTTCATTTTGTGTGGAATTTCGTATACAGAGATTTCATTAAAGAAAGTTGGGAATATCGCTTTCCACCCGTTTTTTCATCTGTCAACTGCCTAGTGTTGAAGCGACGAGGTAACTTGCACCAATATTTTCCTATAAAAGTGAGAAGTTTGGCTTCAAGACAGCTTATGTATGCGACATTGGTTGTATGCAGTTAACGATAGAGAAGCCATTTTCAACTCCCTGTCTGAGATTGTTTGAATTCATATTCCACGGTTGGAGGGATAGCATCTTGGTGCCCCACAGACATGAGAAGTTCTGCATCCATAGACCGCGGCGACACACTTCACTGGACGACACGACACATCTGGTAATGCTAAACGTCACTGTTTTTTCCATTGTCACGGTAACCAGAGAAAGCAGCGACAATTACCAAGGTTGGCAACACGCCAACAGAGCACAGATTTTCCCACATGGCAAATCTGAGATGGTGCCTAGAACCTGCAGGTCTTTACTGTCAGGTGACGCAATGATTGTATCATATCTTCTCTTTGAAGTACCCCTTATGAGTGACATGTGAGATTATGTTACCTCCCTCGGAACGTTGACATTACTAAGTGGGTAATTGATAAAATCAAACACGCATCTAGAACTGTTACGAATAAGAACATTTAATCTATTTGTTTGAACTCATTATTATTGTCACTTTATATAATCTGAACTCTAAGATAATGTTTAGATATATGCATATGTTGTACGTGAATTATCATTGTTGATAGCGGTGCCATTTACCACATGGGAATTATATAATTAACTTTTTGTTTTACATTTTGAAGTTCATCATTTTCATCCCCCCATTCCCCCCACAGAGAGTATGACATTGGAAAGTTGTATGTTTGATAATCACTGTGTGAAAGAGTAGTGCCCCAAAATGAATAATAAACGACCTAATTTATCATTTTCAAACAAACTTGTTATTTACAGGTTTTTTTTTAGCGGTGCAAACACATTTGTATTGTTTTGTTCTGTTCGTCTGTTCGTCCATTTATTCACTTTTATGATACTTGCTCACCCACATTCACAGTCAATAAAATGTTCCTTTACATAACAGAATAAAAATGGGCCTCCCCCAAACATCAATGCCGTGTTCTGTAATGTGACTTGTGTAATAATTTAAAACAACGTATTACTGGCACATGTCACACAAGCTTCTTGGAGATACACCAGAACAGCTAAACCTGACTCACCCCTTGTGTCTCTATCTTAGCTCCGCCCTCTATCGTGACAGTCACATTACATTACCTAGATTAGGTGTGTGTGTGTGTGCGTACTGTTTGAATAATTCATTGCATAGATTTATACCTTCAAGGCGTAGCATTGATGAGTTACACTAGTGATGCATAGATGAATTAGTGTATAGATATTTTACTGTAAAATAAAAAGCATTACTCAGTAACACCAATAGTACTTGTATGACTGAGTGTTAAGTTTAATTTCCTTTCAATAAAGAGCATGCTTTGCCTCTTATTTAAAAAAAATTAAGCCACACAACAATCTGTTGGCCGAGTATTGGGGTTACTTTTACAATAAAAATATTAATCTGTAAACTGTGGGAACGAAGCATTAATTTTACAACAAAAATAAATAACATTGTTCATTAAACTGCTGGATATTTTAGAGCGAATTTTACAAAAGTATCATTATTTATTAAAATGTTTGATGATTTAGAGTGACTTAAACATATCATTATTTATTAAACTGTTTGATGATTTAGAGTGACTTAAACATATCATTATTTATTAAACTGTTTGATGATTTAGAGTGACTTATACATATCATTATTTATTAAACTGTTTGATGATTTAGAGTGACTTATACATATCATTATTTATTAAACTGTTTGATGATTTAGAGTGACTTATACATAAGAAACAATATTCTGTATACTGTAGGATGATTTAGACCTACTATTGCAATACGAAACATTATTTATTAAACTGTTGGATGATTTAGAGTTACATCTTCATTAGAAACATTATTTATATTTCTGTTGGACAATTTAGAATTACGTCTACATAAGAAACGTTAGTCATTAAACTGTTCGACGATATAGTGTAACGTCTTCATAATAAATATTATTTAATAAACTGTTGGACTATTTGGTGTCACTTCTACAGGAGAAACTTTATTAGTTAAAATGTAGGACGATTTAGTGTTACTTCTACATAAGGAACATTATTCACTAAACTGTTGGACGATTTAGTGTTACTTCTACATAAGGAACATTGTTCACTAAACTGTTGGACGATTTAGTGTTACTTCTACATAAGGAACATTATTCACTAAACTGTTGGACGATTTAGTGTTACTTCTACATAAGGAACATTGTTCACTAAACTGTTGGACGATTTAGTGTTACTTCTACATAAGGAACATTATTCACTAAACTGTTGGACGATTTAGTGTTACTTCTACATAAGGAACATTGTTCACTAAACTGTTGGACGATTTAGTGTTACTTCTACATAAGGAACATTGTTCACTAAACTGTTGGACGATTTAGTTTACTTCTACATAAGGAACATTGTTCACTAAACTGTTGGACGATTTAGTTTACTTCTACATAAGGAACATTGTTCACTAAACTGTTGGACGATTTAGTTTTACTTCTACATAAGGAACATTGTTCACTAAACTGTTGGACGATTTAGTGTTACTTCTACATAAGGAACATTGTTCACTAAACTGTTGGACGATTTAGTGTTACTTCTACATAAGGAACATTGTTCACTAAACTGTTGGACGATTTAGTGTTACTTCTACATAAGGAACATTGTTCACTAAACTGTTGGACGAATTAGTGTTACTTCTACATAAGGAACATTGTTCACTAAACTGTTGGACGATTTAGTGTTACTTCTACATAAGGAACATTGTTCACTAAACTGTTGGACGAATTAGTGTTACTTCTACATAAGGAACATTGTTCACTAAACTGTTGGACGAATTAGTGTTACTTCTACATAAGGAACATTGTTCACTAAACTGTTGGACGAATTAGTGTTACTTCTACATAAGGAACATTGTTCACTAAACTGTTGGACGATTTAGTTTACTTCTACATAAGGAACATTGTTCACTAAACTGTTGGACGAATTAGTGTTACTTCTACATAAGGAACATTGTTCACTAAACTGTTGGACGAATTAGTGTTACTTCTACAAAAGGAACATTATTCATTATGCTCTTGGATGACGTAGAGAATAAATCTCTGCAGTGGAAGATTAATTAATTTATTCCCAGACGCAAAAGAACAAATATCAAAATGTTATGTTGTTCATAAGTTGTGTCAAACATGGTACATGTAAAAAATAAATACATTTAATTAGATACTTCAGTAATTTAAGTCCGGATGAATTTTTTCCACAGCCATATAGGTGTAAACAGAAATGTTCCGAAAGTGAGAACGGGAACAATAATAACCTCAAGTTGACCTAGTTAGCACCGCGAAACCCTAATAATAGAAAATCAGAAGTAGACCTTATTAGCACCTAGAAACTCTAACAATAGAAAATCAGAAGTAGACCTTAATAGCACCTAGAAACTCTAACAATAGAAAATCAGAAGTAGACCTTAATAGCACCTAGAAACTCTAACAATAGAAAATCAGAAGTAGACCTAATTAGCGGCTAGAAACCCTAATAATAGAAAATCAGAAGTAGACCTAATTAGCGGCTAGAAGCCCTAATAATAGAAAATCAGAAGTAGACCTAATTAGCGGCTAGAAACCCTAACAATAGAAAATCAGAAGTAGACCTTATTAGAGTTTCTAACAATAGAAAATCAGAAGTAGACCTAATTAGCGGCTAGAAACCCTAATAATAGAAAATCAGAAGTAGACCTAATTAGCGCATAGAAACCCTCAATAGAAAATCAGAGGTAGATATAGCTTCCAGAAGGTAAGGGCAGTGTTAGACCAACGGAGGATCTCAAGTGAATAGAATTTTATCGATGCAAACATCTGACTCATTGGATGAAAGAAAGCAAGCTGATAGTTACCGATAAAGGGAAAAGAAAGTGTATGACATGCCTGTCACGTGATGGGAGTTGAAATTGTGATTTAGAATAAAATTTAAACTTTAAAATTTACTAAGATTGGTAGATCTCGAGAGAACAAGTCAATTTCAAAGTGTCAATAAAAATTCATTGTGTATATATGGGTGTATGAATTCAAGACTGACACGAAATGAAAAGAAATGATTGCTTACTGTCGGGATTCTCAATCGTCAAACATACAGTGTATCACCTTTTTGTAGAAAGTACATCAATTTGTTGTTAAAGTGTGCAAGAATATAAATTTAAGATATAATAATGTTTTTTCCTAACTAAAACTTCATTTTCAGTTTTTCCTGCGGACATTTTCACTAATTATATGGTAATATTAAAGGACTATTTACATACTAGTAGTCGTAATAACTTTAATTCTAGCTGTCAGTCTAAACACACCTAGTTTTCAAAACTATGAAGTTTTAGCAAAAGCGTAAAACAAATTATTCAGATTGCAGTACAAAGAAATGTTTTAAAGTTAGCAAGATGATTTACCTAAATTGCAAAAGATGATTTCTAATATTTTCAGTTCCTGGCATACGCATGTATGACATCGAAATGTGAGCGTTACTCGTCAGAAATCTGAATTTTGTGACGTGATTTTTTCTAAGGGACATAATCGAGAGAGATTAAAATTGGAAACTACGTACGCACTTCTTACTTATACTAAAAGTTGAGGGCTGATTGTTTTGTCTTGATATTTAAAAAAATCAAAGGAAAATAAATTTAAATTTTAACTAACTTGCAGATAATATTTGTCTTGCTCAAAATTAGACTTCGCATCGTTATAAAGTATTTGTTGACGCATGCGCAAATAATGACCTGGAAGCAATCTAGCCTTTTCCGTCCTCACACTTCAAACATTTTTTGAAAGGAGATGCGAGAAAATGTTAAAGAAAATAAATGGGTGATTTATTTGTCAATCTCTCAAATTGTAAGAAATCTATTATATAAATAGTGCAACATAGTGCAATAGTAACAATAATTTATTTTAGTGAATATTTATGAGTGGATCATATTCTACGGAATCTAATATTTAATAGTCATTTTATCGACAGTAACACAGAGAAGGCTGGACGGGGGCGGTGGAGTCTAATAAATGGACATTAATATATTACATAGTCTACATTGATCAGGTTTAAATGTGAAATGTCATGATGAAATAGATGTCTATTAAAATTGGCAATTTTATTTTAATTAAAAAAAAATATTTACTACATAACTGGATCCCTGCCAAAATATAAATTTGCCAAATACACTCTCTGCCAAAATATACTCCCACTAAATATTTCCTATCAATAATATTCTTGCTAAAAATACTCACTTTTGCTTTTACATTCCACAGTCTCTGGATTTCTAATCTGAGGTCTTGGTATTTTTCATTTTTTCTCTTTCTTTTGTTTTTATGTTTCTATCACTTGGAACAGAGACATCAATAATTGTTACTGTTCTGTTGGACTTATTGAGAACTACAATGTCTGGTCGTCTTGCAGGAATCACCCGATCTGTTCTTATCTCGAAATCCCATAGTATTTTGACTTCTTCTGTTTCGGTGACTGCTTCTGGTTGATGCATCCATGCTCTTTCTGGGGGTTTTATGCCATAGTTCTCACACAGATTTCTATGTATGTGTTTTGCCACTTCATTGTGTCGTTTGGTGTATTCTGTTCCAGCCAGAACCTGACACCCAGATAGTATGTGTTCTGTTGTCTCATCCATGGATTTGCAAAGTCTACATTTGGAATCCTTTGAAATTTTCATGATTTTCGTTTTGTGTGCTTTGGTGTTGAGTGCTTGATCTTGTGCAGCTGTTATGAGTGCTTCTGTTTCTGCTTTCAATCCTGCCTCTTTCAACCATTTGTACGTTGATTGCTTTGTTGATATTTCGTCTGCTTGTCGTACATATTGTCCATGTAGAGCTTTCTGGCTCCAGGTATGTGCTAGTTCTTGCTTCGTTGTTTTCTTCCATGTTTCTTTGTCTGTTTCTGGTGTTTGGAATAGTCCACTCATTTTTACTAATTCTATCAGTGGATCATCTTTATTGTTATTCCAGATGTAGTCCACAAGGCCAATGACTTCTCCTTCAATGACATGTTTAATTTTCTTGAGACCTCGGCCTCCCATTTTTCGAGATACATAGAGATACATTATTATTATTATTATCATTATTATTGTTATTATTTAAAATATTATCATTATTAATATTGTTATTATTATATTATTATTGTTGTCATATTATTATTATCTTCTTCATCATCATCAATGTTATTATTATCATTATTATTAATTATTATCATTATTATTAATATTATATAGCCAATATCTAGAGTGGCGTAGTATTACAAATTCAATGTGCTATTTGTAAGAATTTAAATTGAAAAAATAAATACCACATAACAATTATAGCGCTTTGCATTGAAGACATATTAGGTAGCTTTGATTAATGCCATCTTCCCCAACCCACCCCTCACTCTCACACACACACACACACACACACACACACACACACACACACACACACACACACACACACACACACACACACACACAAACCCATAGAGATTGATGGACGTGACGCCTCTTTGATGCACCTGAACTCAGCGTGAAAGCTTGTCAAAGCTACCCAAAAATAATTTGTCTCAAATTGAAGACATTTTAGGATTTGCAATATTTACTATTTTGCCACAGAACGTGATAAAATGTCTAATGTATCATTTACAAAACAATTCGTCCTATTACAGCAAGGGACACTACTCGTGAAAGATGTTTGATTCCATCATAAGAGTTATTAGATCGTGAGAATGTTATTCGTAATTAAAGGAATATTTCAAGTCGATGCTATTTCTTTGTCACACGGAGGTTTACATTTTGACGGAATATTACTGAAGAGATTAACAGAATACTATGTCGACCTTCTTTGAGATTTGGTTTCGCTAGCAGTGTTTCAATTCCAAAGTCTGATTAATTTTATCGTCGATTACGCATTTTTAAGTATGGGATGGATGGAGGGACTTATCTCCCTTCATTATATTTTGGGAAAACGACCAACTTGAATTGAAGGTGTGAGATATGAAGAGATTGGATTTTATTGCAGGGTTTGCAAAGTAGCAATGCAAAAGTGAGACATGTGTACACAGAAAGAAAGACTAAAACAGAGATAGAATAAGTAGGGAGACGGAGAGAGAGAGAGAGAGAGAGAGAGAGAGAGAGAGAGAGAGAGAGAGAGAGAGAGAGAGAGAGAGAGAGAGAGAATGAAAAACTCGGAATGACGAGATGGAGATGAAGCGACAAATAGAAGATGATGCAGAGAAAAGGACGAGAAGATGTAAGCGATAAGAGTGAATGAGTGAGAGATGAAACAAATATGTCAGAAAATGAAACTAATTAATTTTCATTTTAATTGTAAAATAATTATTTTGAACAATTCATAGACAAGGTTGTTAAACTCAAAAATGAGTTTATTTCATTTTGTCAAAGTTCCTATTTGAAATAAAATATGCAATTTTAAATTTAACAGCTCCTTGTAAATGAACACGAAAACAACGTGCGTCAGCATCTTTGTCACCGCCATTTTGTCACCACTTACAGATCTGTAAAAGTCAAATAAATATGAACGAAATAAATATATTAAATACGTGGATTAGGACAAAATATCTCTAATAAAAAAGCAATTGTTATATATTAGATTCATTAATATAAACTTATGTTCCTAGTGTTTGTTTTCTTAATGTTTTTAAAGTGACAGTATGAAAAATTGTAGTGTTAATAAATTTCCACTATGCTTCCATTTCAGTGTGGACATGAAATGGTACCGAATCCAAATAGAATGTAAGTAATTTTCTTAAATATAAAGAATATAAAATACCATTTTAAAAAAATAAGAATATACCGTTATCAAAGAGATGAAACGAACTTAATTAAAATGTGAATGGAAAATAAGACTGAAGGGCTTTGTGAAATCGTGTACATTGTCATATTTGATTAGTTTAATCTATATTGTCAAATCTGAGTGATCTAGTCTTCATTGTGAACTCTGATATATAGTGTGAACAATATAGTCTACATTGTCAAATCTGATTAGTCTTCAGTGTGAACTATGATATATAGTGTGAACAATATAGACTACAATGTCAAATCTGATTACTCTAGTCTTCAGTGTGAACTCTGATATATAGTGTGAACAATATAGACTACAATGTCAAATCTCATTACTCTAGTCTTCATTGTGAACTCGGGCGTTGTCTACATTATCAAATCCGATTGGTCTAGTTTACAATGTAAATTTTGACTGGTCTAGTTTTAGTTTTGAACTATGATCTAGTCTACATTGTTAAATCTAATTGGTCTAGTCTTTATTGTGTACTCTGGCATTGTCTACAACTCTACATAGTCAAATCTGACGGCTCTATTCTTAAATTGTGAACTCTGGTGTAGACTATATTGTCAAGTCTAAAAGGTCTAGTCTACATTGTGAACTGGTAAAATATGTCAAATCTGATTGGTCTAATCTTCAATGTGAGCTCTGGCACTGTCAACATTGTCAAATCTGAATTGTCTCGTCTTGATTGTTAACTGGTATGTGATACATTGTCAAATCAGATTGGTCTAGTCTACATTCTGATCCCATTTCGTAATTAGAATTAGTTTAAATTATAGAATCTGTATAAACGAATAGAATGCAACATTTAATTGATTTTCTTCTACAATTCCATTCACATATTTCGTATTTTTTAAAAATAGATTATTGCCGAAAAAATTAAATATTTCAGAATATACAATTTCTGGAAAGTGAATTTGATTCTAAGCCTTCTAAACTCCAGCTTTATTAATGCAGAAACATGGTCGTATTCTTTGCTTAAAGATAATGATATAATTTATTAATAGTAAATATAATGAAACCGATGCATTGTACAAATTATTACAAATATATATTAGTATATATAATAACTTTATCAATTAGTACTGTTAATACAATTATTGATTCTGCTATTACCCATTTTTGCTAAAACTATTACTACTACTACTGCTACTATAACTACTACCACTACTATTATTACTACTACTACTACTACTAAAACGACGACTAATAATACAATAACTAATTCTACTCAAACTACTATTTGTCTCCACTGTACTCTGTGACTTTGTAATAATGAATTATATTAAATATTGCTAATTAGTTGTGATACAAAACATCTACAATTGGCGATGCAGAGTATGGGTCACTGGTTATATATGTATATCTGCAACTGTTACGCCGATATACTAGTACGCCGCCAAGTTGACTCACGGCCCCCACTCAGTTATAACCTGAGAATATATTTTATGAAATGGGTGTACAACAATTATGAAAATAGACGAACAGAGAACAAGACGTTATCAGTAGATTATCACTTCAGATTACGATAACAAACGATAGAAATTAATTTTCACTAACTGATACGCGAGATAAAGAGTTAATAATAGGAATTTTAATAAAAGAAAAGTTAACAATATTTAGAAAAAGAAGTAATATATATTATGTCCTAGTTTTCATCTTAATTCCATACAGATCAAGTTCAAGCCACAACATATCTGGATGTGCTGGAGTGACATACAACACGCTGGAAGACTCGCAATAGGACATGACATCACAACAGGAACAGATTCCAAATTCCATTAAAATTAAAGATAGAGATTAAGTTGAAACCAAAAACAAAACCCATGAAACACAAGCAATCACAGAACTAAGTGTCCAGTCAATTGCTCCATTAATAAGTACTAAGTTTGGAATTTGCCTATAAAAAAATAAAGTCTATCATGTGCAAAGGAAAACATAGCAACATAATAAAACCTAAACATTCACACAATACAAAGACACTTTTACTTTATACAGCCAGGGTTTACTGCTCCATGTACATCCCCAAATAGGGAGAGACCCAGACTCAAACGCTCACCCCAAGAGACAATTGTAAAAAGAGTAAAGGGTAACATTTTCTATCACTTTTATCTCCCCTTGAAATCACATTTGTCTCTGCTAGGCACAACTTTGATCCAGCGAATTACCTAGAGCTAATATTTTTATGACTTTCTTATTAACTTCCGACCACCTCTGCCGGCCCGGTAACAACTCTTCCCATTGTATACCCCCCAAAACACACAAAATTAATCACTTGCCATGTTTACTGGCCATGGTTGCACAAATTTAAAAAAAACAAAACCTTCACTCACCTAATTGACGCAAGTATCAAACACCAGTCAGTAAATTTGCCACCATGCATGACTCATTCGTTCAGGACCTCACTTCCAAAACAAGCATTATGCAATATCCACGTCATTTGAATTATAAATAGCATTTCAATTAACATTGCACGTTATGAAAATATATATAAAATATATGGAAACATCTCCCATCATATAACATTATTACTACTACTAAAACTAGTACTATTGTGAAACAGCTAATACCAATAATGATGATGATGATTTGCAGACTGAATATTTATAAAGTAATGAAAGAATATAATAGAATGATGATTTCCTCTTTACTTACCACAATTAACAACTTTGAAAATATCTTGATATACCCTCACAGATTGATTAATTAATGGTTTTGAACCTTTTTTAATGCAGGTATCTTTCCAGCATGCCAAATATTCCGACATTCCCCTGAAACAAAACTCTGTACACTAAATAATAATGATATTGCACTTTCTATATAAATTACAATCCACAATGTGTACTTTCATCGCAAACAATGGATGCTCCAAATATATCTTCACATGCATCTACAGGTCACTTTGAATTAGATCAAATGTAATAAATTAATTTGTAGATTGTAATATGTATCAATAGTTATATAAATTCAATAAAATAATTTGTAGATTGTAATATGAATCACTTGTTGGACATGTCTTTTATCACCCTTCATACCGATGACTTGTTGACTTAATTTGAGTTGAATGTTATAAAACAGTTAGAGTAAGTAGATTTCTAATAAAGTAAAAATATTATTACCGACACTTAGTCTCTGAAGCGCTACGTTGTTGGCATAATGTCACTGAGTAAACTTGATCGTTTTAATAAAAATAAGAATAAGAATATCTTTTGATGAAAATCTTTGTATTTCTACATCTAGGCATAACCTCGCAAACTACTGAAACACAACTCATTAAATAATGGAAAACTTACCGTAACCTGTTACAAGCAGATTAAGAGTGTAATAAACGTTGTACAGTAATCATTTCTGGCAAACGTCGCTGTTTAATATTGTGATCTTACAGGGCATTAAAGGTCACCGATGCTAGTCACCCACTAAATACTTAATTAACTGTTCAATGTGTTATGTGTGAATAAAACAAAAATGTGTCCCTACTTCAAGTGTCTTGGCTCACTCATTTCAGCTCATGGAGTCCGTCAGGCTAGGTATCTATCTATCTATCTATCTATCTATCTATCTATCTATCTATCTATCTATCTATCTATCTATCTATCTATCCATCCATCCATCCATCCATCCATCCATCCATCCGTCCGTCCATCCATCCATCCATCTATCTATTATCTATCTATCTATCTATCTATCTATCTATCTATCTATCTATCTATCTATCTATCTATCCATCCATCCATCCGTCCATCCATCCATCCATCTATCTATTATCTATCTATCTATCTATCTATCTATCTATCTATCTATCTATCTATCTATCTATCTATCTATCTATCTATCTATCTATCTATCTATCTATCTATCTATCTATCTATTCCTTAGTCTTATCGACCGTTGAGGCACCACTGATGACCTGACAACCATCTCCCTCCATTCCATTCTGTTCTTTGCTAATCTCACTGAACTTCAGTCCTGTCCACTCTGAGATGTTATCCTCCCTTCTTTTCCTCTGTCTTCCTCTCCTTCGCCCTCCTTGCACATGCCCATACCATTTCATTTTGCGTTTTGTTTAATGGCCAATAGCTCTTCATAAGGCCAAATGGCTTGCGTAATTCAGTTTCCCATTTCCTCATTGGTGACCTGATCTCTATACGAAATGCCAAGCAACCTTCGAAAGCATCTCATTTCAGAAGATTGTATCCACATTTCGAGATCCGATGTGATGATCCATGTAGATCCTCAGAGGCCAGGTATAAATGCAAGTAAATTAAAGATTGTCTGTTATAAATATACACATTTATATAGTGTTAAATAATTAGCCTATTGATATATAATTGGTTATCGAACGCCCAATCTTGAACCTGACGGAGGCATGCGATGCTGGTGATTAAAAAGTCAGCTCAACTATATAATTTTGTGTATAAATTTTTAAATATATATATCTTTTTCATAAATATATCTACATAATAATAAGATACGAGGTTTCCACATGATTCATTTTAAGCAATTTCTTTCCATTAAAAATATTCTGTACAGAATCTCCTCTATACGTTGACTGGAATATAGATAATCATATTTCATTTCTTTCTAGAAACCATTTAAAACCATTGTTAACTTTAATTTTATGCTCTCTTTGCAGTGGACCTAAAACAATCTTTTTCTTCATTTGAACTTATATTATTAAATAATGACGTATTTATGTATTGAATCTTTGGCATTGATACTTTCAATATTTAGAATGAGTTTAACTACCGTAAAGTTCATTTCTTCACTTCCAATATTTAGAATGAGTTTAACTACCGTAAAGTTCATTTCTTCACTTACAATATTTGTCGTGTAGAATGAGTGTAACTACCGTAAAGTTCATTTATTCACTTGAAATATTTCTCGTGTAGAATGAGTTTAACTGCCTTAAAGTTTATTTCCTCACTTGCAATATTTCTCTCCTCGAATCGTTTCTGTAAAGGTATCAGGGTTTTCTTTGAATTTCCGGATGCATTCCGTCAAACAAGGAGTGGGTTCAACTTCAGGTGCTGAAAAGAATCATAGAAGTACATTTACGTTTTGAAGCCTGTGTCGTGGGGCGTTTATTTTGCGATTTAAATTAATAAAATTATACGCTAATACCTAATTGTGGCACATCACATGTGTATCCATATATTTACTTTTTAGGTCATGTGTTCTTTTGTATAATTAACTTATAATTAATAATAATTAACTTATAAATAATTGGTTACCGACTGGCAAGAGTGAGTAAGCTCAATAATCTTATAATTACTCATCGATTGAAATAAACAAAGCAAAATATTATTCTAATTTTATCAAATCATCAAAATTCGAGTTAAAAATTAGCTAACGCATGGAGAACATCTTTCCATTCATAGGAACATGACACTACTCTATTCTATGGCATATGAATTCCCACATGCTGATCAGTCTACGGTTGTCATGCTAGGGCAATAACCTGGGAAGAAGGAACATATTAATGGTTCATTTAGCGACACACTTAAGTGTAAGAAACAATTTAATGGTTCTTACGGAGACAAACTTCAGTGTAAGAAACAATTTAATGGTTCATTCGGAGACAAACTTCAGTGTAAGAAACAACTTAATGGTTCATTCGGAGACAAACCTCAGTGTAAGAAAACAACAGTCACTTACAGATACTCGACCTCGCAGTATCAGACAATGACATACCAAAATTTTAAAAATAATAACGATTTAATATAGCATAAATGTAAGACGTTAATATAATACAAGAAAAATGAAATCCAAAATTGGTTTCAAACAGGTACCAGCATTGTGAGAGAACGATTTGTGTAAATTTTGTGGAATTATATGATCGTTTATAACTTATTTGTCCCATCTAATAAAATGTCCGTTTTGTTGTTAATCACATTCTTCGGTTATTACCATAATTATATGTACATATGCATTAATAAAAATAATTATCCAGCGATTCCAGTCACATATTTCATATTTGTTAAAATATATTATTGCAGAAAGAAGGTAAATATTTCACACTACACAATTTCTCAATAGTGAATTTGATTATAAGATTTATAAGCTCCATCTTTATTAATGCGGACAAGATGTTCGCATTCTTTGCTTAAAGATAATGATATATTTTATTAATAGTAAATATAATGAAACCGATGCATTGTACAAATTATTACAAATATATATTAGTATATATAATATCATTACAATTACTACTGTTAATACAATTATTGTATCTAATATTACCCATTTTTGTTAAAACTACTACTAGTACCCATTTTTGCTAAAAGTATTATTACTACTACTACCACTACGACCACTACTACCACTACTACTACAACTACTACTACTACCACTACTACTACTACTACTACTACCACTACTACTACTACTACTACTACTAAAACGATGACTATTAATACAATATCTAGTTCTACTCAAACTACTGTTTGTCGCCGCTGTACTCTGGAGTGACTTTGTAATAATGAATTATATTAAATATTGCTAATTAGTTGTGATACAAAACATCTACAATTGCCGATGCAGAGTATGGGTCACTGGTTATATATGTATATCTGCAACTTTACGCCGATATACTAGTACGCCGCCAAGTTGACTCACGGCCCCCACTCAGTTATAAGCTGAGAATTGATTTTATGAAATGGGTGTACAACAATTATGAAAATAGACGAACAGAGATCAAGATGTTATGATTAGATTATAACTTCAGATTACGATAACAAATGATAGAAATAACTTTTCACTAACTGATGGCGAAATTAAAGAGTTAATAACAAAAATTTTAATAAAGTGAACAATAATTAGAAAAATAAGTAATATATATTATGTCCTAGTTTTCATCTTAATGCCATAAAGATCAAGTTCAGGCCACACTTGCTATCACAACTTATCTCAGTGTGCTGGAGTGACGTACAACACGCTGGAAGACTCACTATAGGAAGTGAGGTCACATCAGGAACAGATTCCAAATTCCACATTGAAATCAAAGATAGAGACCAAGTTGAAATCAATAACAAAACCCCTGAAATTGATGAACTAAGTGTCCAGTCAATTGCTCCATTAATAAGTACTAAGTCTGGAATTTGCCTATAAAAAAGTAAAGATTAACATATTCAAAAGAAAACATAGCAACATAATAAACCTAACCATTCACACAATACAAAGACACTTTTACTTTATAGAGCCAGGGTTTACTGCTCCATGTACATCCCCAAATAGGGAGAGACCCAGACTCAAAAAACGCTCACCCCAAAAGACAATTGTAAAAAGAGTAAAGGATAACATTTTCTATAACTTTTATCTCGCCTTGAAATCACAACTGTTTCTGCTAGACACACCTTCGATCCAGCAAATTACCTAGAGCTAATACTATTATGACTTTCTTATTAACTTCCGACCACCTCTGCCGGCCCAGTAACAAGGCTTCCCATTGTATGCCCCCAAACACAAACACAGAGCATTAATCACTTGCCATGTTTACTGGCCATGGTTGCACAAATTTAAAAAAAACAAAACCTTCGCTCACCTAATTGACGCAAGTATCAAACACCAGTCAGTAAATTTGCCACCATGCATGACTCATTCGTTCAGGACCTCACTTCCAAAACAAGCATTATGCAATATCCACATCATTTGAATTATATATATAGTTTTAGTTAAAATTGCACATCAGCAAAATTTATATAAAATATATGGGAACATTTCCCATCACATTCCACTATTACTACTACTAAAACTAGTACTATTATGAAAGAGATAATACCAATAATGATGATGATGCTGATGACATCGATTTGCAGACTGAATATTTATAAAGTAATGAAAGAATATAATAGAATGATGACGTCATCATTACTTACCACATGTCTGGTCCGGATAATATTCTTTGAAAGCATTTCGATATAACGCCTCAACTTGATGAATTGCATCCTTTTCATTTCCTTTTATGCAGTTTAATTTCCAGCACGACAGAAGCTCATTTATTCCTCTGAAACAAAACTCTGTACACTAAATAATAATGATATTGCACTTTCTATATAATTTACAATCCACAATGTGTACTTTCATCGCAAACAATGGATGCTCCAAATATAAAGTTAAATTCTTCACATGCCTCTACTGGTCATTTTGAATTAGATCAAATGTAATAAAATAATTTGTAGATTGTAATATGAATCACTAGTTATATAAATGTAATAAAATAATTTGTACATTGTAATATGAATCACTAGTTATATAAATGTAATAAAATAATTTGTACATTGTAATATGAATCACTAGTTATATAAATGTAATAAAATAATTTGTAGATTGTAATATGAATCACTAGTTATATAAATTCAATAAAATAATTTGTAGATTGTAATATGAATCACTAGTTACACATGTCTTTTATCACCCTTCATACCGAGGCCTTGTTGACTTGATTTGGGTTGAATGTTATAAAACAGTTAGAGTAAGTAGATTTCTAATAAAGAATATTATTACCGACACTTAGTATCTGAAGCGCTACGTTGTTGGCATAATGTCACTGAGTAAACTTGACCGTTTTAATAAAAGTAAGAATAAGAATATCTTTTGATGAAAATCTTTGTATTTCTACATCTAGGCATAACCTCGCAAACTACTGAAACAGAACTCATTAAATAATGCAAAACATACTTTAACCTTGTTACAGTCTGATAAAAATGTCATGACTTCTTGACCCACTTGTTGTTTTCAAATATCAAAATTTGAAGTTCCTTTGTTAAAGTTCTCCCATGATACACCAGTATCGAGAAGCTTCTAGCAAAGAGGTCAGGACGTTATGTACTTTTAGGCCATTGTCTAAATTCTCGAACCGACTACATACCAATTGACCCGTCACGTGATGCGCTCTATGCATTCTGATAAATACGGTAAACGTGTTCTGTATAACCACTCCGAAATCCAGAAGCACCGACGTCGTACCGTCGCTTATTCGTGAGTCATAGAGGAACAGCCGACGCGATTGCTGAGATAACACTTCGACTTCTCGCAAAGGTACTGCATTTATTAATTGTGTTTTGCATTTTTGAACCATGTATGTAATATTGTGCTATGCATTGCTACTGTAGCTTAAGCACGGTTCGTTGATAAATGACCAAAACCTATAAGTTATTGTATATAAATCATTGTAACTCTTTTTCATTGTAACTTTAATTTATATAACTTTAAATTCACTAGAGCTAGGAGTACCTGTGCCCAAAATGAATTTTCTATGTAATTCAAATTATTGCGTGTAATTTCAATGTAAATTGTAAAGTGCTTTGCTTGATTTGAATTGTCCTTTTGTATGAACTCTAAATTTTAACATTGTAAATATTTGGTAATTCATACGTCATGCTTGTTAAATGTAACATGCGTGAGATTATATTCTCTAATCTAAATTGTAAAGGACGCCAGTCGAATTTTTAACTCGAGCATTTAAATGGAATCTTGCTTAAGTTGGCGAACTTTAAATGCAGAACGATTACGAAAACATTCTTGTTTTCAGGTCGGTCTTTGGTTCCTAGTCAAGGCCTGGTTCTGAACTCTATGAGTTGAGTTTGATTCCATCATAGTCCTACTACCATCATTGAGGCAGCAATGACGAGCAGGTCTGCATGTCTTGTCTACACTTACAGTTCCGTCCAGCGTATTAACTGGGAGACAGTTTCCATTGTTATGCTGTGTGCATTCTTTGCTGACGAACGACAAGTGAGGTAGACCGGTTTGGACTGGATCAAGAACCCACGTGGCAACCTTCAAAAGCTAAGTCATAGCTTTGTTGATCAAAAATCACAAGGAACATTTCTCATGGCATATTCTCGCGAACAATAAGCACCTTACTTGCCGAGTACTTAGAATTAGACTTCGCGCTCGTATATTGATTATTTGTTAAATTGTTAAATCTTATTAAATCTTATTTTAATTGTTAATCCTCTTTGTAGTACATTCTTATGCATGATAGACCTAATGTTAACTCATGGTTTGGATGGGGGCGATTGAGCTGAATGACGTAACGAATGCATATTAATTTAGAGGAATTTAATGACTCCAAGCCAGCTTTTGTACGCAAATTGTCAGTTTGTAAATCTGTTGTCTGCACTACAAGACGCATTTTTAAGTTAGTCAAATGATAATTTGGGCAACCAGTCTGTATAGGATAGAGAGAAGGAATTAATTTAATCTATCATTTTTAAAGTCCTTAAAAATCCTAGGCAGGGTCTATAAAGAAATACTGGAAACGTAATAAACCTGTTACAAGCAGCTTAAGAGTGTAGTAAACGTTGTACAGTAATAATTTCTGGCAAACGTCGATGTTTAATATCGTGATCTTACAGGGCATTAAAAGGTCACCATGCTAGTCACCGACTAAATACTTAATTAACTATTCAATGTGTTATGTGTGAATAAAACAAAAATGTGTCCCTACTTCAAGTGACTTGGCTCACTCATTTCAGCTCATGGAGTCCGTCAGGCTAGGTATCTATCTATCTATCTATCTATCTATCTATCTATCTATCTATCTATCTATCTATCTATCTATCTATCTATCTATCTATCTATCTATCTATCTATCTATCTATCTATCTATCTATCTATCTATCTATCTATCTATCTATCTATCTATCTATCTGTCTATCCATCTATCTATCTATTCCTTAGTCTTGTCGACCGTTGGGGCACCACTGATGACCTGACAACCATCTCCCTCCATTCCATTCTGTTCTCTGCTAATCTCACTGTATCTCTCAACTTCAGTCCTGTCCACTCTGAATTGTTATCCTCCCTTCTTTTCCTCTGTCTTCCTCTCCTTCGCCCTCCTTGCACAGTACCTTGCATGATTGTCTTGGCAAGGCCTCCTGATCGCGTGACATGCCAATACCATTTCATTTTGCGTGTTATTTAATGGCCAATAGCTCTTCAGAAGGCCAAATGGCTTGCGTAATTCAGTTTCCCATTTCCTCATTGGTGACCTGATCTCTATACGAACTGCCAAGCAACCTTCGAAAGCATCTCATTTCAGTAGATTGTATCCACATTTCGAGATTCGCTTTGATGAACCATGTTGATCCTCACTGGCCAGTTATAATTACAAGTAAATTAAAGATTGTCTGTTATAAATATACACATTTATATAATGTTAAATAATTAGCCTATTGATATATAATTGGTTATCGAACGCCCAACCTTGAACCTGACGGAGGCATGCGATACGGTTGATTAATAAACCAACTCAACTAAATAATTTTGTGTATAAATTTATATATATATATCTTTTTCATAAATATACCTACATAAGATACGAGTTTTCCACACGATTCATTTTAAACTATTTCTTTCCATTAAAAATATTCTGTACAGTATCTCCTCTATACGTTGACTGGAATTTGGTAATCCTATTTCATTTCCTTCTGAGAAACCATTTGAAACCATTGATAACATAAATTTTATGCTCTCTTTGCAGGGGACCTAAAACATTCTTTTTCTTCATTTGAACTAATATTATTAAAGAATGAGGTATTTATGTATTGAATCTTTGGCATTGATACTTCCAATATTTAGAATGAGTTTAACTACAATAAAGTTAATTTCTTCACTTCCAATATTTCTCGTGTAGAATGAGTTTAACTACCGTAAAGTTCATTTCCTCACATGCAATATTTTATTCCCGATAAGCTTTGTATGGTATCAAGGTCTTCTTTGATTCGCCGAATGCAGTCCTTCAAACACATTGTTTGTTTAAGTCGTCTTTCACGAGGCCCTGAAAAAAATCATAGACGCACATTTACTTTTAGAAGCCTGTGTCGTGGGGCGTTTATTTTGCGATTTAAATTAATAAAATTTTACGTTAATACCTAAATGTGTCACATGACATGTGTATCCATATAAAGTGTTCTTTTGTGTCTAATAATTAACTTCTAAATAATTGGTTACCGACTGGCAAGAGTGAGTATGCTCAATAATCTTATAATTACTCATCGATTGAAATAAACAAAACAATTTTATTCTAATTTTATCAAATCATCAAAATTCGAGTTAAAAATTAGCTAACGCATGAAGAACATCTTCCCATTCAACAGAACATACACTACTTTATTATATGGCATATGAAATCCTACACCCTGATCAGTCTACGGTTAAGTCATGCTAGGGCAATAACCTGGAAAGAAGGAACACCATAATGGGTCATTCAGCGACAAACGTTAGTGTAAGAAACAATTTAATGGTTCATTCGGAGACAAACTTCAGTGTAAGAAAACAACAGTCACTTACATATACTCGACCTCACAGTCTCAGACAATGACATACCAAAATACTTAACGTAAGGCGTTAATATAATTCAAGAAAAATGAAATCCAAAATTGGTTTCAAACACGTACCAGCATTGTGAGAGAACGATTTGTGTAAATTTTGTGGAATTATATGATCGTTCATAACTTATTTGTCCCATCTAATAAAATGTCCGCTTGTTGTTAATCACATTCTTCGGATATTACCATAATTATATGTACATATGCATTAATAAAAATCATTATCCAGTGTACTGGTTAAAAAGCACCAAATTATTTAACTTGTTTACAGAAAAATGCTGATAGGACAACCTGAAGGTTCCAGTCAAAAGTACCCTCACATTAATTTAAATGTTCTTGCTACATGTTCAGCAAGGAAGAACAATATATTTTTTCATCCACCTATTACACAAATCTTTAACATCTAAAAAATAATACAATACATTTAACACTATTTTCGTGCAGTGTGAACTCCAACCTCCGGAAGTAAAGCGTATTACATACTAGTGGTATAACATTATGACCCTAGTCAATTCGCTCTCTTTTGAGGAATTATTACACTGAATCAACTCCACCAGCTATTCAAACCAAAATACAACACTAACTGGACAAAGAAATTATTACACTGAATCAACTCCATCAGCTATTCAAACCAAAATACAACACTAACTGGACAAAGAAATTATTACACTGAATCAACTCCATGAGCTATTCAAACCAAAATACAACACTAACTGGACAAAGAAATTATTACACTGAATCAACTCCATCAGCTATTCAAACCAAAATGCAACACTAACTGGACAAAGAAATTATTACACTGAATCAACTCCATCAGCTATTCAAACCAAAATACGACACTAACAGGACAAAGAAACTAAAGATGACTACATCACCATATATAACTTCCTTTACCTCATTAACAATATTACAATTACATTCAAAACTACTTCCTGCAGTGTGAAATCTAACAATTGTTAGTAATCTCCAATACCATACTGTGAAAAAAAGGTGTGTGTGCCTGTCTCTGCTAATTGCTAATTATAAATTATGATATTTTATTTCATATTTAATACACAAACAATAATCCTCTCATGCAAATAGCATGCACAGTCGTCTTTTGTCTTTGCGGTCACGAGAGCGACTAGGTCAATCCCTGGAACAGTTTGCTAACTGATTAACTCTGTCCAATTGTTACCTGTCTAGATGAACAGACCTTAATTGAATTATCTTGTCAATCTTTGTCTTTAATCCAGCCCCTCACATATAAGCTCTCTATGACGAGGGTACTATCCCAAACTTGCACTTAACCGTCTTTCTATTTTCATTACGTCATTGGCAGCCCCCAACCAACCTCATGCACAAGCACCTCTCTATCAATATAACGAGAGTGGATAGTTATAAAATCAACAATTTACGAAAAAAAAATAATAATGGAAAGGGTTTTACAATTAATGTCATCAAAATTACGAACAAGTTAATTTATCAGAAATCACAATCTCATCCAAGATGCATAGAATTCAGTGAATCAAGAAATATATCATGTCAATTCCACAGAACAATTATTAGGAATTTTACATGAAAGAGAATATCTTCACAATTTAGTTTAGCTTACACAAATTCTCAATGTCAATAAGCCAACTAAATAAATGATACATTCAACTCAGTGTAAGATATTAAAGAGAAGAATCAGAAATAGATAAGGAATTTAAGAATCAAGAAACTGTTTTCAGATTACACAGAAAATTCATAATAATGGTTCACCTGATTGCGGCCTATGAGCGGTAGTCTTGTTCTTGTTCTGGAAGTTAAAAGTCATGTGATAAAGGCCTTGCCTGATAACAGTTCTGCATACCATCACATGAATGTTTGAATAATCCGCACAGAATGTACAACACAAGCACTTAGTCACAATTCTTGTCCCATATGAATTACACAGCATAAACACAGATCAGTTTCTTGTCCGAATTTGTACAATGCTCAAAACTCAGTCTTTACCACTGTCCTTGAATAAAATAAGTGGATAAAGTTTTGCCGTTACAAGTTGTAATATTGGTTGCAAACACCTGACCCCTTTATTTGGCTCTTACACTTTAACAGTTACTTGGCAGAGTCCGACTTATACTCCTTACAGCAGCTCCCCACAGTAACTCGGCTTTCTTGAGTGGACCCAATTCTTCACGCAAGTGCAACTGGTTGTCTATGAATCTTCTTCCAGTTAGAAGATACAGTTCGTCATACTCTCCAGGTTTGTCATAGCACAAACACAGTGTCCCACACTTCTCTTAAAATATTACTTAAGAGTCCCAACAAAATTTTCTCCTGCTCTTGGATCTCAGTACCTTCAGAAAATCCAATGGCAGTTACAGTTGTCAACTTCAAAGTAAAACTTCAATCTTCAACCGTCAACGCATACGAATGTCGACATAAGCAATGTCAAGTCAAGTGAAGCTTGATGGCAGCAAGGGATGAAGTTTACCAACGCTAGCACATCAGCAGAAACAAAATGGCTTGCTTGCAAGTAGAACTTGAATCTTAATCTCAGCAAAGCAGAAATGGAGTGGTAGACAAACGAAATGGAACGGAGCGGCTTACTAACTGTTGACAGAAGAAACGTAATTACGTACATCAGTCTTGTGTTTCAGATATTCGTAATCTGTACTTTTATTCACGTTTCTTCATTTAAAATTCCTTTTTACAATTCTTTCATCTGATTCTTTGTTTAAACGAGAATAAAAAGAACACTGTTTAAACTCGTAAAAATATTTACAAGGAAAAACATATTTCAAACAGATAAGCAATATTAAAAATCAGTTAAATGACAATTCACTATTTTGGACTTACATTTCTCTTCAGCTCTAACCATGAAGCCGTCACGTGGGACCCCGATGATTTTAACAAAAATGAGGGTTCATTTTTTTTTTCCGCTGACTTTTCTCAAGAGGATGCAGTAAGCCTTTTATCAGAGATATTCTCAGCTTTGGAGGGCCTCTGGAGAAAACTTCCTCTCCTCACTTGTTTCTGGAGAGGGCGGGTGGTGATGGTTGTGTGTGGAGTAGTTGTGTGTGAGTCGGTGTGTGTCTTGGTGTTGATCACTGTATTGCATGTCAACGTGTGTGGATGGTGGAGGAAGGCTTCAGTATGGAGGTCCGTTGACTAAGTCGCCATTGTAGTTGTCACCATTGTTGTTGTGGTGGCGGGGCGGGGGGGCGGGGTTACAGAGCCCAGGCTAGAAACACACCAAATCTGAACTCAGCATGTATATGCGCTTGAGATGTTCACTCCCTCTTTTTTTGCTCAGCGGTTTGGGCACTGTTGTTTTTGCTGTTGTTGTTGTCGGCTCTGATGTTGTTGTCCCCGGCGTCCGTAGGGTTGTGTATAGATGTGTGTTGGTGGCCAGTATAGATGGTCTAGTATGAGTTGGATCATGTCTGCAATGGGGTGGTTGTAAAAACCCCAATGCATGTACTGATGCTCACTGCGCCTTTGCCCTTGTTGTTGATGTTGTCGGCGGTGGCTGTTGTGGTGGCGTTGTTGTTGTTGCGGTTCCTGTTGGTGGTGTGGTTGTTGTCATCTGATGCCTGGTGGTGGGCGCCGTCGTTTTGGTTTGCGGCTTTGTTATGTGTGGTTGCTTTGGTCTGTTGTCATCGTGGTCGGTGTGGTTGTCGTAGCGGTCTTTGGTGGTGTCTCTAGTAGTGGTGAGAGTAGAGGAGCCACTCGTGTGTTAGTTAGTTCGGCGATGGCCACTGCGAGTTCCGTTTGTCTGTCTTCTTTAGGAGGGTCAGCTGATTTAGTGCTCCTTTCCTTTTTGTCTGTCTTCATTTTTTGCATGTCTGTTTCCTGGTGTTTTTTTGGTTTGTTGTCATCGACGTCGTTCGTAGTTTGTGTCTCCTTGCTTCCTGAAGTGGTGGCGGAAGTTTGGGTCTTCTTGTTTTCCATGGTGGTGGTCGGGGTTTGGGTAAAAGCTCGACTTGTTTCTTCTTTGTCCGTCTGTGTAGAGCGTGTTTTTGTTGTCGGCGGCAGTTTCCAGATGATTTCTGTCTGTGTTTCACTGTCTGTTGATGTAGTTTTATCCGGTTGTCTTGTCAGGTGCTTGTGTAAAAACTTGTGGAGACCAATTGCGGTTAAGATGGCTTGTTGTCTAGTAGTAAGTTCATCTTCCGTTTTTGTGTGGGAGAGGGTCAACAGCAAATTAGTGAACGCATTTTTGAGTTCAACGTTTTCAGTTTATTGTGTGAAGGTGAAGCGGGTAACTTTTCGTATGCCTCCATTTTCGTTTGGTATGCTGATTTCACAGCAATATTTTGTCCAGTCTTCTCCTTGTGTACTTCTTAATGTTTGCACCTCTTCAAGCCTCCTTTGCCGTATCTGTCTCAGCTGGGCTATGCGCTCGTTTGTGAAACAGAAAGGGCCGTCCGCATCTTTTGCGACTGGCTCAGAATCGCGTAAAATGTCACTTGGTGGAGTGGGCAGTAGTGACGTTTTTGCCAGCCCTGAAAAGGGCTGAGGCTTGGTGCTGGCTTGTCTGTTGTGGCGCTTTGACACGATTTTCCTCCCGGCGGTCCGATGGATGGAGTGCGTTCGTCGGTGGTCCGAAGCGAAAAATGTCTCTTGTATCTCCTTAATGTGATGTGTGTGGTGAGAATGAGAGGGTTCAATTTTTTTTTCGCTGACTTTCCTCCAGAGGATGCAGGAAGCCTTTTATCTGGGATATTTTCAGAGGGTTCAATTTAGAATCTGCCCTTATATGTGATTCTAGGGGTCATCTGGAAGATTCTAGAATTTATAAGCCTTCAGGCTAGAACAGAGTTTTTCCTAAAGCTTTGTCCGAATAGATACGGTTGACTGCACAAACACTAAAGGTAGGGCGAACTTGTTTGCTAAAATTAATCTGAGTTAATCAGTGACCTTTAACAATAACTCCCCTTTATTCTGGATGTAGGTCAGAGTTATTTGTTTCAAACCTCATCACGCTGAGATTTGAATGACGCAAATTTAAATTACAAATTACAAAAATGAAGAATTGATTAAATATTAATTAAATTAATTAATTAATTAAATGCATTAATTTGCATCCCCCCACATATACTATTATTACTACTTAAAACAATTGAATTCCCTTCCTCTTAAGGAATTAATAAAGTAAGTCAAATAACACATCAACGGAGAGACAACAAATAAACAGTTATTCATAGAAGGGAGGCTTAAACATAGCGGCATCAGTTTATTAAAAAAATTTCATCCTTTGATCACAAACTGTTCACACTACAGGCAGAGTCCCACAGATTCCCAAGGAGTCCTACACAAGACGGAAATTTGATGACGTCCGGCATGGTGGTTTGTCTGCTAATTTCACGTTATGGTGCTGGGGAACAGAGATTTGGTTGTAATGTGCTCGGTTAAACAAGCGAGTCAGGCAAACACAAAACATAATGAGTTTCCATCAGTCTGAGCTCATTAACGAGGCCATAAAAATGTCATCTTCCTTTGTAAGTGGCTGTCATTATCAACTTCTGACCAGAATATGTGAATTGAAAGGTATCATGATCAATAATTATAATCAGTATTTCCAGAAGAAGAACAGGGAAATCCCCAGTCATCAGATGATATTTAATACATCTTTTTTGGCACATCTGTTGCAGCCAACCGAACGATGGACCAGCATGAAACACAAATCATTCACAAGAATCTGGAACAATAACTAGCCATCACACCATAGTAGGCAATCTTGAAAATCCCAGAAGTGAGTATGAAATCCAAGAAAAATCTTTTAATAAATACATACATAAATGCACAACCACCCCTTTACATGGGTATATATCAAAACGGTTACAACCGGGTAATCGTCAAAAATCGCATTTACAAAATAGCTCTAACTTATATATATATAAGTTAGAGCTATATGTGTATATATATATATATGTATATATATAAAAGTACAAAATATATAGATAGAAAAATGGATGGAATGATGGATGGATGGATAGATAGATAAATACAGAGAGAGAGAGAGAGAGAGAGAGAGAGAGAGAGAGAGAGAGAGAGATATGACTGTCTAGAACTGATCGAATTCAAACATATAAAAAGCTCAAAACAAAATATCTGTAAAAGAAATAAATGATATATAATCCTTTACCTTCTTTATCTTCTTGCGATAGGACTCCAAGGACCATAATCACGATCAGAAGCAAGATACGTGAATTCCTCATGATGATGGTATAAACTTGCAAATAAAATTAAAAATATATACACACACTTTAGTGAGATAAGTCATTTGAAACAAATTTATATTATGCAAAATTATTGAAAAGTGTGCATTCTAGGAGTCTATTGCAAATATTTCTTTTTTCTTTGCAAACGGAAGATAATAGCACTGCCTATAAGAAATTAAGCAAAATATATGTCAGTTAAAAAAGATACAAAGATGTATGTAATAAATATGTCATTGCGTATTATTAATTAATTATTGCATTCTATAAACCCCAAAACACACGTTTTCTTCAAAATAAATATAATCTCATTAACAGATAATGCTCTTTCTTGAATTTCAATACTTCACTTTTTTAGATTGCATATCTTTTCCATCTGAACTGAACTAGTGTTGAGAGAGGGGAGATGATTAAGTTGATTGCACAAAGCCCAATTGACAAATAAAAGAAACCGAAACCAAAAATAAAAAGGGGACATAATCGAGTTTATTGTACAAAAATAATTTATTTTTTAAAGCTTTTTATTTTACAGTAAAATATCTATACACTAATTCATCCATGTATCATTAGAGTAATTCATCAATGCTACGTCCTGAAGGTATAAATCTATAAATGAATTATGCAAACAATATATACACACCTAATCCACGTAATATAATGTGACTAAACAATACTTCACCAAGAAATCCTATCATAGATCTTATTTCATAATGGCTCTGTGTTCACTTTAAATCACCAAGCAATCCTATCATACATCTTATTTCATAATGGCTCTGTGTTCACTTGGACTATTTGGTGTCACTTCTACAGGAGAAACTTTATTAGTTAAATTGTAGGACGATTTAGTTTACTTCTACATAAGGAACATTGTTCACTAAACTGTTGGACGAATTAGTGTTACTTCTACATAAGGAACATTATTCTCTTGGATGACGTAGAGAATAAATCTATGCAGTGGATGAATAATTAATTTATTCCCAGATGCAAGAAAAAATATCAAACTATTATTTTGTTCATAAGTAGTGATAAGCACGGTACATGTAAAAATAACGACATTTAATTAGATACTTCAATAATTTAAGGCAAGTTCGGATGTACATGTAAAATTAACTACATTTAATTACATACTTCAGTAATTTAAGTCAAGTTCGGATGTACATCTAAACTTAACTACATTTAATTTAATACTTCAATATTTTAAATCATGTCCGGAATTTTTCATAGCCATGTAGGTGTAAACGGAAATGTTCCGAAAGTAGGAGTCTGAGAACGGGAACATTAAATAGCGCAAGTTGACCTAGTTATCACCTAGAAACTCTAAGAATAGTAAATTAGAAGTAGACCTATTTAGCACCTAGAAACTCTAAGAATAGTAAATCAGAAGTAGACCTAGTTATCACCTAGAAACTCTGAGAATAGTAAATTAGAAGTAGACCTAGTTAGCACCTAGAAACTCTAAGAATAGTAAATCAGAAGTAGACCTAGTTAGCGCCTAGAAATTCTAAGAATAGTAAATCAGAAGTAGACCTAGTTAGCACCTAGAATCCCTCACAATAGAAAATCAGTAAACCTAATCAGCACCTAGAAATAATTATTTTGCAAGATTTGGCTTTCGGGTTACAAACTTGCTCCCGTTTGTACCGAGTTTTGTTTTGATTTGAAGACTTTGGTTAGACTCAAACTGAACATGCCACGTCATTTCTGCTAGTTAGTGAAGATGGCGGTAAAAGCAAACAGCCTAGAAACTCTAAGAATAGTAAATCAGAAGTAGACCTAGTTATCACCTAGAAACTCTAAGAATAGTAAATTAGAAGTAGACCTAGTTAGCACCTAGAAACTCTAAGAATAGTAAATCAGAAGTAGACCTAGTTAGCGCCTAGAAATTCTAAGAATAGTAAATCAGAAGTAGACCTAGTTAGCACCTAGAATCCCTCACAATAGAAAATCAGTAAACCTAATCAGCACCTAGAAATAATTATTTTGCAAGATTTGGCTTTCGGGTTACAAACTTGTTCCCGTTTGTACCGAGTTTTGTTTTGATTTGAAGACTTTGGTTAGACTCAAACTGAACATGCCACGTCATTTCTGCTAGTTAGTGAAGATGGCGGTAAAAGCAAACATTTGCGACAAAACGGTCTTGATGCAATATTAGTTACCCCTGTTAATTTGCATTGTGGGATCCTTTATAACTATAATTCTAGAGAAAACATTATATTAATAAATCTTCTGTGTGTAAAACAAACACTGTGTAGTAGGAGAGAGGAGAGTCACTGCTTATGTACTACTGTGAAACTGATTAAGTGAAATGATGTAATAGGGAGTAGACTAATTTTGTATGTTATATACTGTTATTTGTTTAGTACACTATCAATATACGCTGTTGTATTTTCAGGGATGAGCTTTTCTGCCTAGGGTTCTCGTTGATGAGTTACCGGTCGATTCTTTGCCCCATCACCGTTAGGGTCCCTACGTCTGGCAGTTACTTCTACATAAGAAACATTCTTCATTTTACTGTTGGAAAACTTAGAGTTACTTCTGAATTAGAAGCCAATAAATATATATAAATGAATTGGTGGTTCTTTAAGGTAACAAACCCCTTAAAGTTACTGTATAAATGACATAAATCTCATTGAATTGGTATTAGATTAATGACCCCCAAAAGGCCCTTAATGTTGTGAGTACTTTTACCCACATTTCGGACGCAACTAACTTTAAATCGGCGACCAGCCACATGACAATTAGTTGTAAAATCTCTACTCAAAGCTCTTTGACTTGGATCTGGTTCTTGAAAGTAAGTTATTTCTAGCATCTTGCGTACATTTTTTAATTCCAAGATACACAAATAAAATTATAAAACATCAGAGAGAAACAAAACAATATTCCCCATGTTTTCAATACACGTTTACATGAATATTTCATCATAAATTCTCTAGCATCGACAAGTGACAATTGTAATCTTCCAAATTGTGTATAATTGCTTTAACAAATGGTAAAATTAAACGGCCATGTAAATACTAATAAATGTACGTAATAATAATTAAGATAGAACTAGAAGTAGTCGTAATCACTTTAATTCTAGCTGTAAAGTTGGCAAGATGTCTTACCTAACTTGCAAGAGATGATGTCTAATATTTTCAGTTCCTGGCAGACGCCTGTATGACATCCAAATGTGTTCGTTACTCGTCAGAAATCTGAATTTTGTGACGTGATTGTTTCTAAGGGACATAATCGAGAGAGATTAAAATTGGAAACTATGTACGCACTTCTTACTTTAAACTAAAAGTTGAGGGCTGATTGTTTTTTACTTGATATTTAAAAAAAATAATAAATTTAAATTTTAACCAACTTCCAAATAATATTTGTCTTGGAAGATCTAACTTTCCAGAGGAAAGACAAATTGGTTAATGTTATGTCAACAATTCATGATGCCAATAACACATTTACAACTCCAAGAAAAACAAATTATACCGAACATTCACTTTAGTAGGCCAATAGAACATGCATCCATTTTTTAAACTAGTTTGCTGTTACCACCACCATCACCACCACCACCCAAAAGAAAAAAGAAAAGAAAAAATAAGTCAAGCTCACGGACACAAATATTTTAATACGTAGATTGGTGGAAGTGTGAATGAATGGATGGATGGATGGTTAGATGTGTGAAAAAGTGAGTATCCAGTCAGTTTCTCGTGCAAAGAGACACAAATCGACAGGTAGTCAGGCAGTTAGACAGACAGAATAATAGATAGATAGACAAAAAAACCACAAAGACACAAAAGCAAGTAGCGGATGAGTGAAAAAACAATTGTTTGATTAGGTGAGCGTTACTGACCCGTACGTTTATGTCTGTGTTTCGTGTAACATTTCTCATATTTACTCCAATCAATTATTCATTATGTTCCTCTCAGTGCGACGTTTACTCACATTGGAGTGACCAAATATTTAATACATTACAATCCACACTAGTGCAAAACAAAATCTTAAAATTCATGAAATTGTCGTTCATCGCGTTGCACAAAACAATACAAAACATGACATAATATATTGTGAGGATAGTTATTTTCTTTTTTGCCTTTCTCGGGACCTTTCAAGTTTCATAATAAGACTTGATTTTCTCTTTACCATCTATGCACGAATTCTCCTTCAATGACATGTTTGATTTTCTTGAGACCTCGGCCTCCAATTTTTCGAGATACATAGAGTCTGTCTACGTCTGCTTTGGGGTGTAAGGCTTTATGTATTGTGAGTAGATTTCTTGTTTTTCTGTCCAGTTCATTTATTTCATTTGCTGTCCAATCTATGATACCTCCAGTGTAGCTTACTACAGGTATTGCGTATGCATTAAGGGCTTGTATTTTGTTCTCTTCATTTAGCTTGGACTTCAGGACTTGTTATTATTATAATAATAATAATAATAATTATTATTATTATTAATATTCATATTATTATTATATAGCCAATTTCTAGGGTGGCGTAGTGTCACAAAATCAATATGCTACTTGCAAGAATTTAAATTAAAAAAATAAATACCACATAACAAGTATAGAGCTTTGCAGTAAAGATATATTAGGTAGCTTTGATTAATGCCATCTTCCCCAACCCACCCCTCCCACACACACACACACACACACACACACACACACACACACACACACACACACACACACACACACACAAACCCATAGAGACTGATGGACGTGACGCCTCTTTGATGCAACTGAACTCAGCGTCAAATCTTGTCAAAGCTACCAAAAATAATTTGACTCTAATTGACGGCATTTTAGGATTTGCAATATTTACTATTTTGCCACAGAACGTGATAAAATGTCTAATATATCATTTACAAAACAATTCGTCCTATTACAGCAAGGGACACTACTCGTGAAAGATGTTTGATTCCACCATAAGAGTTATTAGATCGTGAGAATGTTATTCGTAATTAAAGGAATATTTCAAGTCGATGCCATTTCTTTGTCACACGGAGCTTTACAGTTTGACGGAATATTACTGAAGAGATTAACAGAATACTATGTCGACCTTCTTTCCTGTTTGAGATTTGGTTTCGCTAGCAGTGTTTCAATTGCAAAGTCTGATTAATTTTATCGTCTATTACACATTATCAAGAATGGGATGGATGGAGGGACTTATCTCCCTTCATTATGTTTTGGGAAAACGATCAACTTGAATTCAGGGCGCGAGATATGAAGAGATTTGATTTTATTGCAGGGTTTGCAAAGTAGCAATGCAAAAGTGAGACATGTGTACACAGAAAGAGAAAGACTAAAACAGAGAATAAGCAGGGAGAGAGAGAGAGAGAGAGAGAGAGAGAGAGAGAGAGAGAGAGAGAGAGAGAGAGAGAGAGAGAGAGAGAGAGAGAGAGAGAGAGAGAAATTGAAAAACTCGGAATGACGAGATGGAGAAGCGACAAATAGAAGATGATGCAGAGAAAAGGACGAGAAGATGTAAGCGATAAGAGTGAATGAGTGAGAGATTAAACAAATATGTCAGAAAATGAAACTAATTAATTTTCTTTTTAATTGTAAAATAATTATTTTGAACAATTCATAGACAAGGTTGTTAAATTCAATAATGAGTTTATTTCATTTTGTCAAAGTTTGTATTAGAAATAAAATATGCAATTTTTAAATTTAACAGCTCCTTGTAAATGAACAGGAAAACAATGTGCGTCAGCATCTTTGTCACCGCCATTTTGTCACCACTTACAGATCTGTAAAAGTCAAATAAATATGAACGAAATAAATATATTAAATACGTGGATTAGGACAAAATATCTCAAATAAAAAAGCAATTGTTATATATTAGATTCATTAATATAAACTTATGTTCCTAGTGTTTGTTTTCTTAATGCTTTTAAAGTGACAGTATGAAACATTGTAGCGTTAATGAATTTCCACTATGCTTCCATTTCAGTGTGGACATGAAATGGTACCGAATCCAAATAGAATGTAAGTAATTTTCTTTAATATAAAAATATAAAATACCATTTTAAAATAAGAATATACCGTTAAGAAAGAGATGAAACGAACTTAATTAAAATGTGAATGGAAAATAAGACTGAAGGGCTTTGTGAAATCGTGTACATTGTCATATTTGATTAGTTTAATCATTGTCAAATCTGAGTGATCTAGTCTTCAGTGTGAAATCTGATATATAGTGTGAACAATATAGACTACATTGTCAAATCTGATTACTCTAGTCTTCATTGTGAACTCGGGCGTTGTCTACATTATCAAATCCGATTGGTCTAGTCCACAACGTCAAATTTGATGGTCTAGTCTTAGGTTTGAACTATGATATAGTCTACATTGTTAAATCTAATTGGTCTAGTCTTCACTGTGTACTCTGGCATTGTCTACATAGTCATATCTGACTGCTCTACTCTAAATTGTGAACTCTGGTGTAGACTATATTGTCAAATCTAGTCTAGTCTAGATCTAGTCTACATTGTGAACTGGTAAAATTTGTCAAATCTGATTGGTCTAATCTTCAATGTGAGCTCTGGCACTGTCAACATTGTCAAATCTGAATTGTCTCATCTTGATTGTTAACTGGTATGTGATACATTGTCAAATCAGATTGGTCTAGTCTACATTCTGATCCCATTTTGTAATTAGAATTAGTTTAAATTATAGAATCTCTATAAACGAATAGAATGCAACATTTAATTGATTTTCTTCTACAATTCCAGTCACATATTTCGTATTAGTTAAAATAGATTATTGCAGAAAGAAGGTAAATATTTCAGAATATACAATTTCTCAATAGCGAGTTTGATTCTAAGCCTTCTAAGCTCCGGCTTTATTAATGAAGTCAAGATAGTCGTATTCTTTGCTTAAAGATAATGATATAATTTATTAATAGTAAATATAATGAAACCGAAGCATTGTACAAATTATTGCAAATATATATTAGTATATATAATACCATTTTCAATTACTACTGTTAATACAATTATTGTTTCTACTATTATCCATTTTTGCTAAAACTATTATTATTACTACTACTACTACTACCACTACTACTATTACTACTTCTACTAAAACGACGACTAATAATACAATAACTAGTTCTACTCAAACAACTATTTGTCTCCGCTGTACTCTGGAGTGACTTTTTAATAATGAATTATATTAAATATTGCTAATTTGTTGTGATACAAAACATCTACAAGTGTCGATGCAGAGTTTGGGTCACTGGTTACATATGTATATCTGTAACTGTTACGCCGATATACTAGAACGCCGCCTAGTTGACTCACGGCCCCCACTCAGTTATAAGCTGAGAATTGATTTTATGAAATGGGTGTACAACAATTATGAAAATAGACGAACAGATAACAAGATGTTATCATTAGATTATCACTTCAGATTACGATAACAAACGATAGAAATTACTTTTCACTAACTGATACGCGAGTAAAGAGTTAATAACAAGACTTTTAATAAAGTGAACAATATTTAGAAAAAGAAGTTATATATATTATGTCCTAGTTTTCATCTTAATTCCATACAGATCAAGTTCAAGCCACAACATATCTCTATGTGCTGGAGTGACGAACAACACGCTGGAAGACTCGCAATAGGACATGACGTCACAACAGGAACAGATTCCAAATTCCACATTAAAATTAAAGATAGAGATTAAGTTGAAACCAAAAACAAAACCCATGAAACACAAGCAATCACAGAACTAAATGTCCAGTGAATTGCTCAATTAATATGTACTAAGTCTGGAATTTGCCTATAAAAAAATAAAGTCTATCATGTGCAAAAGAAAATATAGCATCATAATAAAACCTAAACATTCACACAATACAAAGACACTTTTACCTTATACAGCCAGGGTGTACTGCTCCACGTACATCCTCAAATAGGGTGAGACTCATAAACGCTAACCACAAGAGACAATTGTAAAAGAGTAAAGGATAACATTTTCTATCACTTTTATCTCGCCTTGAAATCACAACTGTTTCTGCTAGACACACCTTTGATCCAGCGAATTACCTAGAGCTAATACTTTTATGACTTTCTTATTAACTTCCGACCACCTCTGCCGGCCCGGTAACAACTCTTCCCATTGTATACCCCCAAACACGCACAAAATTAACCACTTGCCATGTTTACTGGCCATGGTTGCACAAATTAAAAAAAATAAAACCTTCGCTCACCTAATTGACGCAAGTATCAAACTCCAGTCAGTAAATTTGCCACCATGCATGACTCATTCGTTCAGGACCTCACTTCCAAAACAAGCATTATGCAATATCCACATCATTTGAATTATAAATAGCATTTCAATTAACATTGCACGTTATGAAAATATATATAAAATATATGGGAACATTTCCCATCATATGACATTATTACTACTACTAAAACTAGTACTATTGTGAAACAGCAAATACCAATAATGATGATGATGATTATGATTTGCAGACTGAATATTTATAAAGTAATGAAAGAATATAATAGAATGATGATTTCCTCTTTACTTACCACAATTAGTAATTTTGAAAATATCTTGATATACCTTCACAGATTGATTAATTAATGGTTTTGAAGCGTTTTTAACGCAGGTTTCTTTCCAGCATGCCAACAATTCCGACATTCCTCTGAAACAAAAATCTTGTACACTAAATAACAATGATATTGCACTTTCTTTATAATTTACAATCCACAATATGTACTTTCATCGCAAACAATGGATGCTCCAAATATAAAATTTATTTTTTCACATGCCCCTACAGGTCATTTTGAATTAGATCAAATGTAATAAAATAATTATTCGATTGTAATATGGATACTAGTTATATAAATGTAATAAAATAATTTGTAGATTGTAATATGAATCACTAGTTACACATGTCTTTTATCACCCTTCATACCGAGGCTGTGTTGACTTGATTTGGGTTGAATGTTATAAAACAGTTAGAGTAAGTAGATTTCTAATAAAGTAAGAATATTATTACCGACACTTAGTCTCTAAAGCGCTACGTTGTTGGCATAATGTCACTGAGTAAACTTGACCGTTTTAATAAAAATAAGAATAAGTATATCTTTTGATGAAAATCTTTGTATTTCTACATCTAGGCATAACCTCGCAAACTATTGAAAGAGAACTAATTAAATAATGCAAAACATACCGTAATCTGTTACAAGCAGCTTAAGAGTGTAGTAAACATTGTGCAGTAATCATTTCTGGCAAAAGTCGCTGTTTAATATTGTGATCTTACAGGGCATTAAAAGATCACCGATGCTAGTCACCGACTAAATACTTAATTAACTGTTCATGGTGTTATGTGTGAATAAAACAGAAAAATGTGTCCCTACTTCAAGTGACTTATCTCACTCATTTCACCTCATGGAGTCCGTCAGGCTAGGTATCTATCTATCTATCTATCTATCTATCTATCTATCTATCTATCTATCTATCTATCTATCTATCTATCTATCTATCTATCTATCTATCTATCTATCTATCTATCTATCTATCTATCTATCTATCTATCTATCTATCTATCCATCCATCGATCGATCTATCTATCTATCTATCTATCTATCTATCTATCTATCTGTGAATCTGTAGGTCTACCTGCCTGCCTGTCTATCTATCTATCTATCTATCTATCTATCTATCTATCTATCTATCTATCTATCTATCTATCTATCTATCTATCTATCTATCTATCTATTCCTTAGTCTTATCGACCGTCGAGGCACCACTGATGACCTGACAACCAGCTCCCTTCATTCCATTCTGTTCTCTGCTAATCTCACTGTATCGCTGAACTTCAGTCCTGTCCACTCTGAGATGTTATCCTCCCTTCTTTTCCTTTGTCTTCTTCTCTATTGCCCTCATTGCACAGTACCTTGCATGATTATCTTGGCCACCCTCCTGATCACGTGACATGCCTATACCATTTCATTTTGCGTTTTATTTAATGGCCAATAGCTCTTCATAAGGCCAAATGGCTTGCGTAATTCAGTTTCCCATTTCCTCATTGGTGACCTGATCTCTATACGAACTGCCAAGCAACCTTCGAAAGCATCTCATTTCAGAAGATTGTATCCACATTACGAGATCTGCTGTGATGATCCATGTAGATCCTCATATGCCAGGTATAATTGCAAGTAAATTAAAGATTGTCTGTTATAAATATACACATTTATATAATGTTAAATAATTAGCCTCTTGATATATAATCGGTTCGAACGCCCAATCTTGAACCTGACGGAGGCATGCGATGCGGGTGAATAATAAACCAGCTCAACTAAATAATTTTGTGTATAAATTTATATATATTTATATATATATCTTTTTCATAAATATACCTACATAATAATAAGATACGAGTTTTCCACATGATTCATTTTAAACAATTTCTTTCCATTAAAAATATTCTGTACATAATCTCCTCTATACGTTGGCTGGAATATAGATAATCATATTTCATTTCCTTCTGAGAAACCATTTGAAACCATTGATAACTTTAATTTTTTTAACTCTTTGCAGGGGACCTAAAACAATCTTTTTCTTCACTTGAACTTATATTATTAAATAATGACTTATTTATGTATTGAATCTTTGGCAATGATACTTCCAATATTTAGATTGAGTTTAACTACCGTAAACTTCATTTCTTCACTTCCAGTATTTAGAATGAGTTTACCGTAAAGTTCATTTATTCACTTGCAATATTTCTCGTGTAGAATGAGATTAACTGCCTTAAAGTTTATTTCCTCACTTGCAATATTTCTCTCCTCGAATCGTTTCTGTAAAAGTATCAGGGTTTTCTATGAATTTCCGCATGCATTCCTTCACACAAGGAGTGGGTCCAACTTCAGGTACTGAAAAGAATCATAGACACACATTTACTTTTTCGTGGGGCGTTTATTTTGCGATTTAAATTAATAAAATTATACGCTAATAACTAAATGTGGCACATCACATGTGTATCCACATATTTACTTTTTATGTCAAGTGTTCTTTTGTGTCTAATAATTAACTTCTGAATAATTGGTTACCGACTGGCAAGAGTGAGTAAACTCAATAATCTTATAATTACTCATCGATTGTATAAAACAAAACAAAATATTTTATTCTAATTTATCAAATCATCAAAACTCGAGTAAAAAATTAGCTAACGCATGGAGAACATCTTTCCATTGAACAGAACATGCACTACTCTATTCTATGGCATATGAATTCACACACTCTGATCAGTCTACGGTTAAGTCATGCTAGGGCAATAACCTGGAAAGAAGGAACATCTTAATGGTTCATTCAGCGACACACTTAAGTGTAAGAAACAATTTAATGGTTCATACGGAGACAAATTTCAGTGTAAGAAACAATTTAATGGTTCATTCGGAAACAAACTTCAGTGTAAGAAACAATTTAATGGTTCATTCGGAAACAAACTTCAGTGTAAGAAACAACTTAATGGTTCATTCGGAGACAAACGTCATTGTAAGAAAACAAGTCACTTACAGATACTCGACCTCACAGTCTCAGACAATGACATACCAAAATTCTTAAAATAATCACGATTTAATATAGCTTAAAATGTAAGGCGTTAATATAATAGAAGAAAAATGAAATCCAAAATTGTTTTCAAACAGGTACCAGTATTGTGAGAGAATGATTTGTCTAGATTTTGAGGAATTATATGATCGTTTATAACTTATTTGTCCCATCTAATAAAATGTCCGTTTGTTGTTAATCACATTCTTCGGTTATTACCATAATTATATGTACATATGCAATAATAAAAATCATTATCCAGCGATTCCAGTCACATATTTCGTATTTGTTAAAATATATTATTGCAGAAAGATGGTAAATATTTCACACTACACAATTTCTCAATAGTGAATTTGATTATAAGATTTATGAGCTCCATCTTTATTAATGCAGACAAGATGATCGCATTCTTTGCTTAAAGATAATGATATATTTTATTAATAGTAAATATAACGAAACCCTTGCATTGTACAAATTAATACAAATATATATTAGTATATAAAATATCATTACAATTACTACTGTTAATACAATTATTGTTTCTAATATTACCCATTTTTGTTAAAACTAGTACTAGTACCCATTTTTGCTAAAAGTATTAATACTACTACTACCACTACTACCACTACTACTACTACTACTACTACTACTACTAAAACGACGACTAATAATACAATAACTAGTTCTACTCAAATTATTATTTGTCGCCGCTGTACTCTGGAGTGATTTTGTAATAATGAATTATATTAAATATTGCTAATTAGGTTGAAACAAAAAATCTACAAGTGTCGATAACCAGTTTGTGTCACTGGTTATATATGTATATCTGTAACTATTACTCCGATATACTAGTACGCCGACAAGTTGACTCACGGCCCCCACTCAGTTATAAGCTGAGAATAGATTTATGAAATGGGTGTACAACAATTATGAAAATAGACGAAGAGATAACAAGATGTTATCATTAGATTATCACTTCAGATTACGATAACAAACGATAGAAATAACTTTTCACTAACTGATACGCGAGTAAAGAGTTAATAACAAGAATTTTAATAAAGTGAACAATATTTAGAAAAAGAAATAATATATATTATGTCCTAGTTTTCATCTTAATGCCATACAGATCAAGTTCAAGCCACACTTGCGATCACAACTTATCTGGATGTGCTGGAGTGACGTACAACACGCTGGAAGACTCGCAATAGGACATGACGTTACAACAGGAACAGATTCCAAATTCCACATTGAAATCAAAGATAGAGATCAAGTTGAAACCAAAAAAAAAAACCCCCTGAAATTGCTGAACTAAGTGTCCAGTCAATTGCTCCATTAATAAGTACTAAGTCTGGAATTTGCCTATAAAAAAGTAAAGATTAACATTTTCAAAAAGAAAAAATAGCATCATAATAAAACCTAACCATTTACACAATACAAAGACACTATTACCTTATACAGCCAGAGTTTACAGCTCCATGTACATCCCCAAATAGGGAGGGATCCAGTCTCAAAAACGCTTACTACAAGAGACAATTGTAAAAAGAGTAAAGGATAACATTTTCTATCACTTTTATCTCCCCTTGAAATCACACCTGTCTCTGCTAGACACACCTTCGATCCAGCGATTTTACCTAGAGCTAATACTTTTATGATTTTCTTATCAACTTCCGACCACCTCTGCCGGCCCGGTAACAACTCTTCCCAATGTATACCACCAAACACACACACAAAATTAATCACTTGCCATGTTTACTGGCCATGGTTGCACAAATTAAAAAAATACAAAACATTCCCTCCCCTAATTGGCGCAAGTATCAAACACCATAAGATAAATTTGCCACCATGCATAACTCATTTTTTCAGGACCTCACTTCCAAAACAAGCATTATGCAATATCCACGTCATTTGAATTATAAATATAGTTTTAGTTAAAATTGCACATCATCAAAATTTATATAAAATATATGGGAACATTTCCCATCACATAACAGTATTACTACTACTAAAACTAGTACTATTATGAAAGAGATAATACCAATAATGATGATGATGATGATGATGATGACATCGATTTGCAGACTGAATATTTATAAAGTAATGACAGAATATAATAGAATGATGACTTCATTTTTACTTACGACATGTATAGTCCTTATAAAATTCTTGGAATGAATTTCGATATAACGCCTCAACTTGATCAATTGCATCCTTTTCATTTTTTTTTATGCAGTTTAATTTCCAGCACGACAGAAGCTCATTCATTCCCCTGAAACAAAACTCTGTACACTATATAATAATGATATTGCACTTTCTATATAATTTACAATCCACAATGTGTGCTTTCATCGCAAACAATGGATGCTCCAAATATAAAGTTAATTTCATCACATGCCTCTACTGGTCACTTTGAATTAGATCAAATGTAATAAAATGATTTGTAGATTGTATTATGAATCACTAAATGAAATAAAATAATTTGAAGATTGTAATATGAATCACTAGTTAGACATGTCTTTTATCACCCTTCATACGGAGGCCTTGTTGACTTGATTTGGGTTGAATGTTATAAAACAGTTAGAGTAAGTAGATTTCTAATAAAGTAAAAATATTATTACCGACACTTAGTCTCTGAAGCGCTACGTTATTGGCATAATGTCACTGAGTAAACTTGATCGTTTTAATAAAAGTAAGAATAAATATATCTTTTGATGAAAATCTTTGTATTTCTACATCTAGGCATAACCTCACAAACTACTGAAACAGAACTAATTAAATAATGCAAAACATACCGTAACCTGTTAAGAGCAGCTTAAGAGTGTAATAAACGTTGTGGAGTAATTAGTTCTGGCAAACGTCGTTGTTTAATATTGTGATCTTACAGGGCATTTAAGGTCACCGATGCTAGTCACCGACTAAATACTTAATTAACTATTCAATGTGTTATGGATGAATTAAACAGAAAAATGTGTCGCTACTTCAAGTGTCTTGGCTCACTCATTTCAGCTCATGGAGTCCGTCAGGCTATCTATCTATCTATCTATCTATCTATCTATCTATCTATCTATCTATCTATCTATCTATCTATCTATCTATCTATCTATCTATCTATCTATCTATCTATCTATCTATCTATCTATCTATCTATCTATCTATCTATCTATCTATCTATCTGTCTGTCTGTCTGTCTATCCATCTATCTATCTTTTTCTTAGTCTTGTTGACCGTTGGGGCACCACTGATGACCTGACAACCAACTCCCTCCATTCCATTCTGTTCTCTGCTAATCTCACTGTATCTCTCAACTTCACTCCTGTCCACTCTGATATGTTATCCTCCCTTATTTTCTTCTGTCTTCTCCTTCGCCCTCCTTGCACATGCCCATAACATTTCATTTTGTGTTTTATTTAATGGCCAATAGCTCTTCATAAGGACTAATGTCTTGCGTTAGTGAGTTTCCCATTTCCTCATTGGTGACCTGATCTCTATCGAAATGCCAAGCAACCTTCGAAAGCATCTCATTTCAGTTGATTGTATCCACATTTTGAGATTCGCTGTGATGAACCATGTAGATCCTCATGGGCCAGGTATAATTGCAAGTAAATTAAAGATTGTCTGTTATAAATATACACATTTATATAATGATAAATAATTAGCCTATTGATATATAATTGGTTATCGAACGCCCAATCTTGAACCTGACGGAGGCATGTGACACGGTTAATTAATAAACCAGCTCAACTAAATAATTCTTGTATACATATATATATATATCTTTTTCATAAATATACCTACATAATAAGATATTAGTTTTCCACACGATTCATTTTAAACTATTTCTTTCCGTTAAAAATATTCTGTACAGAATTTCCTCTATACGTTGACTGGAATATAGATAATCTTATTTCATTTCCTTCTGAGAAACCATTTGAAACCATTAATAACATTAATTTTATGCTCTCTTTGCAGGGGACCTAAAACGATCTTTTTATTCATTTGAACTTATATTATTAAATAATGACGTATTTATGTATTGAATCTTTGGCATTGACACTTCCTATATTTAGAATGAGTTTAATTATTGTAATTTTCATTTCCTCACTTCCAATATTTAGAATGAGTTTTACTACGGTTAAGTTCATTTCTTCACTTCAAATATTTAGAATAAGTTTAACTAACGTAAAGTTAATTTCTTCACTTCCAATATTTAGAATGAGTAAAACTACCGTAAAGTTAATTTCTTCACTTCCAATATTTAGAATGAGTTTAACTACCGTAAAGTTAATTTTTTCACTTCCAATATTTAGAATGATTTTAACTACCATAATGTTCATTTCTTCACTTCCAATATTTAGAATGAGTTTAACTACCGTAAAGTTCATTTCTTCACTTCCAATATTTCTCGTGTAGAATTAGTTTAACTAGCGTAAAGTTCATTTCCTCACAAGCAATATTTTGTTCCCGAAAAGCCTTGCAAAGGATCAAGGTCATTTTTGATTCGCCGAATGCAGTCCTTCAAACACATTGTTTGTTTAAGTCGTCTTTCACGAGGCCCTGAAAAAAATCATAGACGCACATTTACTTTTTGAAGCTTGTGTCATGAGGTGTTTATTTTGCGATTTAATTAATAAAATTATACACTAATATCTAAATGTGGCACATGACATGTGTATCCATATGTTTACTTTTTAGGTCAAGTGTTCTTTTTGTGTCTAATAATTAACTTCTAAATAATTGGTTACCGACTGGCAAGAGTGAGTAAACTCAATAATCTTATAATTATTCATCGTTTGTATGAAACAAAACAAAATATTATTCTAATTTTATCAAATCATCAATCTCGAGTTAAAAATTAGCTAACGCATGGAGAACATCTTCCCACTACTCTATTCTATGGCATATGAATTCCCACACCCTGATCAGTCTATGGTTAAGTCATGCTAGGGCAATAACCTGGAAAGAAAGAACATCATAATGGGTCATTCAGCGACAAACTTTAGTGTAAGAAACAATTTAATGTTTCATTCGGAGACAAACATCAGTGTAAGAAAACAACAGTCGCTTACAGATACTCGAACTCATTGTCTCAGACAATGACATACCAAAATTCTTAAAATAATAACGATTTAATATAGCTTAAAATGTAAGGCGTTAATATAATACAAGAAAATTGAAATCCAAAATTGGTTTCAAACACGTACCAGCATTGTGAGAGAACGATTTGTGTAAATTTTGTGGAATTATATGATCGTTCATAGATTGTTTGTCCCATCTAATAAAATGTCCGGCTGTTGTTAATCACATTCTTCGGATGTTACCATAATTACATGTACATATGTATTAATAAAAATCATTATCCAGTGCACAGGTTAAAAAGCACCAAAAAATTTATTTAGTGTGCAAAAAATGCTGATAGGACAACTTGAAGATTCCAGTCTCACAGTAATTTAAATGCTCTTGCTACATATTCAACAAGAAAGAACAATATTTTTTTCATCCACCTATTACACAAACCTTTAAAATCTAAAAAAAATATTAGAATACATTTAACACTATTTTCGTGCAGTGTGAATTTCAACCTCCGGAAGTAAAGCGTATTACATACTAGTGCTATAACATTATGACCCTAGTCAATTCGCTCTCTTTTGAGGAATTATTACACTGAATCAACTCCATCAGCTATTCAAACCAAAATACAACACTAACTGGACAAAGAAATTATTACACTGAATCAACTCCATCAGCTATTCAAACCAAAATACAACAGTAACTGGACAAAGAAATTATTACACTGAATCAACTCCATCAGCTATTCAAATCAAAATACAACACTAACTGGACAAAGAATTTATTACACTGAATCAACTCCATCAGCTATTCAAATCAAAATACAACAGTAACTGGACAAAGAAATTATTACACTGAATCAACTCCATCAGCTATTCAAACCAAAATACAACACTAACTGGACAAAGAAATTATTACACTGAATCAACTCCATCAGCTATTCAAACCAAAATACAACACTAACTGGACAAAGAAATTATTACACTGAATCAACTCCATCAGCTATTCAAACCAAAATACAACAGTAACTGGACAAAGAAATTATTACACTGAATCAACTCCATCAGCTATTCAAATCAAAATACAACACTAACTGGACAAAGAAATTATTACACTGAATCAACTCCATCAGCTATTCAAATCAAAATACAACAGTAACTGGACAAAGAAATTATTACACTGAATCAACTCCATCAGCTATTCAAACCAAAATACAACACTAACTGGACAAAGAAATTATTACACTGAATCAACTCCATCAACTATTCAAACCAAAATACAACACTAACCTGACAAAGAAACTAAAGATGACTACATCACCATATATAACTTCCTTTACCTCATTAACAATATTACAATTACAGTCAAAACTACTTCCTGCAGTGTGAAATCTAACAATTGTTAGTAATCTCCAATACCATACTGTGAAGAATAGGTGTGTGTGCCTGTCTCTGCTAATTGCTAATTATTAAATTATGATATTTTATTTCATATTTAATACATAAACAATAATACTCTCATGCAAATAGCACCCACAGTCACCCGACAGGAGTCTTTTGTCTTTGCGGTCACGAGAGCGACTAGGTCAATCCCTGGAACAGTTTGCTAACTGATTAACTCTGTCCAATTGTTACCTGTCTAGATGAACAGACCTTAATTGAATTATCGTGTCAGTCTTTGTCTTTAATCCAGCCCCTCATAAGCTCTCTATGACGAGGGTACTATCCCAAACTTGCACTTAACCGTCTTTCTATTTTCATTACGTCATTGGCAGCCCCCACCCATCGTCATGCATAAGCTCCTCTCTATCAATATAAAGAGAGTGGATAGTTATAAAATCAACAATTTATTAAAGAAAAATAAATAATAATGAAAAGGGTTTTCCTATTAATGTCATCAAAATTATGCACAAGTTAATTTATCAGAAATCACAATCTCATCCAAGATGCATATAATTCAGTTAATCAAGAAATATATCATGTCAATTCCATAGAACAATTATTAGGAATTTTACATGAAAGAAAATATCTTCACAATTTAGTTTAGCTTACACAAATTCTCAATGTCAATAAACCAACTAAATAAATGATACAGTCAAGTCAATGTAAGATATTAAAGAGAAGAATCAGAAATAGATAAGGAATTTAAGAATCATGAAACTGTTTTCAGATTACACAGAAAATTCATAATAACGGTTCACCTGATTGTGGCCAGTGAGCGGTAGTCTTGTTTTTGTTTTGGCACAAATCAGTTTCTTGTCCGAATTTGTACAATGCTCAAAACTCGGTCTTTATCACTGTCCTCGAATAAAATATGTGGATAAAGTTTTGCCGTTACAAGTTGTAATATTGGTTGCAAACACCTGGCTCCTTTACTTGGCTCTTACGCTTTCAACAGTTACTTGGCAGAGTCCGACTTATACTCCTTACAGCAGCTCCCCACAGTAACTCAGCTTTCTTAAGTGGACCCAATTCTTCACGCAAGTGCAACTGGTTGTCTATGAATCTTCTTCCATTTAGAAGATACAGTTCGTCGTACTCTCCAGGTTTGTCATAGCACAAACACAGTGTCCCACACTTCTCTTAGAATATTACTTAGAGTCCCAACAAGAATTTCTCCTGCTCTTGGATCTTAGTACCTTCAGAAAATCCAATGGCAGTTACAGTTGTCAACTTCAAAGTAAAACTTCAATCTTCAACCGTCAACGCAAACAAATGTCGACATAAGCAATGTCGAGATAAGGGAACTTGATGGCAGTAAGGGATGAAGTTTACCAACGCTAGCACATCAGCAGAAACAAAATGGCTTGCTTGCAAGTAGAACTTGAAACTTAATCTCAGCAAAGCAGAAATGGAATGGAAGACAAACGAAATGGAATGGAAGACAAACGAAATGGAATGGAAGACAAACGCAATGGAATGGAAGACAAACGAAATGGAATGGAAGACAAACGAAATGGAATGGAAGACAAACGAAATGGAACGGAACGGCTTGCTAACTGTTGACAGAAGAAACGTAATGGCGCGCATCAGTCTTGTGTTTCAGATATTCGTAATCTGTACTTTGATTCACGTTTCTTCATTTAAAATTCATTTTTACAATTCTTTCATCTGATTCTTTGTTTAAACGAGAATAAAAATGATACTGTTTAAACTCAATAAATATATTTACAAGGGAAACATACTTCAAACAGATTTTAAGCAATATTAAAAATCAGTTAAATGACAATTCACTATTTCGGACTTACCTTTCTCTTCAGCTCTAACCATGAAGCCGTCACGTGGGACCCCGATGATTTTAACATGAGTGAGGGTTTATTTAGAATCTGCCCTTATATGTGATTCTACGGGTCATCTGGAAGATTCTAGAATTGATCAGATTTCGGGCTAGAACAGAGTTTTTCCTAAAGCTTTGTCCGAATAGATACGGTTGACTGCACAAACACTAAAGGTAGGGCGAACTTGTTTGCTAAATTAATCTGAATTAATCAGTGACCTTTAACAATAACTCCCCTTTATTCTGGATGTAGGTCAGTGTTGTTTGTTTCAAACCTCATCACGCTGAGATTTGAATGACGCAAATTTGAATTTAAAATTACAAAAAATGAAGAATTAATTAAATATTAATTTAATTAATTAATTGAGTGCATTAATTTGCATTCCCCGCCCACATACTAATATTACTATTTAAAACAATGAATTCCAATCCCCTTAAGGAATTAATAAAGTAAGTCAAATAACACATCAATGGAGAGACAACAGTTATTCATAGAAGCGTAGAGTGGGAGGCTTAAACATAGCAGCGTCAGCTTATTAAAAAAATTTCTACCTTTGGTCACAAACTGTTCACAATACAGGCAGAGTCCCACAGATTCCCAAGGAGTCCTACACAAGACGGAAATTTGATGACGTCCGGAATGGTGGTTTGTCTGCTAATTTCACGTTATGGTGCTAGGGGAACAGAGATTTGATTGGAATGTGAACGGCTAAACAAGCGAGTGAGTCAAACACAAAACATAATGAGTTTCCATCAGTCTGAGTTCATTAACGAGCCCATATGTCATCTTCCTTTGTAAGTGACTGTCATTATCCACTTCTGACCAGAATGTGTGAATTGAAAGTGTCATGATCAATAATCAGTATTTTCAGAAGAAGAACAGGGAAATCCCCAGTCATCAGATGATATTTAATAAATCTTTGTGGGCACATTTGTTGCAGCCAACCGAACGATGGACCAGCATGAAGCACAAATTATTCACAAGTATCTGGAACAATAACTGGACATCACAGCATAAATCACAAATCATTCACAAGTATCTGGAACAATAACTGGACATCACACCATAGTAGGCAATCTTGAAAATCCCAGAAGTGAGTATGAAATCCAAGAAAAATCTTTTAATAAATACATACATAAATATACAACCACCTCTTTACATGGTTACAACCGAGTAATCGTCAAAAACGCATTTACAAAATAGCTCTAACTGATATATATATATATATATATATATAAAAGTACAAAATAGATAGATAGAAAGATGGATGGAATGATGGATGGATAGATAGATAGATAAATACAGAGAGAGAGAGAGAGAGTGACAGAGATGACTGTCTAGAACTGATCGAATTCAAACATATAAAAAGCTCAAAATAAAATATCTGTAAAAGAAATAAATTATATATAATCCTTTACCTTCTTTCGATTGGACTCCACGGGCCATAATCACGATCAGAAGCAAGATACGTGAATCCCTCATGATGATAGTATAAACTTGCAAATAAAATAAAAAATATATACACACATTTTAGTAATATATGTCATTTGAAACAAATTTATATTATGCAAAATTATTGAAAGTGTGTATTATAGTTGTCTACTGCAAATATTTCTTGTTTCTTTGCAAACGGAAGATAATAGCACTGCCTATAAGAAATTAAGCAAAATATATGTCAGTTAAAAAGATACAAAGATGTATGTAATAAATATGTCATTGCGTATTATTAATTAATTATTGCATTCTATCAACCCCAAAACACACGTTTTCTTCAAAATAAATATACAGATAATGCTCTTTCTTGAATTATAATACTTCACTTATTTAAACAAATATCAAAATATTATTTTGTTCATAATTTCTGACAAGCATGGTACATGTAAAAATAACGACATTTAATTTAATACTTAAATATTTTAAGTCATGTCCGGAATTTTTCACAGCCATGTAGGTGTAAACGGAAATGTTCCGAATGTTGGAGTCTGAGAACGGGAACAGCGCAAGTTGACCTAGTTATCACCTAGAAACTCTAAGAATAGTAAATCAGAAGTAGACCTAGTTAGCACCTAGAAATAATTGTATTGCAAGATTTGGCTTTTGGGTTACAAACTTGTTCTCGTTTGTACCGATTTTTCTTTTGATTTGAAGACTTTGGGTAGACTCAAACTGAACATGTCACGTCATTTCGTGAAGATGGCGGTAAAAGCAAACAGCATTGCATAATCAAAAGCATTTGCGACAAAACGGTCTTGATGCAAAATTAGTTACCTCTGTTAATTTGCATTGTGGGATCCTTTAAAGCTAGAATTCTAGAGAAAACATTATATTAATAAATCTTCTGTGTGTAAAACAAGAACTGTGTAGTAGGAGAGAGGAGAGTCACTGCTTATGTACTATTGAGAAACTGATTAAGAGAAATGATGTAATAGGGAGTAGACTAATTTTGTATGTTATATACTGTTATTTGTTTAGTACACGACCAATATACGCTGTTAAGGGATGATCTTTTCTGCCAAGGGTTCTCGTTGATGAGTTACCGGCTGATTCTTTGCCCCATCACCGTTAGGCAGTTACTTCTACATTCTTCATTTTACTGTTGGATAACTTAGTGTTAATTCTGAATTAGAAGCCAATATATATATAAATGACTTTAATCTAATGGAATTGTCAAAACCCCCTTAAAGTTACTGCATAATGACATAAATCTCATTTTACTGTTGGATAACTTAGTGTTAATTCTGAATTAGAAGCCAATATATATATAAATGACTTTAATCTAATGGAATTGTCAAAACCCCCTTAAAGTTACTGCATAATGACATAAATCTCATTGAATTTTTATTAGATTAATGACCCCCAAAATGTCCTTAATGTTGTGAGTACTTTTACCCACATTACTCGAACGCAACTAATTTTATATCGGCGACCAGCCAGTTGACAATTGATTGTAAAAACTCTACTCAAAGCTCTATGACTTGGATCTGGTTCTTGAAAGTAAGTTATTTCTACCATCTTGCGTACATTTTTTAATTCCAAGATACACAAATAAAATTATAAAACATCAGAGAGAAACAAAACAATATTCCCCATGTTTTCAATACACGTTTACATGAATATTTCATCATAAATTCTCTAGCATCGACAAATGACAATTGTAAACTTCCAAATTGTGTATAATTGCTTTAACAAATGGTAAAATTAAACGGCCATGTAAATACTAATAAATGTACGTAATAATAATTAAGATAGAACTAGAAGTAGTCGTAATAACTTTAATTCTAGCTGTAAAGTTAGCAAATGTCTTACCTTACTGGCAAGAGATGATGTCTACAATAGTTCCTGGCATACGCCAGTATGACATGTGTTCGTTACTCGTCAGAAATCTTAATTTTGTGACGTGATTGTTTCTAATGGAAATAATCGAGAGAGATTAAAATTGGAAACTACCTATGCACTTCTGACTTTAAACTAAAAGTTGAGGGCTGATTGTTTTTTACTTGATATTTAAAAAAACAAAGGTAAATAAATTTTAATTTTAATCAAATTGCAGATAATGTTTGTCTTGCTCAACTTTGACTTCGCATCGTTGCAAATTATTCGTCGACGCATGCGCAAATAATGACCTGGAAGCACTCTAGCCTTTTCCTTCCACACACTTCAAACATTTTTTGAATGGAGATGCGAAAACATGTTAAAGAAAATAAATGGGTGATTTATTTGTCAATCTCTCAAAATGTCTGAAATCTATTATATAATTAGTGCAACATAACTTTCAGTTACAATAATTTATTTTAGTGAATATTTATGAGTGGATCATATTCTAAGGAATCTAATATTTAATAGTCATTTTATCGACAAGTAACACCGAGGAGGCGGGGCGGTTGCGGTGGAGTCTGATAAATGGACATTAATATATTATATAGTCTACATTGATCAGGTTTAAATGTGAAATGTCATGATGAAATATATTAGAATTGGCAACTTTATTTTTTTAAAATTTTATATATTTACTAAGTATCTGGATCCCTGCCAAAATATAAATTTGCCAAATAGACTCCCTGCCAAAATATAGTCCCACTAAATATTCCCTATCAATACATATTCTTGCTAAAAATACTCCCTGCCAAACTTTATTTGATTAACATATCATTGAAAGTACCTATTTAATCACAGAGAAGAAAAGTACATAGCCTCTCTTGAAATATCATAGTTAATATTATTATTGTATTTAAAATAATAAAAGATACATTTTCGTAAACTTCAAACTGTAGGCTCTACCCAGCTCAAGCCCACAAATCGATTTAGTCAGGCAGACAGACAGAATAATAGATAGATAAACAAAAAGACTACTATGACAAAAGCAAGTAGCGGATGAATGAAAAAAACAATTGTTTGATTAGGTGAGCGTTACTGACCCGTACGTTTATGTCTGTGTTTCGTGTAACATTTCTCATATTTACTCCAATCAATTATTCATTATGTTCCTCTCCATGCGACGTTTACTCACATTGGAGTGACCAAATATTTAATACATTACAATCCACACTAGTGCAAAACAAATCTTAAAATTCATGAAATTGTCGTTCATCGCGTTGCACAAAACAATACAAAATATTACATATAATATGTTGTGACTATAGTTATTTTCTTTTTGCATTTCTCTGGACCTTTCAAGTTTCATAATCAGACTTGTTTTTCCCTTTACCATCCATGCAAGAATTATTATTATTATAATATTTATTATTATTATTCAGCCTCTTTCCACGACTTCTGTTTGATTGTCGGTTGTGATCCAAGGTCTCGGAATCTTAACAAGATTCTGGGAGATCCAAGGTTTTACGGAGGATGTGAGCACTTCCGAGGAGCGCTGCTTTGAGTAGTGGAGCAAGTCTGCCGTTTCCAGGGAATTATTATTATTTATTATTATTAATATTACTATTATTACTAGTATTATTATTATATAGCCAATATCTGGGGTGGCGTTGTGTCACAAAATCAATGTGCTATTTGCAAGAACTTAAATTGAAAAAATAAATACCACATAACAAGTATAGAGTTTTGCAGTGAAGACATATTAGGGAGACGAGAGAGAGAGAGAGAGAGAGAGAGAGAGAGAGAGAGAGAGAGAGAGAGAGAGAGAGAGAGAGAGAGAGTGAGAGAGAGAGAGATCTGGAGAGAGAGAAATTGAAAAACTCGGAATGACAGAAAGAGATGAAGATGAAGCGACAAATAGAAGACGATGCAGAGAAAAGGGGGAGAAGACATAAGCGATAAGAGTGAATGAGTGAGAGATGAAACAAATATATGTCAGAAAATTAAACTAATATTTTTTTTTAATTGTAATATAATTATTTTGAACAATTCATAGACAAGGTTGTTAGACCCAATAATGAGTTTATTTCATTTTATCAAAGTTTCTATTAGAAATAAAATATGCAATTTTTAAATTTAGCAGCTCCTTGTAAATGAAAACGAAAACAACGTGCGTCCGAATCTTTGTCACCGCCATTTTGTCACCACTTACAGATCTGTAAAAGTCAAATAAATATGAACGAAATAAATATATTAAATACGTGGATTAAGACAAAATATCTCAAATAAAAAAGCAATTGTTATATATTAGATTCATTAATATAAACTTATGTTCCTAGTGTTTGTTTTCTTAATGCTTTTAAAGAGACAGTATGAAAAATTGTAGCGTTAATGAATTACCACTATGCTTCCATTTATTCAGTGTGGACATGAAAATAGAATGTAAGTAATTTTCTATAATAAAAGAATATAAAATACAATTTTAATTAAGAATATACCGTTAACAAAGAGATGAAACGAACTTAAAATGAAAATAAGAATGAAGGGCTTTGTGAAATCATGTTTCATGGTCATATTTGATTAGTTTAATCAATATTGTAAATCTGAGTGATCTAGTCTTCACGGTGAACTCTGATATATAGTGTGAACAATATAGACTACAATGTCAAATCTGATTACTCTAGTCTTCCTTGTGAGCTCTGGCATTGTCAACAATGTCAAATCTGAATTTCTCGTCTTGATTGTGAACAGGTATGTGATACATTGTCAAATCAGATTGATCTAATCTACATTCTGATCCCATTTCGTAATTAGAATTAGTTTAAATGAGATAATCTGTATAAACGAATAGAATGCCACATTTAATTGATTTTCTTCTACAATTCCAGTCACATATTTCGTATTTGTTAAAACAGATTATTGAAGAAAGAAGGTAAAGGTTTCAGAATACACAATTTCTCAATAGCGAGTTTGATTCTAAACCTTCTAAACTCCAGATTTATTAATGAAGTCCAGATAGTCGTATTCTTTGCTTAAAGATAATGATATGTTTTATTAATAGTATATATAAAGAAACATATTATTATAAATATATATTAGTATATATAATACCATTACAATTACTACTGTTAATACAATTATTGTTTCTACTATTATCCATATTTGCTAAAACTATTATTACTACTATTACTACTACCACTACTATTATAACTACTACTACTTCTACTAAAACGACGACTAATAATACAATAACTAGTTCTACTCAAACAACTATTTGTCGCCGTTGTACTCTGGAGTGATTTTGTAATAATGAATTATATAAATATTGCTAATTTGTTGTGATACAAAACATCTACAAGTGTCGAGGCAGAGTACGGGTCACTGGTTATATATGAATATCTGCAAGTATTATGCGGATATACTAGTACGCCGACAAGTTGACTCATGGCCCCCACTCAGTTATAAGCTGAGAATCGATTTTATGAAATGGGTGTACAACAATTATGAAAATAGTCGAACAGAGAACAAGACGTTATGCTTAGATTATCACTTCAGATTACGATAACAAACGAAAGAAATTACTTTTCACTGACAGATACACGAGATAACAATAATTTGAATAAAAGAAAAGGTAACAATATTTAGAAAAAGAAGTAATATATATTATGTCCTAGTTTTCATCTTAATGCCATAAAGAGCAAGTTCAAGCCACACTTTCGATCACAACTTAATCTCGATGTGTTGGAGTGACTTACAACACGCTGGAAAACTCACTATATGACATGACATCACCTCATCAACAGATTCCAAATTCCACATGGAAATCAAAGATAGAGATCAAGATGAAACCAAAAACAAAATCCCTGAAACACAAGGACTTGCAGAACTAAGTGTCCAGTCAATTACTCCATTAATAAGTTCTAAGGTTTGCATAGGCCTCTAAAAGAGGTAAAGGTTAACATGTTCAAAAGTAAACATAGCATCATAATAAAACCTAACCATTCACACAATACAAAGACATTTTTACCTTATACAGCGAGGGTTTACTGTTAAATGTACAACCCAAAGTAGCGAGTGACCCAGACTCAAAAACGCTCACCACAAGAGACAATTGGAAAAAGAGTAAAGGGTAAAATTATCACTTTTATCTCCCCTTGAAATCACACCTGTCTCTGCTAGGCACACCTTTGATCCAGCAAATTACCTAGAGCTAATACTATTATGACTTTCTTAACAACTTCCGACCACCTCTGCCGGCCCAGTAACAACGCTTCCCATTGTATACCCCCAAACACAGACACAGAGCATTAACCACTTGCCATGTTTACTGGCCATGGTTGCACAAATTTAAAAAAACAAAACCTTCACTCACCTAATATTCGCAAGTATCAAACACCAATCAGTAAATTTGCCACCATGCATGACTCATTCGTTCAGGACCTCACTTCCAAAACAAGCATTATGCAATATCCACATCATTTGAATTATAAATATAGTTTTAGTTAATATTGCACTTTATGAAAATATATATAAAATATATGGGAATATTTCTCATGATATGACATTATTACTACTACTAAAACTTGTACTATTATGAAACAGCTAATACCAATAATGATGATGACAACCTCGATGATGATGATTTGCAGACTGAATATTTATAAAGTAATGAAATAATATAATAGAATGACGACTTTCCCTTTACTTACCACATTTATAGTAGTGATAACTTTTTTTGAATTCATTTCGATATATCTCTTCAACTTGATTAATGGCATCCTTTTCCGCTTCTGTTATGCAGTTTACTTTCCAGCATGCCACAATATCCTTCAGTCCCCTGAAACAAAACCCTGTACACTACATAATAATGATATTGCACTTTCAATAATTCTTCAATAATTTATAATCCACAATGAGTACTTTCATCGCAAACAATGGATGCTCCAAATATAAAGTTAATTTCTTCACTTCTCAATTGAACACATGCCTCTACAGGTAACTTTGAAATAGATCAAATGTAATAAATGAATGTGTAGATTGTAATATAAATCACTAGTTATATAAATGTAATAAAATAATTTGTAGATTGTAATATAAATCACTAGTTATATAAATGTAATAAAATAATTTGTAGATTGTAATATGAATCACTAGATACACATCTTTTATCACCCTTCATAGGCCTTGTTGACTTGATTTGGGTTGAATGTTATAAAACAGTTAGAGTAAGTAGATTTCTAATAGGGTAAGAATATTATTACCGACATTTAACAGTCTTTGAAGCGCTACGTTATTGGCATAATGTCACTGAGTAAAGTTGAACGTTTTAATAAAAATAAGAATAAGAATATCTTTTGATGAAAATCTTTGTGTTTCTACATCTAGGCATAACCTCGCAAACTACTGAAACAGAACTCATTAAATAATACCGTAACCTGTTACAAGCAGTTTAAAAGAGTGTAGTACACGTTGTGCAGTAATCATTTCTGGCAAACGTCGCTGTTTAATATTGTGATCTTACAGGGCATTAAAAAAGATCACCGATGCTAGTCACCGACTAAATACTTAATTAACTGTTCAATGTGTTATGTGTGAATAAAACAGAAAAATGTGTCCCTACTTCAAGTGTCTTGGCTCCCTCAATTCAGCTCATGGAGTCCGTCAGACTAGGCATCTATCTATCTATCTATCTATCTATCTATCTATCTATCTATCTATCTATCTATCTATCTATCTATCTATCTATCTATCTATCTATCTATCTATCTATCTATCTATCTATCTATCTATCTATCTATCTATCTATCTATCTATCTATCTATCTATCTATCTATCTATCTATCTATCTATCTATCTATCTATCTATTTATCTATCTATCTATCTATCTGTCTGTATGTCTGTCTGTCTGTCAGTCTGTCTATCTATTCCTTAGTCTTGTCGACCGTTGGGGCACCACTGATGACCTGACAACCAGCTCCCTCCATTCCATTCTGTTCTCTGCTAATCTCACTGTATCTCTCAACTTCAGTCCTGTCCACTCTGATATGTTATCCTCCCTACTTTTCCTCTGTCTTCCTCTCCTTCGCCCTCCTTGCACATGTCCATAACATTTCATTTTGCCTTTTATTTAATGGCCAATAGCTCTTCATAAGGACAAATGTCTTGCGTTAGTCAGTTTCCCATTTCCTCATTGGTGACCTGATCTCTATACGAAATGCCAAGTAACCTTTGAAAGTATCTCATTTCAGTAGATTGTATCCACATTTTGAGATTCGCTGTGATGAACCATGTAGATCCTCACAGGCCATGTATAAATGCAAGTATATTAAAGATTGTCTGTTATAAATATACACATTTATATAATGTTAAATAATTAGCCTATTGATATATAATTGGTTATCGAACGCCCAATCTTGAACCTGACGGAGGCATGCGATACGGTTGATTAATAAACCAGCTCAACTAAATAATTTTGTGTATAAATTTATATATATATATATCTTTTCCATAAATATACCTACATAATAAGATACGAGTTTTCCACACGATTCATTTTAAACTATTTCTTTCCATTAAAAATATTCTGTACAGAATCTCCTCTATACGTTGACTGGAATATAGATAATCATATTTCATTTACTTCTGAGAAACCATTTGAAACCACTGATAAATTTAATTTTATGCTCTCTTTGCAGGGAACCTAAAACAATCTTTTTCTTCATTTGAGCTTATATTATTAAATAATGACGTATTTATGTATTGAATCTTTGGCATTGATTCTTCCAATAGAATGAGTTTAACTACTGCAAAGTTCATTTCCTCACTTCCAATATTTCTCGTGTAGAATGAGTTTAACTACTGCAAAGTTCATTTCCTCACTTGCAATATTTTGGACCTGGAAAGTCAGAAAAAGTATCAGGTTTTTTGATTATCCGAATGCATTCCTTCAAAGAAGGAGTGGGTTCTTCTTGTCCATCATGAGGTCCTGAAAAGAATCATAGACGCACATTTACTTTTTGAAGCTTGTTTGGTGAGGCGTTTATTTTGCGATTTAAATTAATAAAAGTATACGCTAATACCTAAATGTGTCACATCGCATGTGAATCCATATATTTACTTTTTAGGTATAGTATTCTTTTGTGTCTAATAATTAACTTCTAAATTATTGTTTACCGACTGGCAAGAGTGAGTAAGCCCAATAATCTTCTATTTACTCCTTGATTGTATAAAACAAAACAAAATATTATTCTAATTTTATCAAATCATCAAAAACTCGAGTTACAAATTAGTTAACGCATGGAGAACACCCTCCCACTACTCTATTCTATGGCATATGAATTCCCACACCCTGTTCAGTCTACGGTTAAGTCATGCTAGGGCAATAACCTGGAAAGAAGGAACATCATAATGGGTCATTCAGTGACAAACTTCAGTGTAAGAAACAACTTAATGTTTCATTCGGAGACAAACTTCAGTGTAAGAAACAACTTAATGGTTCATTCGGAGACAAACTTCAGTGTAAGAAAACAACAGTCACTTACAGACCTCACAGTCTCAGACAATGACATACCAAAATTCTTAAAGTAATAACAATTTAATATAGCTTAAAATGTAAGACGTTAATATAATGGAAGAAAAATGAAATCCAAAATTGGTTTCAAACACGTACCAGCATTGTGAGAGAACGATTTGTGTAAATTTTGTGGAATTATATGATCGTTCATAACTTATTTGTCCCATCTAATAAAATGTCCGTCTGTTGTTAATCACATTTTTCAGATATTACCATAATTATATGTACATATGCATTAATAAATATCATTATCCAGGTCACAGGTTAAAAAGCACCCAAAAATTTAACTATTGTGCAGAAAAATGCTATAGGAAAACCTGAAGGTTCCAGTCTAAAAGTACCCTCACATTAATTTAAATGCTCTTGCTACATATTCAACAAGAAAGAACAATATTTTTTTCATCCACCTATTACACAAATCTTTAAAATCTAAAAAAAATATTAGAATACATTTAACACTATTTTCGTGCAGTGTGAATTTCAACCTCGGGCAGTAAAGCGTATTACATACTAGTGCTATAACATTATGACCCTAGTCAATTCGCTCTCTTCTGAGGAATTATTACACTGAATCAACTCCATCAGCTATTCAAACCAAAATACAACACTAACTGGACAAAGAAATTATTACACTGAATCAACTCCATCAACTATTGAAACCAAAATACAACACTAACGGGACAAAGAAACTAAAGATGACTACATCTCCAGATATGAATAACTTCCTTGACCTCATTAACAATATTACACTTACATTCAAAACTAATTCCTGCAGTGTGAAATCTAATAATTGTTAGTAATCTCCAATACCATACTGTGAAAAAAAGGTGTGTGTGCCTGTCTCTGCTAATTGCTAATTATTAAATTATGATATTTCATATTTAATACATAAACAATAATACTCTCATGCAAATAGCACGCACAGTCGTCTTTTGTCTTTGCGGTCACCAGATCGACTAGGTCAATCCCTGGAACAGTCTGCTAACTTATTAACTCTCTGTCCAAGTGTTACCTGTCTAGATGAACATACCTTAATTGAATTATCTTGTCAATCTTTGTCTTTAATCCAGCCCCTCATAAGCTCTCTATGACGAGGGTACTATCCCAAACTTGCACTTAACCGTCTTTCTATTTTCATTACATATTTGGCAGCCCCCCCCCCTCATCGTCATGCACAAGCTCCTCTCTATCAATATAACTAGAGTGGATAGTTATAAAATGAACAATTTATTAAAGAAAAATAAATATTAATTAAAAGGGTTTTCTTATTAATGTCATCAAAATTATGCACAAGTTAATATATCAGAAATCACAATCTCATCCGAGATGCGTAGAATTCAGTCAATCAAGAAATATATCATGTCAATTCCATAGAACAATTATTAGGAATTTTACATTATAGAAAAGATCTTCACAATTTAGTTTAGCTTACACAAATTCTCAATGTCAATAAGCCAACTAAATAAATGATACAGTCAAGTCAATGTAAGATATTAAAGAGAAGAATCAGAAATAGTTAATGAATTTAAGAAATCATAAAAAACGTGTACAGATTACACAGAAAATTCATAATAACGGTTCACCTGATTGCGGCCTTTGAGCAGTAGTCTTGTTCTTGTTCTGGCAATTAAAAGTCTTGTGGTATTGGCCTTGCCTCATAACAGTTCTGCATACCATCACATGAATATTTGAATAATCCGCACAGAATGCACAACACAAGCACTTAGTCACAATTCTTGTCCCATATGAATTACACAGCATAAGCACAGATCAGTTTCTTGTCCGAATTTGCACAATGCTGAAACTCAGTCTTTACCACTGTCCTTGAATAAAATAAGTGGATAAAGTTTTACAGTTACAATTTGTAATATTGGTTTCAAACACTTGGCCACTTTACTTGGCTCTTACGGTTCCAAAAGTTTCTTGGCAGAGTTCAACTTATACTCCTTGCAGCAGCTCCCCACAGTAACTCGGCTTTCTTGAGTGAACCCAATTCTTCACGCAAGTGCAACTGGTTGTCTATGAATCTTCTTCCAGTTAGAAGATACAGTCCGTCGTACTCTACAGGTACGTCATAGTACACACGCAGCGTCCCACACTTCTCTTAGAATATTACTTAGAGTCCCAACAAGAATTTCTCCTGCTCTTGGATCTCAGTACCTTCTGAAAATCCAATGGCAGTTACAGTTGTCAACGTCGAAGTTAAACTTCAATCTTCAACCGTCAATGCATACGAATGTCGAGATAAGCAATGTCAAGATAAGTGAAGCTTGATGGCAGCAAGAGATGAAGTTTACCAATGCTTGCACATCAGCAGAAACAATACGGCTTGCTTGCAAGTAGAACTTGAATCTTGCATCTCAGCAAAGCAGAAATGGAGTGGAATACAAACGAAACGGAACGGAACGGCTTGCTAACTGTTGACAGAAGAAACGTAATGGCACGCATCAGTCTTGTGTTTCAGATATTCGTAATCTGTACTTTTATTCTCGATTCTTCATTTAAAATTCCTTTTTACAATTCTTTCTTCTGATTCTTTGTTTAAAAGAGAATAAAATTGATATTGTTTAAACTGGTTAAAATATTTACAAAGGAAAACATACTTCAAACAGATTTTAAGCAATATTAAAAATCAGTTAAATGACAATTCACTATTTCGGACTTACCTTTCTCTTCAGCTCTAACCATGAAGCCGTCACGTGGGACCCCGATGATTTTAACAAAAGTGAGGGTTCAATTTCGAATCTGCCCTTATTTGTGATTCTAGGGGTCATCTGGAAGATTCTAGAATTTATCAGCCTTCAGGCTAGAACAGAGTTGTTCCTAAAGCTTTGCCCGAATAGATACGGTTGGCTGCACAAACACTAAAGGTAGTGCGAACTTGTTTGCTAAAATTAATCTGAGCTATGTAAGAATCAGTGACCTTTTACAATAACTCCCCTTTATTCTGGATGTAGGTCAGAGTTGTTTGTTTCAAACCTCATCACGCTGAGATTTGAATGACGCAAATTTAAATTTAAAATTACAAAAATGAAGAATTAATTAAATATTAATTAAATTAATTAATAAAGTGCATTAATTTGCATTTCCCCCCACACAAAGTATTATTACTACTTAAAACAATGAATTTCAATCCTCTTAAGGAATTAATAAAGTAAGTCAAATAACACATTAACGGAGAGACAACAAATAAACAGTTATTCATAGAAGGGAGGCTTAAACATAGCGGCATCAGTTTATTCAAAAAAATTTCATACTTTGATCACAAACTGTTCACACTACAGGCAGAGTCCCACAGATTCCCAAGGAGTCTTACTCAAGACGGAAATTTGATGACGTCAGGCATGGTGGTTTGTCTGCTAATTTCATGGTTATGGTGCTAGGGGAACAGAGATTTGATTGGAATGTGCTCGGTTAAACAAGCGAGTGAGGCAAACACAAAACGTAATGAGTTTTCATTAGTCTGAGCTCATTAACGAGCCCAAATGTCATCTTCCTTTGTAAGTGGCTGTCATTATCAACTTCTGACCAGAGTGTGTAAACGGGAAAGGAGTCATGATCAATGATCAGCATTTCCAGAAGAAGAACAGGGAAATCCCCAGTGATCAGATGATATTTAATACATCTGTGTGGGCACATCTGTTGCAGCCAACCGAACGATGGATCAGCATAACGCACAAATCATTCACAAGTATCTGGAACAATAACTGGACATCACACCATAGTAGGCAATCTTGAAAATCCCAGAAGTGAGTATGAAATCCAAGAAAAATCTTTTAATAAATACATACATAAATGCACAACTACCCCTTTACATGGGTATATCGCAAAACGGTTACAACCGGGTAATCGTCAAAAAAAACCCCAAACACATGTCAGTTTTATATATATATATATATATATAAAGAAGTACAAAATATATAGAAAGATGGATGGATGGATGGATGGATAGATGGATAGATAGATAGATGGATAGATAGATAAATAGATAGATAGATAGATAGATAGATAGATATATAGATAGATAGATAGATAGATAGATAGATTGAAGTAAATTAAGCAAGCTTCTCAAAATTACAATGCTCCACTCTTTATGTATATTTCGTTGGATTACATTACTTCCACAGTGTCTTATAAATATTATAAGTTAAATATATTCTTAATTCAATATTGAATAAATGTACATTTCTTTATTAGACGGACACACACAGTCCACCACACATACAGACACACACATACAGACACACACACACACAGTCCACCACACACACAGACACACACACACAAACAGAATTATATAGAAAAGTAGAAAACAAGAATTTATATTGAAATTAGTCTAAGAGTACATAGATGTGAAAGTCGATGGGTATTTTCTTAACTATTTCGTTATTTACTTCTGCAAGAAGGAAATGTATTACTCCAGGTTGTCTTAGAGTAAAAGCTGCCACATAAAATGCTCCCAGGGCCATCGAGAGTATATCCATCATTACAGGAGAAGTTACAAATCGATCCATAGACATTTTCTCTGTAACCGGAACAGAGTTTGCTCCCATTGTTAAAGTATGGAAGAGGTGGACAATAGTACACTGTTCATAAAATAAAAATAAGAGGAAGCGTATAACATCACAAACATTACTTAAGGTATCCAATAATGTACTGTACGAAATAGTTAATAATTATGATATATATCCTCTCTCTCTCTCTCTCTCTCTCTCTCTCTCTCTCTCTCTCTCTGTATATAGAGTATAGGTAGAGAGGGAGGGAGATATATACAGAAAGACTGACAGACAAATGAATGGATAGATAGATAGATAGATAGATAGATAGATAGACATAAATAGATAGATGGATAGATAGATAGGTAGATAAATAGATAGACAAATAGGTAGATAGATAAATAGATAGACAGATAGGTAGATAGATAGATAGATAGATAGATAGATAGATAGATAGATAGATAGATGACTGTCTAGAACTGATCGAAATCAAACACATACAAAACTCTTCACATAAAAATCCTTTAAAATAAACAAGTGATATATAATCCTTTACCTGCTGTCGCTAGGTCTCCAAGGACCATAATCACGATCATAAGCAAGATACGTGAATCCCTCATGATGATAGTATAAACTTGCAAATTAAAATATATACACACACTTTAGTGAGATATGTCATTTGAAACAAATTTATATTATGCAAAATAATTGAAAGTACGTATTATAGGAGTCTATTGCAAATATTTCTTGTTTCTTTGCAAACGGAAGATAATAGCACTGCCTATAAGAAATTAAGCAAAATATATGTCAGTTAAAAAGATACAAAGATGTATGTAATTAATATGTCATTGCGTATTATTAATTAATTATTGCATTCTATCAACGAAAAACCACACGTTTTCTTCAAAATAAATATAATTTCATTAACAGATAATGCTCTTTCTTGAATTTCAATACTTCACTTTGAAAGTTCTCTTCCGTCTGAACTGAACTTGTGTTGAGAGAGGGGAGATGATTAAGTTGATTGCACAAAGCCTAATTGACAAATAAAAGAAACCGAAACCAAAAATAAAAAGGGGACATAATCGAGTTGATTGTACAAAACTAATTTATTTTTTAAGAAAAAAGAAAAAAAATAGTGTTGAATATGACATTGTGTTTGTCAAAACCGTTATTTCGACATCTACCAGCGGCATCAGCGATGATGTAAGCATCTATACTGCATTTCTACATACCAAATACTGTTATTCAGTATGCTATACTGCTTTATTAATTTAGTGTGACAATAGAGTCATTATAAAATAAGTACTATGACTTAATTGCTTCCTTGATTTAGAGCGAGCCTATAGCCATAATGCAATAAGAACTATGACTTAATTGCTTCAGTGATTTAGAGTGAACATAGAGCCTTTATGAAATAAGATCAGTGATAGGATTAAAAAAATAATAAACCACACAAAAATCTGTTGGATGAGTGTTGGTGTTACTTTTACAATAGAAATATTAATCTATTGGAATGGAGCATTAATTTTACAACAAAAATAAATATCATTGTTCATTAAACTGTTTGATGATTTAGAGTGACTTATACATAAGAAACAATATTCTTTATACTCTAGGATGATTTAGACCTACTATTGCAATACGAAACATTATTTATTAAACTGTTGGACGATTTAGAGTTACATCTTCATTAGAAACATTATTTATATTTCTGTTGGACAATTTAGAATTACGTCTACATAAGAATGGTTATTCATTAAACTGTTTGACGATATAGTGTAACTTATTCATAATAAATATTATTTAATAAACTGTTGGACTATTTGGTGTCACTTCTACAGGAGAAACTTTATTAGTTAAATTGTAGGACGATTTAGTTTACTTCTACATAAGGAACATTGTTCACTAAACTGTTGGACGATTTAGTGTTTACTTCTACATAAGGAACACTATTCATTATGCTCTTGGATGACGTATAGAATAAATCTATGCAGTGGAAGAATAATTAATATATTCCCCGACGCAAGAAACAAATATCAAAATATTATTTTGTTCATAAGTAGTGATAAGCATGGTACATGTAAAAATAACGACATTTAATTATATACTTCAATATTTTAAGTTATGTCCGGATGTACATGTAAAGATATCTACATTTAATTAGATACCAATATTTTAAGTCATGTCCGGATGAATTTTAGAGGTGTAAACGGAAATGTTCCGAAAGTAGGAGTCTGAGAACGGGAACAATAAATAGCGCAAGTTGACCTAGATTGCACCTAGAAACTCTAAGAATAGTACATCAGAAGTAGACCTAGTTAGCGCCTAAAACTCTCACAACAGAAAATCAGAAGTAGACCTCGTTAACATCTAGAAATAATAGCAATAGAAAATCAGAAGTAGATCTAATTAGCACCTAGAAACTATAACAATAGAAAATCAGAAGTACACCTGGTTAGCACCTAGAAATATTTTTTTTGCAAGATTTGGCTTTCGGGTTACAAACTTGTTCCCGTTTGTACCGAGTTTTGTTTTGATTTGAAGACTTTGGTTAGACTCAAACTGAACATGCCACGTCATTTCTGCTAGTTAGTGAAGATGGCGGTAAAAGCAAACAGCATTGCATCATCAAAAGCATTTGCGACAAAACGGTCTTGATGCAATATTAGTTACCCCTGTTAATTTGCATTGTGGGATCCTTTATAGCTAGAATTCTAGAGAAAACATTATATTAATAAATCTTCTGTGTGTAAAACAAGAACTGTGTAGTAGGAGAGAGGAGAGTCACTGCTTATGTACTATTTTGAAACTGATTAAGTGAAATGATGTAATAGGGAGTAGACTAATTTTGTATGTGTTATATACTGTTATTTGTTTAGTACATTATCAATATACGCTGTTCTATTTTAAGGGATGAACTTTTCTGCCTAGGGTTCTCGTTGAGTTACCGGCTGATTCTTTGTCCCATCACCGTTATGGTCCCTACGTCTGGCAGTTACTTCTACATAAGAAACATTCTTTATTTTACTTTTGGATAACTTAGAGTTACTTCTGAATTAGAAGCCAATAAATATATATAAATGAATTTTTAGTTCTTTAAGGTTAAAAACCCCTTAAAGTTACTGTATAAATGACATAAATCTCATGGAATTGGTAGTTCTGTAATGTCAAAACCCCCTTAAAGTTACTGTATAAATGACATAAATCTCATGGAATTGGTATTTAATTAATGACCCCAAAACGCCCTTAAAGTTGTAAGTAGTTTTACCCACATTATTCTGACGCAACTAACTTTAAATCGGCGACCAGCCACATGACAATTGATTGTAAAACCTCTACTCTTTGACTTGGATCTGGTTCTTGAAAGTAAGTTATTTCTAGCATCTTGCGTACATTTTTTAATTCCAAGATACACAAATAAAATTATAAAACATCATAGAGAAACAAAACAATATTCCCCATGTTTTCAATACACGTTTACATGAATATTTCATCATAAATTCTCTAGCATCGACAAGTGACAATTGTAATCTTCCAAATTGTGTATAATTGCTTTAACAAATGGTAAAATTAAACGGCCATGTAAATACTAATAAATGTACGTAATAATAATTAAGATAGAACTAGAAGTAGTCGTAATAACTTTAATTCTAGCTGTAAAGTTAGCAAGATGTCTTACCTAACTTGTAAGAGATGATGTCTAATATTTTCAGTTCCTGGCATACGCCAGTATGACATCCAAATGTGTTCGTTACTCGTCAGAAATCTTAGTTTTGTGACGTGATTGTTTCTAAGGGACATAATCGAGAGAGATTAAAATTGGAAACTACCTATGCACTTCTGACAGTAAACTAAAAGTTGAGGGCTGATTGTGTAATTCTTGATATATTTAAAAACAAAGGTAAATAAATTTATATTTAACAAACTCGTAGATAATATTTATTGCTCAACTTAGACCTCTCATCGTTTCAAAGTATTTGTTGACGCATGCGCAAATAATGACCTGGAAGCAATCTAGCTTTTTCCATCCTCACACTTCAAACATTTTTTGAAAGGAGATGCGAGAACATGTTAAAGAAAATAAATGGCTAATTTATTTGTCAATCTCTCAAATTTTCGGAAATCTATTATATAAATAGTGCATCATAACTTTCAGTAACAATAATTTATTTTAGTGAATATTTATGAGTGGTTCATATTCTAAGGAATCTAATATTTAATAGTCATTTTATCGACAGTAACACCGAGGAGGCGGGGCGGTGGCAGTGGAGTCTGATAAATGGTCATTAATATATTACATAGTCTACATTGATCAGGTTTAAATGTGAAATGTCATGATGAAATAGATGTCTATTAGAATTGGCAACTTTATTTTCTTTTTAATTTTTATATAATTTCTAAGTAACTGAATCCCTGCCAAAATATAAATTTGCCAAATAGACTCTGTGCCAAAATATACTCTCACTAAATATTCCCTATCAATATATATTCTTGCTAAAAATACTCCCTCCCAAACTTCATTTAATTAACATCTCACTGAAAGTACCTATTTAATCAAAGAGAAGAAAAGTACATAGCCTCTCTTGAAGTCTCATAGTTATTATTATTACTTTATTTAAAATAATAAAATATACCTTTTCGTAAACTTCAAACTGTAGACTCTACACAGCTCAAGACAATGAACGCTGTAGGATTGATTGAACGTACACATTTATTTTTTCTTTCTCTCTGGGCGTGGTTTCTCAAAAATGTATTGGCAGAAGAGATATGTGCGATAGGTACTGCCAGAACAAACAGAAAATAATTCCCTAATGTTTTAAAAAATGTAAAAGAGTTTGAAATAAATCACACAGAGGAGATATGTGATGGCACAGAGAGGAAGATCTAACTTTCCAGAGGAAAGACAACAAGTCGGTTAATGTTATGTCAACCATTCTTGATGCCAATAATGCATTTACATCTCCAAGAAAAACAAATTATACCGAACATTCACTTTAGTAGGTCACTAGAACATGTTTCCTTTTTTTAACTAGTTTGCTGTTACCACCACCACCACCACCACCACCACCACCACCACCACCCAAAAGAAAAAATAAGTGAAGCTCACGGACACAAATATTTTATCACGTAGATAGCTGGAAGTGTGAATGAATGAATGGATGGATGGATGGATGGATGGATGGTTAGATGTGTGAGAAAGTGAATAGCCAATCAGTTTCTCGTGCAAAGAGACACAAATCGACAGGTATTCAGGCAGTTAGACAGACAGAATAATAGATAGATAGACAAAAAGACCACAAAGACACAAAAGCAAGTAGCGGATGAATGAAAAAACAAATGTTGGATTAGGTGATCATTACTGACCTGTACGTTTATGTCTGTGTTTCGTGTAACATTTCTCATATTTACTCCAATCAAATATTCATTATGTTCCTCTCCATGCGACGTTTACTCACATTGGAGTGACCAAATATTTAATACATTACAATCCACACTAGTGCAAAACAAATCTTAAAATTCATGAAAGTGTCGTTCATCGCGTTGTACAAAACAATACAAAATATTACATATAATATGTTGTGACTATAGTTATTTTCTTTTTGCATTTCTCTGGACCTTTCAAGTTTCATAATCAGACTTGACTTTCTCTTTACCATCCATGCACGAACTATTATTATTATCCTCTTTCCACGACTTCTGTTTGACTGTCGGCTGTGATCCATGGTCTCGGAATCTTTTCCAAGATTCTGGGAGATCCAAGGTTTTAAGGATATGGGCACTTCCGAGGAGTGCTGCTTTGAGTAGTATAGTAGTCTGTGGTTTCCAGGGAGTTTATTCAGGTAGCCTTCCAATTCAGATGTTATGTTCCCCAAGGCACCTATCACTATAGGTATCACTTCTGCTTTTACATTCCACAGTCTCTGAATTTCTAATCTGAGGTCTTGGTATTTTTCTATTGTTTTCTATTCTATTTCTCTTTCTTTTGTTTTTATGTTTCTATCACTTGGAACAGCGACATCAATAATTTGTTTCAAATTGACGACATTTTAGGATTTGCAATATTTATTATTTTGCCAAAGAACGTGATAAAATGTCTTATGTATCATTTTCTTTATAATTCGTCCTATTACAGCAAGGGACACTACTCGTGAAAGATGTCTGATTGGACCCTAAGAGTTATTAGATCGTGAGAATGTTATTCGTAATTAAAGGAATATTTCAAGTCGATGCTATTTCTTTGTCACACGGAGCGTTACAGTTTGACGGAATATTCCTGAAGAGTCTAAAAGAATACTATGTCGACATTCTTTCCTGTTTGAGATTTGGTTTCGCTAGCAGTGTTTCAATTGCAAAGTCTGATTAATTTTATCGTCTATTACACATTATCAAGAATGGGATGGATAGAGGGACTTACCTCTTACTTTCATTATATTTTGGGAAAACGATTAACTTGAATTTAGAGCGTGAGATATGAAGAGATTTGATTTTATTGCAGAGTTTGCAAAGTAGCAATGCAAAAGTGAGACATGTGTACTGAAAGAGAAAGAATGAAACAGAGTTAGAATAAGCAGGGAGACGAGAGAGAGAGAGAGAGAGAGAGAGAGAGAGAGAGAGAGAGAGAGAGAGAGAGAGAGAGAGAGAGAGAGAGAGAGAGAGAGAGAGAGAGAGAGAGAGAGAGAGAGAGAAATTGAAAAATTCGGAATGACAGAAAGAGATGAAGATGAAGCGACAAATAGAAGATGATGCAGAGAAAAGGGGGAGAAGACGTAAACGATAAGAGTGAATGAGTGAGAGATGAAACAATTATATGTCAGAAAATAATAATAATATATATTTTTTAAAATTGTAAAATAATTGTTTTCAACAATTCATAGACAAGGTTGTTAAACTTGAATAATGAGTTTATTAAATTTTGTCAAAGTTTCTATTACAATAAAATATGCAATTTTTAATTCTAACAGCTCCTTGCAAATTAAAACGAAAACAACGTGCGTCAGCATCTTTGTCACCGCCATTTTGTCACCACTTACAGATCTGTAAAAGTCAAATAAATATGAACGAAATAAATATATTAAATACGTGGATTAGGACAAAATATCTCAAATAAAAAAGCAATTGCTGTATATTAGATTCATTAATATAAACTTATGTTCCTAGTGTTTGTTTTCTTAATGCTTTTAAAGGACAATATGAAAAATTGTAGCGTTAATGAATTTCCACTATGCTTTCATTTCAGTGTGGACATGAAATGGTACCGAATCCAAATAGAATGAAAGTAATTTTCTTAAATATAAAAATATAAAATACCATTTTAAAATAAGAATATACCGTTAAGAAAGAGATGAAACGAACTTAATTAAAATGTGAATGGAAAATAAGACTGATGGGCTCTGTGAAATCATGTACATGGTCATATTTGATTAGTTTAATCAATATTTTCAAATCTGAGTGATCTAAGTCTTCACTGTGAACTCTGATATATAGTGTGAACAATATAGACTACATTGTCAAATCTCATTACTCTAGTTTTCATTGTGAACTCTGGCGGAGTCTACATTATCAAATCTGATTGGTCTAGTCTACAATGTCAAATTTGACTGTTGTAGTCTTAGGTTTGAACTATGATCTAGTCTACATTGTTAAATCTAATTGGTCTAGTCTTCATAGTGTACTCTGGCATTGTCTACAATGTCAAATCTGACTGCTCTACTCTTCATTTTGAACTCTGGTGTAGACTATACTGTCAAGTCTAATTGGTCTAGTCAACATTGTGAACTAGTATATTTTACATTGTCAAATCAGATTGGTCTAGTCTACATTTTGATCACATTTTGTAATTAGAATTAGTTTATGTCACGGCCGCCATTGTTGTTGTTGTCTGACTGTCACTGACCTCACTCTCTCCTTCTCGGTCAAAGGGGGGGAGGGTCAGGTCAGATACCGTGATTTGCCAGGATCACATCGAACGGTCAGATATTGATGACCATTCTCACACTCAGACACCACAAATAATATTGTGGGGAATAGGATAACTTTACTCCGAGTGTGGGGTAAAATGTGAAAAGCTGGCGTGTGTGTGTGTGTGAGCAGGCGTGTGAATGTCGTGTGAGGGACGCACAGAACGAACAGACAAACAACCGCACCAACATACACTTTCAAAACCAAGAAAGGAAGCCCAACTCTTGAAAAAGAGTTTACAAAGAATTTAATTTAAAAAGAAAAACGGGCTTAACTTTCACACGGTGTTAGTCATTCACTCTGACACGTCTACACCTGACATTCATGGGATGGGGAAAATGAGCGATGAAAAGATGAAAGAAATATGATGATGAATAAACTAAACAATAAAATAAAATAAAACTATAAACAGTGAGGATCGTTTCTACCACTGCCAAAATAGAGTGGCACAATACTTTGGGCATAGCCCGATACAAAACACACTAGCGTTAATGACCGCTAAAATTATCTCACGTTAAAAATAAATGTTCTTATTAATAGCAACGTCAATAAATGTTTGTAAAGAAAAATTGTTCAGTAATGATAATGTTTACATTCTAACTATCCTACCTAGTAATGCACCTCTAAGAAAAGTTTTCCTACTTACTAGTTTTTGTAAAATACTGGCCTGTCGATGCACTGGAGAACACACAAAGTTACAGTCACTGACATCTACGAACAAATATACTTGAACGACGGAAACACGGCGATTTTTGTCCCGCAAAGACACTCGGTTCTTGGCAGTAGAACCCGGGCGGCTCTCCTCGACGACAGTACAAATCTTCAGTTCACGGACACCTGTCTTCTGCGACGGTTCCAAAATCCAAAATCTCTAGCTCACGGACACCTGTCTTCTGCGACGGTTCCAAAACGTAGCTCATGGAGGCCTGTCCTCAGCGACAGTTCCAAGATGTAGCTCATGGAGGCCTGTCATCAGTGACAGTTCCAAGATGTAGCTCATGGAGGCCTGTCAGCGACAGTTCCAAGATGTAGCTCATGGAGGCCTGTCATCAGTGACAGTTCCAAGATGTAGCTCATGGAGGCCTGTCATCAGTGACAGTTCCAAGATGTAGCTCACGGAGGCCTGTCATCAGTGACAGTTCCGAAATTTGAGTGGCATCGAATATTCTTGTCCTGACTCAGTTTCGGCCCCTCAGTACTTCGCTGATGGTCGACAACTGCCCAGGTTTTGGACCCACGTAGAATAATAACAGACACTGCTTTACAGGTTTCCTGGCGAATTGAGTGCGACAAAACACACGTCTAATCCAATACTCTACATGGTGAATATTCACTTCTTTCCTCCCCGATTATGACGGAGAGGGAAAGAATGTCCAGACTCGGTATAGGCACCAGTCAGGGCTACTACACCTTTCTGAAGTCCAGACTGACGCACACTCGTTTGAAGTAGTTCTTCTCTATTTTTTTATACATACACAGTTTTCACAAGCAAGACTCCGTGTGTATTCCTAAGCTACAGACGCTAAGAAAGGTGTATTACGCTAAAGAGTTGCAAAACTCTAAAATATAGTCCCTAATAAAATTTGTAATAAAAATACTAATAAAAACTAAGAAGATTTTCCCTAATAAAATTTATAAATACAATTATCAAAACAAGTTTGTAATAGAAATACTAGTAAGAACTAACTATATTTTCCTCATATTATAAACGTAATTATTAAACATCTAACACTAATAATTTATCAAATATATTTTTTATAAAATGTTAAAGCATGGACTTAGCAAAGCTTGCTGACCAAGTAGATAAGCAGCGTCCTGACATTAATTGGAAAGCAAACTGCTTTCAGCACCCCTAATTTAACCTTTCACCCTACCCGCAGATGAACCTGAAACGTCCCCGTTGGGTCGCATATGGGGGCAAGAGGGAGAAAAATAAATTTTCTGATTACCCCCTCACACCCCCTCTGTCTTTCCGTGACAGTTTAAATCATGGAATCTGTTTAATCGTGCAAAATGCCATATTTAATTGATTTTCTTCTCGATTCCAGTCACGTATTTGTTAAAATTGATTATTACAAAAAAAAAAAAGGTAAATATTTCACACTACACAATTTCTCAATATTGAGTTTGATTCTAAGCCTACTAAACTCAAGTTTTATTAATACAGTCAAGATGGTCGTATTCTTTGCTTAAAGTTAATGATTTATTTTATTAATAGTAAATATATATTGAAACCGATGCATTGAACAAAATATTTCAAATATATATTAGTATATATAATACCATTACAATTACTACTGTTAATACAATTATTGTTTCTCCTATTACCCATTTTTGCTAAAACTACTACTTCTACTATTAAATACTACTTATTCTACTAAAACGATGACTAATAATAGACTAACTACTCTTACTACTACTAGTACTATTACTACTACTATTATTACTACTATTACTATTTTTACTATAACTACTACTACTTCTACTAAAACATCGACTAATAATAGACTAACTACTTCTACCAAAACTACTACTACTTCTACTAAAACATTGACTAATAATAGAATAACTACTTCTACCAAAACTACTACTACTACTACTAAAACGACGACTAATTATACAATAACTATTTCTACTCGAACTATTTCTATTTGTTGCAGAGTTCTCTGGAGTGACTTTGTAATAATGAATTATATCAAATATTTTTAATTAGTTGTGATACAAAACATCTACATGTACCGATGCAGAATATGGGTCACTGGTTACATATGTATATATGCAACTGTTACTCCGATATACTAGTACGCCAACAAGTTGACTCACGGCCCCCACTCAGTTATAAGCTGAGAATCGATTTTATGAAATGGGTGTACAACAATTATGAAAATAGACGAACAGAGAACAAGATGTTATCATTAGATTATCACTTCAAACTACGATAACAAACGATAGAAATTACTTTTCACTAACAGATACGCGAGTAAAGAGTTAATAACAAGAATTTTAATAAAAGAAAACTTAACAATATTTAGAAAAATAAGTAATATATTTTATGTCCTAGTTTTCATCATAATGCCACACAGATCAAGTTCAAGCCACACTGTAGTCACGTTCTGATGACAACTTATCTGGATGTGCTGGAATGACGTACATCATGCTGGTAGACTTGCAATAGGACATGACATCATTTGAGGAACAGATTCCAAATTCCACATTTAAATCAAAGTTAGAGATCAAGATGAAACAAACAAAAAAAAAGCCCTGAAGCAATTGCAGAGTCTAAGTGTCCAGTCAATTGCTCCATTAATAAGTACTAAATTTGGCAAAGGTCTCTGAAAAAAATAAAAGTTTAACATATTCAAAACAAAAGATAGCATTATAATAAAACCTAATCATTCACACAATACAGACATTCTTTTATCTTAGCCCCAGCAAAGGTTTACTTCTCCATGTACAACCCCAAATAGGGAGGGACCTCAAAAACTAAGAGAGACAATTGGAAAAAGAGTAAAGGGAAAAATTCTCTATCACTTTTATCTCCCCTTGAAATCACACCTGTCTCTGCTAGACACTCCTTTGATACAGCGAATTACCTAGATCTAATACTATTATGACTTTGTTAACAACTTCTGTCCACATCTGCCGGCCCGGAAACAATTCTTCCCATTGCATACCCCAACACACACACACACACACCTGCATTAAACACTTGCCACGTTTACGCAAGTACCAAACTAGTGTCAGTAAATTTGCAACCATTCATGACTCATTCATTCAGGACGTCACTTTACTTCCATAACAAGCAATTTGCAATATCCACGTCATTTGAATTATAAATAGCATTTCAGTTAAAATTGCACATCATGAAAATTTATATAAAATATAAGGGAATATTTCCCATCGTATGAAATTATTACTACTACTAAAACTAGTACTATTATGATGACTTCTCCTTTACTTACCACATTTATAGTCGCTAAAAATTGTTGCGTAAAGAAATCGATATATCAGCACAGAAAAATTAGTTAATGCTATTTCCTCTTTTGTTATGCAGTTTACGTTCCAGCAGTCCACAAGTTTCTTCATTTCCCTGAAACAAAACTCTGTACACTACATAACAATGATATTGCACTTTCTATATAATTTACAATCCACAATGTGTACTTTCATCGCAAACAATGGCGGCTACAAATATAGAGTTAATTTCTTCACTTAATTGAACATATGACTCTACAGGTCACATTGCATTAGATCAAATGTAATAAAATAAGTTGTAGATTGTAATATGAATCACTAGTTAGACATGTCTTTTATCACCCTTCATACCGAGGCCTTGTTGACTTGATTTGGGTTGAATGTTATAAAACAGAGTAATTAGATTTTTAATAAAGTAAGAATATTATTACCGACACTTAGTCTCTGAAGCGCTACGTTATTGGCATAATGTCACTGAGTAAACTTGACCGTTTTAATAAAAATAAGAATAATAATATCTTTTGATGAAAATCTTTTGTATTTCTACATCTAGGCATAACCTCGCAAACTGTTGAAAGACAACTCATTAAATAATGCAAAACATACCGTAACCTGTTACAAGCAGCTTAAGAGTGTAGTAAACGTTGAACAGTAATCATTTTTGGCAAACGTCGCTGTTTAATATTGTGATCTTACAGGGCATTAAAAGATCACAGATGCTAGTCACCGACTAAATACTTAATTAACTATTCAATATGTTATGTGTGAATAAAACAGAAAAATGTGTCCCTACTTCAAGTGTCTTGGCTCACTCATTTCAGCTCATGGAGTCCGTCAATCTATCTATCTATCTATCTATCTATCTATCTATCTATCTATCTATCTATCTATCTATCTATCTATCTATCTATCTATCTATCTATCTATCTATCTATCTATCTATCTATCTATCTATCTATCTATCTATCTATCTATCTATCTATCTATCTATCTATCTATCTATCTATCTATCTATCTATCTATCTATCTATCTATCTATTTATCTATCTATCTATCTATCTATCTATCTATCTATCTATCTATCTATCTATCTATCTATCTATCTATCTATCTATCTATCTAACTATCTATCTATCTATCTATCTATCTATCTATCTATCTATCTATCTATCTATCTATCTATCTATCTATCTATCTATCTATCTATCTATCTATCTATCTATCTATCTATCTATCTATCTATCTATTCCTTAGTCTTGTCGACAGTTGATGACCTGACAACCAGCTCCATCCATTCCATTGTGTTTAGTGCTAATCTCACTGTATTGCTGAACTTCAGCCCTGTCCACTCTGAGATGTTATCCTCCATTCTTTTCCTCTGTCTTCCTTCGCCCTCATTGCACAGTACCTTGCATGATTATCTTGGCCACCCTCCTGATCGCGTGACATGCCAATACTTTTCATTTTGCGTTTTATTTAATGGCCAATAGCTCTTCATAAGGACTAATGGCTTGCGTAATTCAGTTTCCCATTTCCTCATTGGTGACCTGATCTCTATACGAAATGCCAAGCAACCTTCGAAAGCATCTCATTTCAGTAGATTGTATCCACATTTCGAGATCCGCTGTGATGATCCATGTTGATCCTCACTGGCCAGGTATAATTGCAAATAAATTAAAGATTGTCTGTTATAAATATACACATTTATATAATGTTAAATAATTAGCCTATTGATATATAATTGGTTATCGAACGCCCAATCTTGAACCTGACGCAGTCATGCGATGCTGGTGATTAATAAGTTAGCTGAACTAAATAGTTTTGGTGAATAAATTTTTATACATATATATCATTTTCATAAATATACTTACATAATAATAAGATACGAGGTTTCCACACTATTCATTTTAAACAATTTCTTTCCATTAAAAATATTCTGTACAGAATCTCACTATACTTGACTGGAATATAGATAATCCTATTTCATTTCCTTCTGAGAAACCATTTGAAACCATTGATAACTTTAATTTTATGCTCTCTTTGCAGGGGACCTAAAACAATCTTTTTCTTCATTTGAACTGATATTATTAAATAATGACGTATTTAAGTATTGAATCTTTGGCATTGATACTTCCAAAATTCACGTGTAGAATGAGTGTAACTACCGTAAAGTTAATTTCTTCACTTAAAATATTTCTTGTGTAGAATGAGTTTAATTGCCTTAAAGTTTATTTCCTCACCTGCAATATTCCTCTGGAAGCTTTACAGTGTTTTTAACGTTTTCATCGAATATCCGACTGCATTCCATACATTGAAGTTGGCTTAGATCTTCTCTTTTATAAGGTCCTGTTTGTTTAAGTCGTCTTTCACGAGCCCCTGAAAAAAATCATAGACGCACAATTACTTTTTGAAGCCTGTGTCGTGAGGCGTTTATTTTGCGATTTAAATTAATAAAATTATACGCTAATATCTAAATGTGTCACATGACATGTGTATCCATATATTTACTTTTTAGGTCAAGTGTTCTTTTGTGTCTAATAATTAACTTCTAAATAATTGGTTACCGACTGGCAAGAGTGAGTAAGCTCAATCATTTTCTATTTACTCATCTATTGTATAAAATGAAACAAAATATTATTCTAATTTTATCAAATCATCAAATCTCGAGTTACAAATTAGCTAACGCATGGAGAGCATCATTCCATTCAACAGAACATGCACTACTCTATTCTATGGCATATGAATTCCCACACCCTGATCAGTCTACGGTTAGGTCATGCTAGGGCAATAACCTGGGAAGAAGGAACATCTTAATGGTTCATTCGGAGACAAATTTAGTGTAAGAAACAATTTAATGGTTCATTCAGCGACACACGTAAGTTTAAGAAACAATTTAATGGTTCATTCAGCGACACACTTAAGTTTAAGAAACAATTTAATGGTTCATACGGAGACAAACTTCAGTGTAAGAAACAATTTAATGGTTCATACGGAGACAAACTTCAGTGTAAGAAACAATTTAATGGTTCATTCGGAGACAAACTTCAGTGTAAGAAAACAACAGTTACTTACAGACACTCGACCTCACAGTCTCAGACAATGACATACCAAAATTCTTAAAATAATAATGATTTAATATAGCTTAAAATGTAAGACGTTAATATAATGGAAGAAAAATGAAATCCAAAATTGGTTTCAAACACGTACCAGCATTGTGAGAGAATGATTTGTGTAAATTTTGTGGAATTATATGATCGTTCATAACTTATTTGTCCCATCTAATAAAATGTCCGTCTGTTGTTAATCACATTTTTCGGATATTACCATAATTATATGTACATATGCATTAATAATAATCATTATCCAGGTCACAGGTTAAAAAGCACCAAAAAATTTAGCTAGTGTTCAGAAAAATGCTGATAGGACAACCTGAAGGTTCCAGTATAAAAGTCCATTCACATTAATTTAAATGCTCTTGCTACATGTTTAGCCAGTAAAAAAGTATTGTTTTCATCCACCTAGTACACAAATCTTTAAAATCTAAAAAAATATTACAATACATTTAACACTATTTTCGTGCAGTGTGAACTCCAACCTCCGGAAGTAAAGTGTAGTACATACTAGTGCTATAACATTATGACCCTAGTCAATTCGCTCTCTTTTGAGGAATTATTACACTGAATCAACTCCATCAGCTATTCAAATCAAAATACAACTGTAACTGGACAAAGAAATTATTACACTGAATCAACTCCATCAGCTATTCAAACCAAAATACAACACTAACGGGACAAAGACACCAAAGATGACTACATCACCAAATATGAATAACTTCCTTTACCTCATTAACAGTATTACAACTACATTCAAAAGTACTTCCTGCAGTGTGAAATCTAACATTTGTTAGTAATCGCCAACACCATACTAATATTACTACTTAAAAACAATGAATTCCATTCCTCTTAAGGAATTAATAAAGTAAGTCAAATAACACATCAACGGAGAAACAACAAATAGATAGTTATTCATAGAAGGGGAGGGGAGCTTAAACATAGCAGCATCAGTTTATTTTTAAAAAAAATCATCCTTTGGTCACAAACTTTTCACACTACAGTCTGAGTCCCACAGATTCCCAAGGAGTCCTACACAAGACGGAAAGTTGATGACTTCCTGCATAGTGGTTTGTTTCTAATTTCACGTTATGGTTCTGGGGAACAGAGATTTGTTTGGAATGTGCTCGGTTAAACAAGCGAGTGAGGCAAACACAAAACATAATGAGTTTCCATTAGTCTGAGCTCATTAACGAGCCCAAATGTCATATTCCTTTGTAAGTGGCTGTCATTATCAACTTCTGACCAGAGTGTGTAAACGGGAAAGGAGTCATGATCAATGATCAGCATTTCCAGAAGAAGAACAGGGAAATCCCCAGTCATCAGATGATATTTAATACGTCTGTGTGGGCACATTTGTTGCAGCCAACCGAACGATGGATCAGCATAACGCACAAATCATTCACAAGTATCTGGAACAATAACTGGACATCACACCATAGTAGGCAATCTTGAAAATCCCAGAAGAGTATGAAATCCAAGAAATAGTATTTAGTATAGTGGGCACATAGCAAAATAGTTACAACCGGGTAATCGTCAACAAACGCATTTACGAAATAACCCAAACTGACATAATATAAAAAGTGCAAGATTGACAGATAAATAGATAGATAGATGGATAGATAGGTAGATGGATGGATGGATAGATGGATAGATAGATAGATAGATAGATAGATGACTGTCTAGGAGTGATTTGATCGAATTCGAACACATGGAAAACTCTTTATACACAAAAACTGTAAAAGAAAAAAATGTTATATATAATCCTTTACCTGCTCTCGATACGTCTTTGCGCGAAAGTGGCGGAAGCCGGAAGAGCCCCCTACACTCAATCAATCTCGATACGTCTCCAAGGACCATAATCACGATCAGAAGCAAGATACGTGAATCCCTCATGATGATAGTAAACTTGCAAATACAATTTAAAATATACACACACACTTTATTGAGATATGTCATTTGAAACAAATTTATATTATGCAAAATTATTGAAAAGTGTGTATTCTAGGAGTCTATTGCAAATATTTCTTGTTTCTTGTCAAACGGAAGATAATCGCTCTGCCTATATGAAATTAAGGAATATGTATGTCGGTTTAAAAAATGCGAAAATTTATATAATAAATATGCCATTACGTATTATTACCTCACGTTTTCTTCAAAATATAGATAGTTTCATTAACAGATTATGTATTTTCTTCAATTTCAATACTTCACTTTTACTGATTGCAAGTTCTCTTCCATCTGAACTGAACTAGTGTTGAGAGAGGGGAGATAATTAAGTTGAATGCACAAAGCCCAATTGACGAAAAAGCACACACAACCCTCAAAAAAAAAAAAAAGAAAAAAAAAGAAAAATGGGGGACATAATCGAGTTGATTGTATAAACCTATTTTATTTTTAAAGAAAAAAGAAAAAAAATAGTGTTTAATATTGACACGCGCTTTACTATTTTTCGTCAAATCCGTTATTTCGACACCTACCAGAATCATCGGCGTTGATGTGAACGTCTATACTGCATTTCTACATACCAAATATTATTCAGTATGCTATATTGCTTGATTAATTTAGTGTGATGATAGAGCCATTATAAAATAAGTACTATGTCTTAATTGCTTCCTTGATTTACAGCGAGAACATAGCCATAATGCAATAAGAACTAAGACTTAATTACTTTAGTGATTTAGAGTGAACATAGAGCCATTATAAAATAAGATCTATGACTTAATTACTTCAGTGATTTAGAGTGAACATAGAGCCATTATAAAATAAGATCTATGACTTAATTACTTCAGTGATTTAGAGTGAACATAGAGCCATTATAAAATAAGATCTATGACTTAATTACTTCTGTGATTTAAAGTGAACATAGAGCCATTATAAAATAAGATCTATGACTTAATTACTTCAGTGATTTAAATTGAACATAGAGCCATTATAAAATAAGATCTATGGTAGGATTGCTTGGTGATTTAGAGTGAAGAAGTATTATTTAGTCGAATTACATTACGTGGATTAGGTGTGTGTATATTGTTTGCATAATTCATTGCATAGAGTTATACCTTCAAGGCGTAGCATTGATGAGCTACTCTAATGATACATAGATGGATTAGTCTATAGATATTTTACTGTAAAATAAAAAGCAATACTCAGTAACACCAAGAGTGTATATGTTGGAGTGCAAGTATACTGTACATTCAATGAAGAGCTTGCTTCGCTTCTTATTAAAAAAATTTAACCACACAAAAATCAATTGGATGAGTGTTGGAGTTACTTTTACAATAGATATATTAAACTGTAAACTTTTGAAATGGAGCATTAATTTTACAACAAAAATAAATAATATTGTTGGATGTTTTAGAGCGACTTTTACAAAAGAAACATTATTTATTAAACTTTTTTAATGATTTATAGTGACTTATACATAAGAAACAATATTCTTTATTTTCTAGGATAATTTAGACCTCCTATTGCTAAGCGAAATATTATTTATTAAACTGTTGGACGATTTAGAAGAAGCATTATTTATATTTCTGTTGGACAATTTAAAATTACGTCTGCATAAGAAATGTTAGTCATTTAACTGTTGGACGAAATAGTGTTTCTTCTACATAAGTAATATTATTCATTTAACTGTTGGACGAATTAGTGTTACTTCTACATAAGGAACATTATTCATTAAACTGTTGGACGAATTAGTGTTACTACTACATAAGTAATATTATTCATTAAACTGTTGGACGAATTAGTGTTACTACTACATAAGTAATATTATTCATTAAACTGTTGGACGAATTAGTGTTACTTCTACATAAGTAATATTATTCATTAAACTGTTGGACGAATTAGTGTTACTTCTACATAAGGAACATTATTCATCCATCTTGGATGACGTAGAGAATAAAGGTCTGCAGAGAAGATTAATTAATTTATTTCCATACGCATGAAACAAATAAAAAAATGTTATTTTGTTCATAAGTTGTATTTGATTAATGTTCAAGCATGGAACATGTAAGAATAGCTACCTTTAATTAGATACTTCAATAATTTAAGTCAAGTTCAGATGAACATGTAAAAATAACTACATTTAATTAGATACTTCAATATTTTAAGTCAAGTCCGGATGTACATGTAAAGATATCTACATTTAATTAGATACTTCATAGAAACCCTAATAGTAGAAATTCAGAAGTAGACCTAGTTAGCACCTAGAAACCCTCACAATAGAAAGTGAGAGGTAGATATAGCTTCCAGAAGGTAAGGGCAGTGTTAGATCAACGGAGGATCTCAAGTGAATAGAATTTTATCGATGCAAACATCTGACTCATTGGATGAAAGAAAGAAAGCTGATAGTTACCGATAAAGGGAAAAGAAAGTGTATGACATGCGTGTCAAGTGATAGGTGTTGAAATTGTGATTCAAAAATTAAAAAATTTAAACTTTACTTTTTACGGTGACTGGTGAGTCTCGATAGAACAAGTCAATTTCAAAGTGAAAATAAAAATTCATTGTGCTTACTGTCGGGATTCTCAATCGTCAAACATACAGTGTTTCACCTTTTGTAGAAAAGTACATCAATTTGTTGTTAAAATGTGCAAGAATATAAATTTAAGATATAATAATGTTTTATCCTAACTAACACTTCATTTTCAGGTTTTCCTGCGGACATTTTCACTATTATATATTTTTACATATTACTTAATACTGCAATAATTGTTTTGCGGGATTTTGTTTTCGGGTTTCAAGCTTGTTCCCGTTTGTTCCGAGTTTTGTTTTGATTTGAAGACTTTGGTAGACTCAAACTGCCACGTCATTTCTGCTATTTAGTGTAGATGGCGGTAAAAGCAAACAACGTTGCGTCATCAGAAGCATTTGCGACAAAACGGTCTTGATGCAATATTAGTTACCCCTGTTAATTTGCGTTGTGTGATCCCTTAAAACTATAATTCTAGAGAAAACATTATATTAATAAATCTTCTGTGTGTAAAACAAGAACTGTGTAGTAGGAGAGAGGAGAGTCATTGCTTATGTACTATTGTGAAACTGATTAAGTGAAATGATGTAATAGGGAGTAGACTAATTTTGTATGTTATATATTGTTATTTGTTTACTACACTATCAATATACGCTGTTGTATTTTCAGGGATGAGCTTTTCTGCCTAGGGTTCTCGACGATTTACCGGCCGATTCTTTGCCCACCATCGTTGCCTGTTAGTTTAAGGTCCCTAAGTCAGCATTTACTTCTACATAAGAAACATTGTTCATTTTACTGTTAGATAACTTAGAGTTCCTTCTGAATAAGAAACCATTAAATAAATGACGTTAATCTCATGGAATTGGTAGTTCTTTAATGCCAAAAGCCCCTTAAAGGTACTTTATAAATGACATAAATCTCATGGAACTGGTATTTAATTAATGACCCCAAAACGCCCTTAAAGTTGTGAGTAGTTTTACGCACATTATTCTGACGCAACTAACTTTAAATCGGCGACCAGCCACATGACAATTGATTGTAAAACCTCTACTCTTTGACTTAGATCTGGTTCTTGAAAGTAAGTTATTTCTAGCATCTTGCGTACATATTTTAAATCCAAGATACACAAATAAAATTATAAAACATCATAGAGAAACAAAACAGTATTCCACAAGTTTTCAATACACGTATTCATGAATCTTCCATCATAAATTCACTATCATGGACTATTGACAATTGTAATCTTGCAAATTGTGTATAATTGCTTTAACAAATGGTAAAATTAAACGGCCATGTAAATACTAATAAAAGTGAATAATAATTAAGATAGAACTAGAAGTAGTCGTAATAACTTTAATTCTAGCTGTAAAGTTAGCAAGATGTCTTACCTAACTGGCAAGAGATGATGTCTAATATTTTCAGTTCCTCGTAGACGCCTGTTTGACATCCAAATGTGTTCGTTACTCGTCAGAAATCTGAATTTTGTGACGTGATTGTTTCTAAGCGACATAATCGAGAGAGATTAAAATTGGAAACTATGTACGCACTTCTTACTTTAAACTAAAAGTTGACTTTTTATTGTTTTTTTCCTTGAAATTAAAAAAACACAAACAAACAAAGGAAAATAAATTAAAATTTTAACAAACTTGCAGATAATATTTGTCTTGCTCAAACTGAGACTTCTCATTGTTTCAAAGTATTTGTTGACGCATGCGCAAATAATGACCTGGAAGCAATCTAGCTTTTTCCATCCTCACACTTCAAACATTTTTTGAAAGGAGATGCGAGAACATGTTAAAGAAAATAAATGGCTAATTTATTTGTCAATCTCTCAAATTTTCGGAAATCTATTATATAAATAGTGCAACATAACTTTCAGTAACAATAATTTATTTTAGTGAATATTTATGAGTGGTTCATATTCTAAGGAATCTAATATTTAATAGTCATTTTATCGACAGTAACACCGAGGAGGCGGGGCGGTGGCGGTGGAGTCTGATAAATGGTCATTAATATATTACATAGTCTACATTGATCAGGTTTAAATGTGAAATGTCATGATGAAATAGATGTCTATTAGAATTGGCAACTTTATTTTCTTTTTAATTTTTATATAATTTCTAAGTAAATGAATCCCTGCCAAAATATAAATTTGCCAAATAGACTCTCTGCCAAAATATACTCTCACTAAATATTCCCTATCAATATATATTCTTGCTAAAAATACTCCCTCCCAAACTTCATTTAATTAACATCTCACTGAAAGTACCTATTTAATCAAAGAGAAGAAAAGTACATAGCCTCTCTTGAAGTCTCATAGTTATTATTATTACTTTATTTAAAATAATAAAATATACCTTTTCGTAAACTTCAAACTGTAGACTCTACACAGCTCAAGACAATGAACGCTGTAGGATTGATTGAACGTACACATTTATTTTTTCTTTCTCTCTGGGCGTGGTTTCTCAAAAATGTATTGGCAGAAGAGATATGTGCGATAGGTACTGCCAGAACAAACAGAAAATAATTCCCTAATGTTTTAAAAAATGTAAAAGAGTTTGAAATAAATCACACAGAGGAGATATGTGATGGCACAGAGAGGAAGATCTAACTTTCCAGAGGAAAGACAACAAGTCGGTTAATGTTATGTCAACCATTCTTGATGCCAATAATGCATTTACATCTCCAAGAAAAACAAATTATACCGAACATTCACTTTAGTAGGTCACTAGAACATGTTTCCTTTTTTTAACTAGTTTGCTGTTACCACCACCACCACCACCACCACCACCACCACCACCACCACCCAAAAGAAAAAATAAGTGAAGCTCACGGACACAAATATTTATTCACGTAGATAGCTGGAAGTGTGAATGAATGAATGGATGGATGGATGGATGGATGGATGGATGGTTAGATGTGTGAGAAAGTGAATAGCCAATCAGTTTCTCGTGCAAAGAGACACAAATCGACAGGTATTCAGGCAGTTAGACAGACAGAATAATAGACAGATAGACAAAAAGACCACAAAGACACAAAAGCAAGTAGCGGATGAATGAAAAAACAAATGTTGGATTAGGTGAGCGTTACTGAGCTGTACGTTTATGTCTGTGTTTCGTGTAACATTTCTCATATTTACTCCAATCAAATATTCATTATGTTCCTCTCCATGCGACGTTTACTCACATTGGAGTGACCAAATATTTAATACATTACAATCCACACTAGTGCAAAACAAATCTTAAAATTCATGAAATTGTCGTTCATCGCGTTGTACAAAACAATACAAAATATTACATATAATATGTTGTGACCATAGTTGTTTTATTTTGTGCCTTTCTCTGGACCTTTCAAGTTTCATAATCAGACTTGACTTTCCCTTTACCATCCATGCACGAACTATTATTATTATCCTCTTTCCACGACTACTGTTTGACTGTCGGCTGTGATCCATGGTCTCGGAATCTTTTCCAAGATTCTGGGAGATCCAAGGTTTTAAGGATATGGGCACTTCCGAGGAGTGCTGCTTTGAGTAGTATAGTAGTCTGTGGTTTCCAGGGAGTTTATTCAGGTAGCCTTCCAATTCAGATGTTATGTTCCCCAAGGCACCTATCACTATAGGTATCACTTCTGCTTTTACATTCCACAGTCTCTGAATTTCTAATCTGAGGTCTTGATATTTTTCTATTGTTTTCTATTCTATTTCTCTTTCTTTTGTTTTTATGTTTCTATCACTTGGAACAGCGACATCAATAATTTGTCTCAAATTGACGACATTTTAGGATTTGCAATATTTATTATTTTGCCAAAGAACGTGATAAAATGTCTTATGTATCATTTTCTTTATAATTCGTCCTATTACAGCAAGGGACACTACTCGTGAAAGATGTCTGATTGGACCCTAAGAGTTATTAGATCGTGAGAATGTTATTCGTAATTAAAGGAATATTTCAAGTCGATGCTATTTCTTTGTCACACGGAGGTTTACATTTTGACGGAATATTACTGAAGAGACTCAAAGAATACTATGTCGACATTCTTTCCTGTTTGAGATTTGGTTTCGCTAGCAGTGTTTCAATTGCAAACTCTGATTAATTTTATCGTCTATTACACATTATCAAGAATGGGATGGATAGAGGGACTTACCTCTTACCTTCATTATATTTTGGGAAAACGATTAACTTGAATTTAGAGCGTGAGATATGAAGAGATTTGATTTTATTGCAGAGTTTGCAAAGTAGCAATGCAAAAGTGAGACATGTGTACTGAAAGAGAAAGAATGAAACAGAGTTAGAATAAGCAGGGAGACGAGAGAGAGAGAGAGAGAGAGAGAGAGAGAGAGAGAGAGAGAGAGAGAGAGAGAGAGAGAGAGAGAGAGAGAGAAATTGAAAAATTCGGAATGACAGAAAGAGATGAAGATGAAGCGACAAATAGAAGATGATGCAGAGAAAAGGGGGAGAAGACGTAAACGATAAGAGTGAATGAGTGAGAGATGAAACAAATATGTCAGAAAATGAAACTAGGCCTAATTAATTTTCATTTTAATTGTAAAATAATTATTTTGGACAATTCATAGACAAGGTTGTTAGACCCAATAATGAGTTTATTTCATTTTATCAAAGTTTCTATTAGAAATAAAATATGCAATTTTAAATTTAACAGCTCTTTGTAAATGAACACGAAAACAACGTTCGTCAGCATCTTTGTCCCCGCCATTTTGTCACCACTTACAGATCTGTAAAAGTCAAATAAATATGAACGAAATAAATATATTAAATACGTGGATTAGGACAAAATATCTCAAATAAAAAAGCAATTGCTGTATATTAGATTCATTAATATAAACTTATGTTCCTAGTGTTTGTTTTCTTAATGTTTTTAAAGTGACAGTATGAAAAATTGTAGCGTTAATGAATTTCCACTATGCTTTCATTTCAGTGTGGACATGAAATGGTACCGAATCCAAATAGAATGAAAGTAATTTTCTTAAATATAAAAATATAAAATACCATTTTAAAATAAGAATATACCGTTAAGAAAGAGATGAAACGAACTTAATTAAAATGTGAATGGAAAATAAGACTGATGGGCTCTGTGAAATCATGTACATGGTCATATTTGATTAGTTTAATCAATATTTTCAAATCTGAGTGATCTAAGTCTTCACTGTGAACTCTGATATATAGTGTGAACAATATAGACTACATTGTCAAATCTCATTACTCTAGTTTTCATTGTGAACTCTGGCGGAGTCTACATTATCAAATCTGATTGGTCTAGTCTACAATGTCAAATTTGACTGTTGTAGTCTTAGGTTTGAACTATGATCTAGTCTACATTGTTAAATCTAATTGGTCTAGTCTTCATAGTGTACTCTGGCATTGTCTACAATGTCAAATCTGACTGCTCTACTCTTCATTTTGAACTCTGGTGTAGACTATACTGTCAAGTCTAATTGGTCTAGTCAACATTGTGAACTAGTATATTTTACATTGTCAAATCAGATTGGTCTAGTCTACATTTTGATCACATTTTGTAATTAGAATTAGTTTATGTCACGGCCGCCATTGTTGTTGTTGTCTGACTGTCACTGACCTCACTCTCTCCTTCTCGGTCAAAGGGGGGGAGGGTCAGGTCAGATACCGTGATTTGCCAGGATCACATCGAACGGTCAGATATTGATGACCATTCTCACACTCAGACACCACAAATAATATTGTGGGGAATAGGATAACTTTACTCCGAGTGTGGGGTAAAATGTGAAAAGCTGGCGTGTGTGTGTGTGTGAGCAGGCGTGTGAATGTCGTGTGAGGGACGCACAGAACGAACAGACAAACAACCGCACCAACATACACTTTCAAAACCAAGAAAGGAAGCCCAACTCTTGAAAAAGAGTTTACAAAGAATTTAATTTAAAAAGAAAAACGGGCTTAACTTTCACACGGTGTTAGTCATTCACTCTGACACGTCTACACCTGACATTCATGGGATGGGGAAAATGAGCGATGAAAAGATGAAAGAAATATGATGATGAATAAACTAAACAATAAAATAAAATAAAACTATAAACAGTGAGGATCGTTTCTACCACTGCCAAAATAGAGTGGCACAATACTTTGGGCATAGCCCGATACAAAACACACTAGCGTTAATGACCGCTAAAATTATCTCACGTTAAAAATAAATGTTCTTATTAATAGCAACGTCAATAAATGTTTGTAAAGAAAAATTGTTCAGTAATGATAATGTTTACATTCTAACTATCCTACCTAGTAATGCACCTCTAAGAAAAGTTTTCCTACTTACTAGTTTTTGTAAAATACTGGCCTGTCGATGCACTGGAGAACACACAAAGTTACAGTCACTGACATCTACGAACAAATATACTTGAACGACGGAAACACGGCGATTTTTGCAAAGACACTCGGTTCTTGGCAGTAGAACCCGGGCGGCTCTCCTCGACGACAGTACAAATCTTCAGTTCACGGACACCTGTCTTCTGCGACGGTTCCAAAACGTAGCTCATGGAGGCCTGTCCTCAGCGACAGTTCCAAGATGTAGCTCATGGAGGCCTGTCTTCAGCGACAGTTCCAAGATGTAGCTCACAGAGGCCTGTCTTCAGCGACAGTTCCAAGATGTAGCTCACGGAGGCCTGTCCTCAGCGACAGTTCCAAATCGTAGCTCATGGAGGCCTGATAGCGACAGTTCCAAGATGTAGCTCATGGAGGCCTGTCAGCGACAGTTCCAAGATGTAGCTCACGGAGGCCTGTCATCAGTGACAGTTCCGAAATTTGAGTGGCATCGAATATTCTTGTCCTGACTCAGTTTCGGCCCCTCAGTACTTCGCTGATGGTCGACAACTGCCCAGGTTTTGGACCCACGTAGAATAATAACAGACACTGCTTTACAGGTTTCCTGGCGAATTGAGTGCGACAAAACACACGTCTAATCCAATACTCTACATGGTGAATATTCACTTCTTTCCTCCCCGATTATGACGGAGAGGGAAAGAATGTCCAGACTCGGTATAGGCACCAGTCAGGGCTACTACACCTTTCTGAAGTCCAGACTGACGCACACTCGTTTGAAGTAGTTCTTCTCTATTTTTTTATACATACACAGTTTTCACAAGCAAGACTCCGTGTGTATTCCTAAGCTACAGACGCTAAGAAAGGTGTATTACGCTAAAGAGTTGCAAAACTCTAAAATATAGTCCCTAATAAAATTTGTAATAAAAATACTAATAAAAACTAAGAAGATTTTCCCTAATAAAATTTATAAATACAATTATCAAAACAAGTTTGTAATAGAAATACTAGTAAGAACTAACTACATTTTCCTCATATTATAAACGTAATTATTAAACATCTAACACTAATAATTTATCAAATATATTTTTTATAAAATGTTAAAGCATGGACTTAGCAAAGCTTGCTGACCAAGTAGATAAGTAAGCGTCCTGACATTAATTGGAAAGCAAACTGCTTTCAGCACCCCTAATTTAACCTTTCACCCTACCCGCAGATGAACCTGAAACGTCCCCGTTGGGTCGCGTATGGGGGCAAGAGGGAGAAAAATAAATTTTCTGATTACCCCCTCACACCCCCTCTGTCTTTCCGTGACAGTTTAAATCATGGAATCTGTTTAATCGTGCAAAATGCCATATTTAATAGATTTTCTTCTCGATTCCAGTCACGTATTTGTTAAAATTGATTATTACATAAAAAAAAAAGGTAAATATTTCACACTACACAATTTCTCAATATTGAGTTTGATTCTAAGCCTACTAAACTCAAGTTTTATTAATACAGTCAAGATGGTCGTATTCTTTACTTAAAGTTAAAGTTAATATTTTATTAATAGTAAATATATATTGAAACCGATGCATTGAACAAAATATTACAAATATATATTAGTATATATAATACCATTACAATTACTACTGTTAATACAATTATTGTTTCTCCTATTACCCATTTTTGCTAAAACTACTACTTCTACTATTAAATACTACTTATTCTACTAAAACGATGACTAATAATAGACTAACTACTCTTACTACTACTAGTACTATTACTACTACTATTATTACTACTATTACTATTTTTACTATAACTACTACTACTTCTACTAAAACATCGACTAATAATAGACTAACTACTTCTACCAAAACTACTACTACTTCTACTAAAACATCGACTAATAATAGAATAACTACTTCTACCAAAACTACTACTACTACTACTAAAACGACGACTAATTATACAATAACTATTTCTACTCGAACTATTTCTATTTGTTGCAGAGTTCTCTGGAGTGACTTTGTAATAATGAATTATATCAAATATTTTTAATTAGTTGTGATACAAAACATCTACAAGTACCGATGCAGAATATGGGTCACTGGTTACATATGTATATATGCAACTGTTACTCCGATATACTAGTACGCCAACAAGTTGACTCACGGCCCCCACTCAGTTATAAGCTGAGAATCGATTTTATGAAATGGGTGTACAACAATTATGAAAATAGACGAACAGAGAACAAGATGTTATCATTAGATTATAACTTCAAACTACGATAACAAACGATAGAAATTACTTTTCACTAACAGATACGCGAGTAAAGAGTTAATAACAAGAATTTTAATAAAAGAAAACTTAACAATATTTAGAAAAATAAGTAATATATTTTATGTCCTAGTTTTCATCATAATGCCACACAGATCAAGTTCAAGCCACACTGTAGTCACGTTCTGATGACAACTTATCTGGATGTGCTGGAATGACGTACATCATGCTGGTAGACTTGCAATAGGACATGACATCATTTGAGGAACAGATTCCAAATTCCACATTTAAATCAAAGTTAGAGATCAAGATGAAACAAACAAAAAAAAAAGCCCTGAAGCAATTGCAGAGTCTAAGTGTCCAGTCAATTGCTCCATTAATAAGTACTAAATTTGGCAAAGGCCTCTGAAAAAAATAAAAGTTTAACATATTCAAAACAAAAGATAGCATTATAATAAAACCTAATCATTCAGACAATACAGACATTCTTTTATCTTAGCCCCAGCAAAGGTTTACTTCTCCATGTACAACCCCAAATAGGGAGGGACCCAGTCTCAAAAACTAAGAGAGACAATTGGAAAAAGAGTAAAGGGAAAAATTCTCTATCACTTTTATCTCCCCTTGAAATCACACCTGTCTCTGCTAGACACTCCTTTGATACAGCGAATTACCTAGATCTAATACTATTATGACTTTGTTAACAACTTCTGTCCACATCTGCCGGCCCGGAAACAATTCTTCCCATTGCATACCCCAACACACACACACACACACACCTGCATTAAACACTTGCCACGTTTACGCAAGTACCAAACTAGTGTCAGTAAATTTGCAACCATTCATGACTCATTCATTCAAGACGTCACTTTACTTCCATAACAAGCAATTTGCAATATCCACGTCATTTGAATTATAAATAGCATTTCAGTTAAAATTGCACATCATGAAAATTTATATAAAATATAAGGGAATATTTCCCATCGTATGAAATTATTACTACTACTAAAACTAGTACTATTATGATGACTTCTCCTTTACTTACCACATTTATAGTCGCTAAAAATTGTTGCGAAAAGAAATCGATATATCAGCACAGAAAAATTAGTTAATGCTATTTCCTCTTTTGTTATGCAGTTTACGTTCCAGCAGTCCACAAGTTTCTTCATTTCCCTGAAACAAAACTCTGTACACTACATAACAATGATATTGCACTTTCTATATAATTTACAATCCACAATGTGTACTTTCATCGCAAACAATGGCGGCTACAAATATAGAGTTAATTTCTTCACTTAATTGAACATATGACTCTACAGGTCACATTGCATTAGATCAAATGTAATAAAATAAGTTGTAGATTGTAATATGAATCACTAGTTAGACACGTCTTTTATCACCCTTCATACCGAGGCCTTGTTGACTTGATTTGGGTTGAATGTTATAAAACAGAGTAATTAGATTTTTAATAAAGTAAGAATATTATTTCCTCATTGGTGACCTGATCTCTATACGAAATGCCAAGCAACCTTCGAAAGCATCTCATTTCAGTAGATTGTATCCACATTTCGAGATCCGCTGTGATGGTCCATGTTGATCCTCACTGGCCAGGTATAATTGCAAATAAATTAAAGATTGTCTGTTATAAATATACACATTTATATAATGTTAAATAATTAGCCTATTGATATATAATTGGTTATCGAAAGCCCAATCTTGAACCTGACGCAGTCATGCGATGCTGGTGATTAATAAGTTAGCTGAACTAAATAGTTTTGGTGAATAAATTTTTATACATATATATCATTTTCATAAATATACTTACATAATAATAAGATACGAGGTTTCCACACTATTCATTTTAAACAATTTCTTTCCATTAAAAATATTCTGTACAGAATCTCACTATACTTGACTGGAATATAGATAATCATATTTCATTTCCTTCTGAGAAACCATTTGAAACCATTGATAACTTTAATTTTATGCTCTCTTTGCAGGGGACCTAAAACAATCTTTTTCTTCATTTGAACTGATATTATTAAATAATGACGTATTTAAGTATTGAATCTTTGGCATTGATACTTCCAAAATTCACGTGTAGAATGAGTGTAACTACCGTAAAGTTAATTTCTTCACTTAAAATATTTCTTGTGTAGAATGAGTTTAATTGCCTTAAAGTTTATTTCCTCACCTACAATATTCCTCTGGAAGCTTTACAGTGTTTTTAACGTTTTCATCGAATATCCGACTGCATTCCATACATTGAAGTTGGCTTAGATCTTCTCTTTTATAAGGTCCTGTTTGTTTAAGTCGTCTTTCACGAGGCCCTGAAAAAAATCATAGACGCACAAATACTTTTTGAAGCCTGTGTCGTGAGGCGTTTATTTTGCGATTTAAATTAATAAAATTATACGCTAATATCTAAATGTGTCACATCACATGTGTATCCATATATTTACTTTTTAGGTCAAGTGTTCTTTTGTGTCTAATAATTAACTTCTAAATAATTGGTTACCGACTGGCAAGAGTGAGTAAGCTCAAATCATTTTCTATTTACTCATCTATTGTATAAAATGAAACAAAATATTATTCTAATTTTATCAAATCATCAAATCTCGAGTTACAAATTAGCTAACGCATGGAGAGCATCATTCCATTCAACAGAACATGCACTACTCTATTCTATGGCATATGAATTCCCACACCCTGATCAGTCTACGGTTAAGTCATGCTAGGGCAATAACCTGGGAAGAAGGAACATCTTAATGGTTCATTCGGAGACAAATTTAGTGTAAGAAACAATTTAATGGTTCATTCAGCGACACACGTAAGTTTAAGAAACAATTTAATGGTTCATTCAGCGACACACTTACGTTTAAGAAACAATTTAATGGTTCACACGGAGACAAACTTCAGTATAAGAAACAATTTAATGGTTCATACGGAGACAAACTTCAGTGTAAGAAACAATTTAATGGTTCATTCGGAGACAAACTTCAGTGTAAGAAAACAACAGTTACTTACAGACACTCGACCTCACAGTCTCAGACAATGACATACCAAAATTCTTAAAATAATAATGATTTAATATAGCTTAAAATGTAAGACGTTGATATAATACAAGAAAAATGAAATCCAAAATTGGTTTCAAACACGTACCAGCATTGTGAGAGAACGATTTGTGTAAATTTTGTGGAATTATATGATCGTTCATAACTTATTTGTCCCATCTAATAAAATGTCCGTCTGTTGTTAATCACATTTTTCGGATATTACCATAATTATATGTACATATGCATTAATAATAATCATTATCCAGGTCACAGGTTAAAAAGCACCAAAAAATTTAGCTAGTGTTCAGAAAAATGCTGATAGGACAACCTGAAGGTTCCAGTCTAAAAGTCCATTCACATTAATTTAAATGCTCTTGCTACATGTTTAGCCAGTAAAAAAGTATTGTTTTCATCCACCTATTACACAAATCTTTAAAATCTAAAAAAATATTACAATACATTTAACACTATTTTCTTGCAGTGTGAACTCCAACCTCCGGAAGTAAAGTGTAGTACATACTAGTGCTATAACATTATGACCCTAGTCAATTCGCTCTCTTTTGAGGAATTATTACACTGAATCAACTCCATCAGCTATTCAAACCAAAATACAACACTAACGGGACAAAGACACTAAAGATGACTACATCACCAAATATGAATAACTTCCTTTACCTCAATAACAATATTACAATTACATTCAAAACTACTTCCTGCAGTGTGAAATCTAACATTTGTTAGTAATCGCCAACACCATACTAATATTACTACTTAAAAACAATTAATTCCATTCCTCTTAAGGAATTAATAAAGTAAGTCAAATAACACATCAACGGAGAAACAACAAATAGATAGTTATTCATAGAAGGGGAGGGGGGCTTAAACATAGAAGCATCAGTTTATTTAAAAAAAAATCATCCTTTGGTCACAAACTTTTCACACTACAGATTCCCAAGGAGTCCTACACAAGACGGAAAGTTGATGACTTCCTGCATAGTGGTTTGTTTCTAATTTCACGTTATGGTTCTGGGGAACAGAGATTTGTTTGGAATGTGCTCGGTTAAACAAGCGAGTGAGGCAAACACAAAACATAATGAGTTTCCATTAGTCTGAGTTCATTAACGAGCCCAAATGTCATATTCCTTTGTAAGTGGCTGTCATTATCAACTTCTGACCAGAGTGTGTAAACGGGAAAGGAGTCATGATCAATGATCAGCATTTCCAGAAGAAGAACAGGGAAATCCCCAGTCATCAGATGATATTTAATACATCTGTGTGGGCACATTTGTTGCAGCCAACCGAACGATGGATCAGCATAACGCACAAATCATTCACAAGTATCTGGAACAATAACTGGACATCACACCATAGTAGGCAATCTTGAAAATCCCAGAAGAGTATGAAATCCAAGAAATAGTATTTAGTATATATATATATATATATATATATATATATATATATATATATATATATATATATATATATATATATATATATATATATATATATAAATGCACAACCACCCCTTCACGTGGGCACATAGCAAAATAGTTACAACCGGGTAATCGTCAACAAACGCATTTACGAAATAACCCAAACTGACATAATATAAAAAGTGCAAGATTGACAGATAAATAGATAGATAGATGGATAGATAGGTAGATGGATGGATGGATAGATGGATAGATATATAGTTAGATAGATAGATGGATGGATAGATAGATATGCAGATAGCTAGATAGATAGATAGACAGACAGACAGACAGACAGATATATATATATATATATAGATATATATATATATATATATATATAGATAGATAGATAGATAGATAGATGACTGTCTAGGAGTGATTTGATCGAATTCGAACACATGGAAAACTCTTCATACACAAAAACTGTAAAAGAAAAAAATGTTATATATAATCCTTTACCTGCTCTCGATACGTCTTTGCGCGAAAGTGGCGGAAGCCGGAAGAGCCCCCTACACTCAATCAATCTCGATATGTCTCCAAGGACCATAATCACGATCAGAAGCAAGATACGTGAATCCCTCATGATGATAGTATAAACTTGCAAATACAATTTAAAATATACACACACACTTTATTGAGATATGTCATTTGAAACAAATTTATATTATGCAAAATTATTGAAAAGTGTGTATTCTAGGAGTCTATTGCAAATATTTCTTGTTTCTTGTCAAACGGAAGATAATCGCTCTGCCTATATGAAATTAAGGAATATGTATGTCGGTTTAAAAAATGCGAAAATTTATATAATAAATATGCCATTACGTATTATTACTTAGTTACTACATTCTATCAACCAAAACCTCAAGTTTTCTTCAAAATAAAGATAGTTTCATTAACAGATTACGTTTTTTCTTCAATTTCAATACTTCACTTTTACTGATTGCAAGTTCTCTTCCATCTGAACTGAACTAGTGTTGAGAGAGGGGAGATAATTAATTTGAATGCACAAAGCCCAATTGACAAAAAAGCACACACAACCCTCAAAAAAAAAAAAAAGAAAAAAAAAGAAAAATGGGGGACATAATCGAGTTGATTGTATAAACCTATTTTACTTTTAAAGAAAAAAGAAAAAAATAGTGTTTAATATTGACACGCGCTTTACTATTTTTCGTCAAAACCGTTATTTCGACACCTACCAGAATCATCGGCGTTGATGTGAACGTCTATACTGCATTTCTACATACCAAATATTATTCAGTATGCTATATTGCTTGATTAATTTAGTGTGATGATAGAGCCATTATAAAATAAGTACTATGTCTTAATTGCTTCCTTGATTTACAGCGAGAACATAGCCATAATGCAATAAGAACTAAGACTTAATTACTTCAGTGATTTAGAGTGAACATAGAGCCATTATAAAATAAGATCTATGACTTAATTACTTCTGTGATTTAAAGTGAACATAGAGCCATTATAAAATAAGATCTATGACTTAATTACTTCAGTGATTTAGAGTGAACATAGAGCCATTATAAAATAAGATCTATGACTTAATTACTTCTGTGATTTAAAGTGAACATAGAGCCATTATAAAATAAGATCTATGACTTAATTACTTCAGTGATTTAGAGTGAACATAGAGCCATTATAAAATAAGATCTATGACTTAATTACTTCTGTGATTTAAAATGAACATAGAGCCATTATAAAATAAGATCTATGACTTAATTACTTCAGTGATTTAAATTGAACATAGAGCCATTATAAAATAAGATCTATGACTTAATTACTTCAGTGATTTAAATTGAACATAGAGCCATTATAAAATAAGATCTATGGTAGGATTGCTTGGTGATTTAGAGTGAAGAAGTATTATTTAGTCGAATTACATTACGTGGATTACGTGTGTGTATATTGTTTGCATAATTCATTGCATAGAGTTATACCTTCAAGGCGTAGCATTGATGAGCTACTCTAATGATACATAGATGGATTAGTCTATAGATATTTTACTGTAAAATAAAAAGCAATACTCAGTAACACCAAGAGTGTATATGTTGGAGTGCAAGTATAATGTACATTCAATGAAGAGCTTGCTTCGCTTCTTATTAAAAAAATTAAACCACACAAAAATCTGTTGGATGAGTGTTGGAGTTACTTTTACAATAGATATATTAAACTGTAAACTTTTGAAATGGAGCATTAATTTTACAACAAAAATAAATAATATTGTTGGATGTTTTAGAGCGACTTTTACAAAAGAAACATTATTTATTAAACTTTTTAAATGATTTATAGTGACTTATACATAAGAAACAATATTCTTTATTTTCTAGGATAATTTAGACCTCCTATTGCTAATCGAAATATTATTTATTAAACTGTTGGACGATTTAGAAGAAGCATTATTTATATTTCTGTTGGACAATTTAGAATTACGTCTGCATAAGAAATGTTAGTCATTTAACTGTTGGACGAAATAGTGTTTCTTCTACATAAGTAATATTATTCATTTAACTGTTGGACGAATTAGTGTTACTTCTACATAAGGAACATTATTCATTAAACTGTTGGACGAATTAGTGTTACTACTACATAAGTAATATTATTCATTAAACTGTTGGACGAATTAGTGTTACTACTACATAAGTAATATTATTCATTAAACTGTTGGACGAATTAGTGTTACTATTACATAAGTAATATTATTCATTAAACTGTTGGACGAATTAGTGTTACTACTACATAAGTAATATTATTCATTAAACTGTTGGACGAATTAGTGTTACTACTACATAAGTAATATTATTCATTAAACTGTTGGACGAATTAGTGTTACTACTACATAAGTAATATTATTCATTAAACTGTTGGACGAATTAGTGTTACTTCTACATAAGTAATATTATTCATTAAACTGTTGGACGAATTAGTGTTACTTCTACATAAGGAACATTATTCATTATGCTCTTGGATGACGTAGAGAATAAAGGTCTGCAGAGAAGATTAATTAATTTATTTCCAGACGCATGAAACAAATAAAAAAATGTTATTTTGTTCATAAGTTGTATTTGATTAATGTTCAAGCATGGAACATGTAAGAATAGCTACCTTTAATTAGATACTTCAATAATTTAAGTCAAGTTCGGATGAACATGTAAAAATAACTACATTTAATTAGATACTTCAATATTTTAAGTCATGTCCGGATGTACATGTAAAGATATCTACATTTAATTTGATACTTCAATATTTTAAGTCATGTCCGGATGTACATGTAAAGATATCTACATTTAATTAGATACTTCATAGAAACCCTAATAGTAGAAAATCAGAAGTTGACCTAGTTAGCACCTAGAAACCCTCACAATAGAAAGTGAGAGGTAGATATAGCTTCAAAGGTAAGGGCAGTGTTAGATCAACGGAGGATCTCAAGTGAATAGAATTTTATCGATGCAAACATCTGACTCATTGGATGAAAGAAAGAAAGCTGATAGTTACCGATAAAGGGAAAAGAAAGTGTATGACATGCGTGTCAAGTGATAGGTGTTGAAATTGTGATTCAAAAATTAAAAAATTTAAACTTTACTTTTTACGGTGACTGGTGAGTCTCGATAGAACAAGTCAATTTCAAAGTGAAAATAAAAATTCATTGTGTATATATGGATGTATGAAGTCAAGACTGACACGAAACGAACAGAAATGATTGCTTACTGTCGGGATTCTCAATCGTCAAACATACAGTGTTTCAACTTTTGTAGAAAAGTACATCAATTTGTTGTTAAAATGTGCAAGAATATAAATTTAAGATATAATAATGTTTTATCCTAACTAACACTTCATTTTCAGGTTTTCCTGCGGACATTTTCACTATTATATATTTTTACATATTACTTAATACTGCAATAATTGTTTTGCGGGATTTTGTTTTCGGGTTTCAAGCTTGTTCTCGTTTGTTCCGAGTTTTGTTTTCATTTGAAGACTTTGGTAGACTCAAACTGCCACGTCATTTCTGCTATTTAATGAAGATGGCGGTAAATGCAAACAACGTTGCGTCATCAGAAGCATTTGCGACAAAACGGTCTTGATGCAATATTAGTTACCCCTGTTAATTTGCGTTGTTAAAACTATAATTCTAGAGAAAACATTATATTAATAAATCTTCTGTGTGTAAAACAAGAACTGTGTAGTAGGAGAGAGGAGAGTCATTGCTTATGTACTATTGTGAAACTGATTAAGTGAAATGATGTAATAGGGAGTAGACTAATTTTGTATGTTATATATTGTTATTTGTTTACTACACTATCAATATACGCTGTTGTATTTTCAGAGATGAGCTTTTCTGCCTAGGGTTCTCGTTGACGAGTTACCGGCCGATTCTTTGCCCCATCATCTTGACTGTTAGTTTAAATAATTAGGGTCCCTGTATTTCGCAGTTACTTCTATATAAGAAACATTGTTCATTTTACTGTTAGATAACAGTAGAATTCATTCTGAATACGAAGCCATTAAATATATAAATGATATTAATCTCATGGAATTGCTATTTAATTAATGACCGCAAAACGCCCTTAATGTTGTGAGTAGTTTTACCCACATTATTCTGACGCAACTAACTTTAAATCGGCGACCATCCACATGACAATTGATTGTAAAACCTCTACTCTTTGACTTGGATCTGGTTCTTGAAAGTAAGTTATTTCTAGCATCTTGCGTACATATTTTAATTCCAAGATAAACAAATAAAATTATAAAACATCATAGAGAAACAAAACAGTATTCCACAAGTTTTCAATACACATATTCATGAATCTTCCATCCTAAATTCACTATCATGGACTATTGACAATTGTAATCTTGCAAATTGTGTATAATTGCTTTAACAAATGGTAAAATTAAACGGCCTTATAAATACTAATAAAAGTGAATAATAATTAAGATAGAACTAGAAGTAGTCGTAATAACTTTAATTCTAGCTGTCAGTCTCTACACACCTAGTTTTCAAAACTATGAAGTTTTAGCAAAAGTGTAAAACAAATTATTCAGATTGCAGTTTTAAAGTTAGCAAGATGTCTTACCTAACTTGCAAGAGATGATGTCTAACAGTTTCAGTTCCTCGCAGACGCCTGTATGAAATCCAGATGTGTTCGTTACTCGTCAGAAATCTGAATTTTGTGACGTGATTGTTTCTAAGCGACATAATCGAGAGAGATTAAAATTGGAAACTATGTACGCACTTCTTACTTTAAACTAAAAGTTGACTTTTTATTGTTTTTTTCCTTGAAATTTAAAAAAACACAAACAAACAAAGGAAAATAAATTAAAATTTTAACAAACTTGCAGATAATATTTGTCTTGCTCAAACTGAGACTTCTCATCGTTGCAAAGTATTTGTTGACGCATGCGCAAATAATGACGTGGAAGCACTCTAGCTTTTTCTCTCCACATACTATAATTCTAGAGAAAACATTATATTAATAAATCTTCTGTGTGTAAAACAAGAACTGTATAGTAGGAGAGAGGAGAGTCACTGCTTATGTACTATTGTAAAACTGATTAAGTGAAATGATGTAATAGGGAGTAGACTAATTTTGTATGTTATATACTGTTATTTGTTTAGTACACTATCAATATACGTTGTTCTTTTTTCAGCGGATAGTCTTTTCTGCCTAGGGTTCTCGTTGACGAGTTATCGGCCGATTCTTTGCCCCATCATCTTGACTGTTAGTTTAAATAATTAAGGTCCCTAAGTCTGCAGTTACTTCTACATAAGAAACATTGTTCATTTTACTGTTGGATAACTTAGAGGTCCTTCTGAATAAGAAGCCATTAAATATATATAAATGACGTCAATCTCATGGAATTGGTAGTTCTGTAATGTCAAAAATCCACTTAAAGGTACTGTATAATTGACATAAATCTCATGGAATTGGTAGTAGATTAATGACTCCAAAAATCCTTAAAGATTGGAGTACTTTTCAAAAATAATGACCTAGAAGCACTCTAGCTTTTTCCCTCCACACACTTCATACATTTGCGATGAGATGCATTTGAGATGCGAGAACATGATTAAGAAAATAAATGGGTGCAGGCTGCAACAAAGACTTTGCCATCTCTACCCACGGACTCAACTGTATATAAAACATTTTTATACAAAATGCTCCCGACGATTCAGGGAACAATATTACAATACACAGCAATCCTTGAATGATTTATCTGTCAATCTCTCAAATTGTCGGAAATCTAATATATAATTACTTCAACATAACTTTCTGTGACACTCATTTATTTTAGTGAATATTTATGAGTGGTTCATATTCTACGGAATCTAATATTTAATAGTCATTTTATCGACAGTAGAACCGAGGGGGCGGGGGAGGGAGTCTGATAAATGGACATTAATATATTATATAGTCTACATTGATCAGTTTTGAATGTGAAATGTCATGATGAAATAGATGTCTATTTGAACTGACAACTTTATTTTAACAATTCTTATATATTTACTTAGTAACTGGATCACTGCCAAATTATAAACTTGCCAAATATACTCTCTGCCAAAATATACTCCCATTAAATATTTCCTATTAATATATATTTTTGCTAAAAATAGTCCCTGCCAGACTTTATTAGATTAACATCTAACTGAAAATACCTATCTAATAACAGAGAAGAAACGTACATAGCTTCTATTGAAGTCTCAGAGTTATTATTATTATTACTTTAAATTCAGTAAAATAAATAATCATTATCCTATTAATAGATACTAGTAATAATTAAAATCGGTCTTTCCATGAAGTCTTGTGTGTCTCTGTGTGCCTGTGAGTGTGAGCGTGTGCGTATTTATTAGCCCAATACACACATACAGCATTATAGATTTTACGAGACTTTTCATTAGAACAATGTCAAGTGCTTAATACTATGTACGAGGATCTTAGTTCAAACATTTGTAGAAATAATATTCTACTCACATAATACATCACTATGCAAAACACAAATATAGCAGATCAATAGCAAAATGCATGAAAGCTTTCTAAGTTCATTCTTCTCAAACAGTCAGTTAGCATACTTTTTAACTAATGGCTGCCTTTCAAGCCCAATTCTGGATGATTCTAAACAGTGTAATTTGTGAATGCATGAGAGATTCTGGAACAGTAGTTTAATATGCCTAGACGGGTTATATATTCAAACATCATCAAAATAAGAAAGATAGTGACTTGTTGGAAACCATGTGATTTATCTTCTCCTTTTGTTAAGAACTTTTCCACCTACAGAAATAGTGTGTGATAGTAAATTTTTGTATTTAATGAGGTGGAAGAGAGAAAACCTTTACGGCTCCCGCATATCTGCCAAGTGAGAGAGACGACTGTTGTCTTCTGGAGAATTATTAATAACCTAAATTAAGATTCTTGTCACCTGTAATTAGTTATGGATGATTGATAATAATAATAATCATAACCAATAAGTAGGTGCTGTTGTGTCACAAATATACTTAAGAAAAAAGATAGAAACTTAAGCTATATAAACCTTATAAACCTATGTAATCGCAAAAACTCAAGAATTTGCAAATTACTAATATAATAAATATTTTATTTCTCTTATACATCCGCAAGAAATAAAAGTTAATCATGAATGAAATAGCATAATACTCCTAAGAAAACTAACCACTCACACAGTACAGAGATTCTTTTCTACAAAGTCCTCTGATCCTCTGTATAAGGAAGGACTCTTTAACGCCTACACAAAGAGTTGTTTGCAAAGAGTAAGGAGTAGAATTTCTAACCTGATTATTTTAGACAAGAAACCACACCCATCTCTACCTAGACTCTCTGTTTTATTCAATCAAATTTAAAAAGAAAACTAGAAATAATTATTATTTATGACTGTCTGTCATCTTCCACACCCATATTCTGTCGACATATCATATCACCTATCCACAAACAAGTTCACCAGTTGCATCAGTATAAAATTTATACAAAACATAACCAGGTAAAAACCAAGATTAAAGATCGAACGTTCAAGCCGACCGTGCTACTGCTTAAATACCCAGTGTTCTCTTGAGCAATAACAATAGTCCTACCCCACGGCAACTGCTTAAATACCCGGGAGCTAGTGTTCTCTTGAGCAATAACAATAGTCCTACCCTACGGCAACTGCTTAAATACCCGGGAGCTAGTGTTCTCTTGAGCAATAGCAATAGTCCTACCCCACGGCAACTGCTTAAATACCCGGGAGCTAGTGTTCTCTTGAGCAATAGCAATAGTCCTACCCCACGGTAACTGCTCTATGTGAACTCACTCACTCACTCAAACAGCTTATCGCCCCTTCCACGCTTGTCCATCCTGATTTTCACTTCATAAAGAAACTTTATACGTTTCTAAAACATATAAATTACAAATAACATATAATTAAAAAATATAGATCAAAATATAAAAATGTATATTAAAAATATGTAGGATTCCCCATCATTTGACTTGTGTAATGTAAGGCATCACAAATACTAGTCATCGTCAGTTAATCTACCATTTGTATAATGTAATGGCCATGAGTTAAAATACTATAGATAATGACCCTTGTCAGGGCTGGAGGAAAAAATAACCTTACCTCCCACACCCTTGACATTTTCAGGGCCGGGTGAGCAAGAAGAAAGTGATGATCATTTCAGGACTAAGCAGGATAAATTCTGGCTTGAACATGGCAAACGTTACGATCTATGGCGATCATCTCGATGCTTTAGCATCAGAACCAACAACAGAATATTTGATAATTCATACAACTACCTCCTCTCTTAAATATTTTTTTAAACCAACAACAGAATATTTGATAATTCATACAACTACCTCCTCTCTTAAATATTTTTTTAAACCAACAACAGAATATTTGATAATTCATACAACTACCTCCTCTCTTAAATATTTTTTTAAACCAACAACAGAATATTTGATAATTCATACAACTACCTCCTCTCTTAAATATTTTTTTAAACCAACAACAGAATATTTGATAATTCATACAACTACCTCCTCTCTTAAATATTTTTTTAAACCAACAACAGAATATTTGATAATTCATACAACTACCTCCTCTCTTAAATATTTTTTTAAACCAACAACAGAATATTTGATAATTCATACAACTACCTCCTCTCTTAAATATTTTTTTAAACCAACAACAGAATATTTGATAATTCATACAACTACCTCCTCTCTTAAATATTTTTTTAAACCAACAACAGAATATTTGATAATTCATACAACTACCTCCTCTCTTAAATATTTTTTTAAACCAACAACAGAATATTTGATAATTCATACAACTACCTCCTCTCTTAAATATTTTTTTAAACCAACAACAGAATATTTGATAATTCATACAACTACCTCCTCTCTTAAATATTTTTTTAAACCAACAACAGAATATTTGATAATTCATACAACTACCTCCTCTCTTAAATATTTTTTTAAACCAACAACAGAATATTTGATAATTCATACAACTACCTCCTCTCTTAAATATTTTTTTAAACCAACAACAGAATATTTGATAATTCATACAACTACCTCCTCTCTTAAATATTTTTTTAAACCAACAACAGAATATTTGATAATTCATACAACTACCTCCTCTCTTAAATATTTTTTTAAACCAACAACAGAATATTTGATAATTCATACAACTACCTCCTCTCTTAAATATTTTTTTAAACCAACAACAGAATATTTGATAATTCATACAACTACCTCCTCTCTTAAATATTTTTTTAAAACCAACAACAGAATATTTGATAATTCATACAACTACCTCCTCTCTTAAATATTTTTTTAAACCAACAACAGAATATTTGATAATTCATACAACTACCTCCTCTCTTAAATATTTTTTTTAAAACCAACAACAGAATATTTGATAATTCATACAACTACCTCCTCTCTTAAATATTTTTTTAAAACCAAAAAATGACCATGCCATACATTCTGCAGTGAGAATAAGCGAGATTTTGAAGAAACAATTCACCCAGAATATCAAAATGACAACAACAGATATGGAGACACAAACAACACCTACCAGGTAGTGTGAGAAAAATGCAATACTCAGATCGTATGGAAAGTACTACCATCAACAAAAGTTCACTCGACACAGACTACAAACCAGGAAAACAAAACAGGCTTTTCCCTCAACATCATCTACAAAGACTGAGGAAAAGAAAAGCCAAACACCGACTACAACAGAGGAGAAAGAAATACAGACAGCCTCAGAAAGAGTATAATAAGAAACGACAGAAAATAGCCAATACTCAGAACAAAGCCATCGAGATGTAAGAAAAAAATTTCAACCGAAACAGTTTACACCAGGGAACCAGTCATACAGACACCGCTCTGGACGAGATTTCAAGGGTTTTTAGACCTCTCCCTTCTCACCCTTACCAGTGACGCCGACTATAGCATCATCCACGATGACAACATGAAAACAGAATACCAGGCCAACACCAATAGCAACAACAGAACAGGGCCAAAAAAGTAAAAGACGGCGCCCACCACAGCACACCCGGAAGCAACAACAGCGCCAAGAGCACCCATAATAGCATCAACAGCGCCAACAAAAACGGCCCCAACAGCGACGCAGATATCACCAACAACAGCGTCGAAACAACAATGGCAGTATTATGAGCTTCAGTATCTGCAATGGCGACTTTTTAACCACCCTATTGAGGACATGATTCATCTGATGCTCGACCATCTTTACTGGCTGCCAGAGTGCATCCCAACGGACACCGGAGAAAGCCACAGCATCAGCGACAGTAACAACAACAACAACAACAACACCAGTGACGAGGCCTGCGGGTGGTGTGTGAACATCCCGGGCGCAGGTATACACTAGGTATAGACCTGGTGTGTCACTAGCCTGGGTTCTCTCAGCTCCCCTCTCACCCGCCCTCCCACTTCACTATCAGAAAAAAACCATCCACAATAACATCGAATTAGATTCCGCCTTTGCGAGCCAGACATGTTTGCAACATGCAGTATCGCCCTTCCCTCCCCACCGCACCCTCGACCTTCTCCCAGCGAGAAAGCCTTAAGCGCCTCCTTTATTCATTACAATCTTCTCGCCTCAAACCTTTTTTGCTGTGTGACGATAACATCGCTGTTTGATAAAATACACCTGTATAGAGCTGACTATTCCATCTTTCCGCCCTGTGGTCGATGAGGTAAAAGAAAAACAAAAAACCCCATCACAACTCGTAGCAGTTTCATAGGCAGAGTCTAATGGCGTCAATACATTTTTTTCTGACACATCTCCTTGTGTCAGCAATTAAAAGAGGTGATTGTTCGTGACATTCATGTGAACATTAAAACTACCGTTACACTTTTACTCTCATTCCCGTCAGCTGTTTGACAAAAGTAGAACCTAGTAAAAATCACAATCCTCTTTTTTTAATTTTAACCGCATTTTAAAATGTATTTCTTTCCCTTCCTCCCCTGATGTTTCAGATGCTGCGACTATTATCAAGATTATTAACATTCATCTCAGTTTAAAATATGCGTACATATTATGTAGTATATGTACCTTCCTAATTTTTTTTTGTTCAAATATGCACATCGTATAAATAAAAAATAATTATTATTTATATTATATATAAAATATCAAATGTTGCTAATTTATGTTCATTCACCCGTATGAAAACGTTGTTTACAAGACTTCCTTGGCCACTAATTTATTTTGTTTGTAATACTGGGTTGAACACAACATGTTAGTTTGTTCAATAATCTATCAGCATGAATATTAAGGGTTTAATTAAGATTTATCTTGATTTTATTTTCGAGTCCTAACCACCTTTTCGTTTAATCAATATATCTGTGTATCTGCGCACGTGCCTGTTTCAATCCCTCTCTGATGTACCTAAGTGCTTGCGTATGTTTATGTGCAGGTATGTATGTATGTATGTACATGAATGTGTTCGTATTTTGATTTTATTTACAATTATGCAACCTAAGTTATTAGGTTTATTTTAGAGCAGTTTAACATGAAATACAAAGGCATAAATAGCTTGACAATTGAGCGACATTACGGCTGACTTAATAAATAATGAACTATCATTTGCACGTATCTAAGTAAATACCTGTGCATTTAAATATAAGTAATAAAGAACGTGTCACCTTTAACAAAGTTCAAAGTAACAGGTTAATTGCCCGCAAACCGGATCTTTGTGAGATGTGATTTACTGTTGAGTAAAGGGATTCACGATCAGCACCTGAAGTATTCAATACACAAAAAGTTTGAAATTTTATATAAGTAGCCACCGTGAGTTCAATATCTTATTGTGTGTGTGTGTGTGTGTTCACCTGCCAAATGCATAGCCCATCCCTCAATTCCGACCTCCGGCACTGACGACTAGATTTATAGCATGAGGTCGGAGAGTCCACTTTTCAGCCACGTGGTGCCCTGTGTTAGCTGATGTATGGTGCAAGAATAATATAAATATACCTTTATCAGTAAATGCTGCTTGATATACTCTTTATTTGTAAAAAACAAATAGTTTAATTGACGTATGTTTATATGACGAATGATGCTATTTTATTTGTGTAGTTTGTGATTTGTGTGTGAGAGAATGCTATCCTATAGTCAACCCCCCACCCCCAGCATACACTTTATTTTAGGTCTAACACTTTAGATTATATATTAGGAATTAATTATGTATTTAAACATAATCGTGGTCATTCATTACATAACTCTTAGGCATTTAGGTATAAATGATATTAGATAAACTATTTTTAAAGGTCTTTTTCTTACTGATTGCCCCTCATGTTGTTAGGAGTGTTGTAGTGAGAACATCTGGTGTGTGTAAGGGTAGTAAACATCGCTCGCTTTAATCACTACGTCTGTCTCCATAAACCATGCAAGTCCATGAGCCTGCCCTGTATGGTGTCTACATGAAAAAAAGACAATGTAACAACAACAAAGGGTGCTGTTATTTCCTTTGCTGTGGCTGTCATCCATCATCTTCACTAGTCATCATTGTCCACATTATGACCCGACCTACCATTGTTGGACTATCAGAACATACATCACGTTGTCTTTGAAAAAGTCGTTAAGTATGATTTGGAATAATCGTGTCCATTTTTTTTTTTGCAGTAAATAATTTAAAAATAAAATTTGTTAGATAGTTTTAATGATTGACATATGTGATTTAATAACAAATATGTGTTAAGGAGTTGGGGACGCAAGGGATCGAGTTAAGGAAATAAAGGTGATATTTACTCTTGTTCAGGGTTGTATAGTGAACGTCCGCCATAATTATTTCATATTCAAGTCTGCATGTCTAATAAATATTAGGTTTCCTGTAATTGTATCATAACCGTTGCTATTGGAAAATAAATAATTATTATAATTCTAACATAAAAACAGTATTCGTTGTATTTTCGGGTGGCTAACGATCTGGAAAACAGCAGTAAACTCTCAGCACTGAGGAAGCAGCAGATAGATATTAAACATTTGGCGCATTCATTCTTATTATAACTTTTTGCAATATTTTTCTGCGCTGTTTGAAGCACACTGATATTTGTGTTGCCTAATTTACGTGTATTTAAAATAAAATAAATATTCTGCATTCCATAGAAATCGTAGTTTTATCACTGCATAATTATTGTCAATGCAATATATAAATACGGAACACCCTGTGGACAGAATTATATATAGATATACATTGCATGTATACAAAAACAATCATAAATATGTATATTTATAGACACATATTCACATATTCGAATATATATTTATATATACACAGATACCCATATGCAAACATTACAAAACAGGGAACGCATTTCTATAGCAATAATAGCAACAATAATAGCAACAATAATAGCAATGTTAAGAGCAACAATAATAGCAACAATAATAGCAACAAATTCATCCTTAAATATCCTAAAGACATTTGAATCGCATTGAGAGCAGTTTTAAAGTGACAACATTTCTTGAATAATCTATATTTTGTGAACGATAGAGTAGTCATATGAAAGTGAATAAGTCTTAAAACAAACATTGATAAGTTAGTATCCATGCAGAGAGATTTTAAAAATGTTAATGGTACATCAATCGCTGTTTGAAATATGCCAGCCAAATCACTTCTACTGCGCGTCAACCAAGTTCACAATACGTCAGCTTCTTTGAAAGTGCGAGAAACACTTTTAAAGAACGCAGACCATTTTGAAAAATATCTCTGAGGCATCTGAAAAAACCCTCGAAATATTTGAATTCGTGTAGCATGTTCCATGGTTCCTATAAAATGTTGGAAGAAACACACACATACACATAAACCCAAACAAACAAACACAAACGCACAACACACAAAACAACACTATAATTGAAATATTTAAATAATTTACATTACATCTACAATTACACTTTTCACCCTTTGGCATGCATACTGTTGTATTCTTGTGTAATTTCGTTCTTTGTGCTCATACTACGCCAAAACACAAATGTATGTCTACTCAATGGAGACTGAGTCCTGTTAATGACTTCAGACATCACCTGCTGGAGAAGAATTCCGTTCTATAGATGTTCCCGAGAGTTAACAGCTTTTTGCACTACGGCAATTTTTTTTTTTCACAAGCTGCATGGTACATGTGGAGGTTGGAGCTGGAGGTAAGAAATTAGTCATTAGTGACAATAATTACAAAATATTATCATCATCACCATAACAACAACAATAATAATAAATACTACTACTACTACTACTACTACTACTACTACTGCTGCTACTACTGCTGCTACTACTACTACTATTACTACTACTACTTCTACTATTACTACTACTACTACTAGTGTCGTTCAAAACCGCGTTATCTATAATGTCATCAAAGTTTACAGCACTAACAATTCTACAAACATATACAGTAACACACGATACAAAATAATCATGTTGTATACAGTAACGCACAATGAACGCACACAACACATCATACACACATCTATAGTAACACTTACAAAACTAAATCGGTAGACCAAATATTATATAAAGAAAAATAAATAGAAAGTGTCATGAAAAGACTCGATTCTGAAGGCGAGAAATACATTTTAAAAAGTTTCTTCAGAACGATTTTGGGCGTGACTTTTGTGAGTTCTCAAGGTAGTTCATTTCACGTGGCAAGGCTCTGACAGGAAAGTAAGCTGACAATATTTCTTTTTCGAAAGGATAAGATTGTTTGCTGAAGTAGTTAGGTCCTTAAACAGTAATACAAATGGACGATTGTTTGTGCGCTAATTACGTCCTTAGACAGAAATGCAAATGGATGATTGTTTGTTGCGCTAATTACGTCCTTAGACAGTAATGCAAATGGACGATTGTTTGTTGCGCTAATTACGTCCTTAGTAATGCAAATGGACGATTGTTTGTTGTGCTAATTACGTCCTTAGTAATGCAAATGGACGATTGTTTGTTGTGCTAATTACGTCCTTAGTAATGCAAATGGACGTTTGTTTGTTGCGCTAATTACGTCCTTAGACAGTAATGCAAATGGATGATTGTTTGTTGCGCTAATTACGTCCTTAGACAGTAATGCAAATGGACGATTGTTTGTTGCGCTAAGTACGTCCTTAGACAGTAATGCAAATGGACGATTGTTTGTTGCGCTAATTACGTCCTTAGTAATGCAAATGGACGATAGTTTGTTGCGCTAATTACGTCCTTAGACAGTAATGCAAATGGATGATTGTTTGCTGAGCTAGTTACGTCTTTAAAACTAATACGAATGATGATTGTTCATTTAATCACATCTTTATACATTAATAAAGATGTTCTTTGCTCAGCAGTCTCATCATTACATAATTAATAAAATTGATATATGCCGTAGAAATATACAGATTATTTTTACAATAGCATTCTGGGAAGATGAAGAATGGAAGTATGTGTCCCTCCATTGAACGGAGCATATTAGATCGATCATAGGTACGATCAAAATAATTTTATGTACCCAGAAATAAACGATGAATTAAAGGTAAATATTGGTTGCTTTTATTAAATGTTTAAGTCATATACAGTCCGTGTTTTGTACGCTATCATAGTTATTGAAGTTTATGTTTGAGTTTGTCAACATTGAAATGATAATAACTTTGATTATATATGATAATGTAATAAAGAGAAGACACTGTGTACAACATCAAGGAGTAAGGATTGACAAAAGTTAGTAAAAAATTAAAAGAAATTATCAATGTAGATTGATCAGGCCAGCCATACCTACAGTACATACACTAATGTTGAACTTTCACTAAACAGTGCTTGTACAATTAAAATAGTTTCGGCTTTATTACATTTTAAACATAAACTATATTTAGATTGTTGAAATGAAGGGGAACAAAACCGTGACAATTCAATTAGGCCGGATCCAATAATAAATAACTAGAGGGGGGGGGGTGTCATTAGGCCGGACTGGAATACCAGCTAGTCCGTATCTGGCCTAAAGGCCGGACTTTGCCGACCCCTGCACTAGAACGTCACACAGCGGACGTGCTGGCAAGACTGCAGAGTGACGTTAGATTTCGGAACAAATCACACCCACACGGCAGCCCAATCTCCTTCAAAGCCTCGGTGACGTCACAGTTCTCTTTCTTGTGGACTGTAAATGTCAATACAGTTTTCTGTTATTGTGCACAAGTATCTTTAAATTTCAGTACTAAAGGAAATGTTTACTTGTCCTTGTTGTTCCTCTACCCAAAAACCACATCCAACAGTTGTGCAATTATCTTTCCTGAAATGACTGACTGCAAAGTGAGGTGAAATACATTAAACTTTCTAATCGCATGAATAGAAAGAATGATTCTAAGTGTTGTATTTGAGTTGTCTTTCTTCCTTTTACAAGACTATAAAGGTAGCAGAAATGAGTTAAATGAATATTGCTACCACTGGATGTTCTGACTAGGCCTAATTACAACTTCACTGGTTAACTAACTTATGTGATTGAAACGAACGTGTCTATAAGACTGGGTAACTATATTATGAGATTGACACTTTATCTAGATATATTTATATTTAATATATATATATATATATATATAAAATCCTATAATCAAGAGAGAAGACGTTATAGTTTGTGTTTTCTGTAATATTGCTCACATTTATTCCAATCAAATATTTATTATGTTTTGCTCACTGCGATATTTATTCAAACTGGAGTGAACACATTTCAAAAATACATTACAATTCATGAAATTGCCATTCATTTTATTGTACAAAACTTAATATAAAATATTATATGTAATACATTGTGAAATATTATAAAAGGCGGATTAGCCCATGTACTACAATTTTATGTTTTTAAAATTGCATGCATTGCTGAGGAATTATATTCTTGTAAATTCATCTCTTCGTTATGATTCATTGACTGCACGCGACCCATATTGTTCCATCCATGACCTTTGTCATTTTGCAGTCAAAGGTAGTCACCTGAAGTGCCTCATTGTTACAGGTATTCCTGTGTCATTTTGCAGTGAAAGAACGATCTTAATCCTAAGCACACACACCGCCCCACCCACCTCCAATGATTTCATAGTTCACGAATGTCAAAGTCAAGGCTTGGGGACAATAAATTTAACACAATGATTTTCTCAGTAAGCGTGCTGTCAACCTGAGCGACATTTTGGCTCGTAAAACTCGCACAGGATTCAACAACATCGCTGTTATAGACATATTATAAAATGACGACATTTTTCTCAACTGTTGGGATTTGAACGTAAAAATAATTTTGAAAGTACCACCATCTGTTTCCAGTTTCGTAAAGAAAATGCATTGTGAGAAGTCATACATTTAGCTGCCTAAGTTAAAATCAGGAAACAGTCAGCAAATCCTTGAGAAGTCAGACTTGCAGTTTCGGGATGCATTTTCTCAGAAACGCCAAGGGTTCATAAAAACAGATTCAAATAACCCCTCTCTCCTTTAGAGAAAGTTACAGATTGATACTTTCAACCGCGATTTAACCAATACAAGTATATCAAATTTTGAGAATTTACAAGAATATTCGCTATTATTATAAATAAAAAGTGTTTTCGTCTTCTAAATAAAATTAGAATAAAGGAAAAATATGGATACCGATTATCGCAAAGCCCATTTGTTTAATTTTGTTTTTTTTCGCTGACTTTCCTCCAGAGGATGCAGTAAGCCTTTTATCAGAGATATTCTCAGCTTTGGAGGGCCTCTGGAGAAAACTTCCTCTCCTCACTTGTTTCTGGAGAGGGCGGTGGTGGTGGTTGTGTGTGAGTCGGTGCATGTCTTGGTGTTGATCACTGTCAGCAGTTATAATTAGATATACAAGCGAAAATGAATTGTTTATTGTTGCTATGAAATGTTTAAAATGAGACTGTTTTGTCAAAAATAATATTGAGGAACAATACCTATCTTCAGCCATTATTCTGCATCTTGTTCGGGAATAAAACACCCACACCCACACACCCACATCCACACACACCCCCATCACAACCCGCACCCCCCCCCACCCATAGAGTATAACAGACGTGACGCCTCTTTGATGCACCTGAACACAGCGTCAAAGATGTCAAATAATTTTCTCAAAATGACGTCATTTCAGGATTTGCAATATTTATTATTTTGCCACAGGACGTGATAATATGTCTAATGTAATTATTTTCTTTTCTATTCGTCCCATTACATCAAGGGACACAACTCGTGAAAGATGTCTGATTCGACCCTAAGAGTTATTAGATCGTGAGAATATTATTCGTAATTAAAGGAATATTTCAAGTCGATGCCATTTCTTTGTCACACGGAGCGTTACAGTTTGACGGAATATTACTGAAGAGTCTAAAAGAATACCATGTCGATCTTATTTCCTGTTTGAGATTTGGTTTCGTAAGCAGTGTTTCAATTCCAAACTCGTCGATTACATATTATGAAGAATGGGTTGGATGGATTTACCTCTCTACATTATATTTTGGGAAAACGACCAACTTGAATTCAGGGCGTGAGATATGAAGAGATTGGATTTTATTGCAGGGTTTGCAAAATAGCAATGCAAAAGTGAGACGTGTACACGGAAAGAGAAAGACTGAAACAGAGTTAGAATAAGCAGGGAGACGAGAGAGAGAGAGAGAGAGAGAGAGAGAGAGAGAGAGAGAGAGAGAGAGAGAGAGAGAGAGAGAGAGAGAGAGAGAGAGAGAGAGAGAGAAATCAGGAGAGAGAAATTGAAAAACTCGGAATGACAGAAAGAGATGGAGATGAAGCGACAAATAGAAGATGAAGCAGAGAAAAGGGGGAGATGACGTAAGAGATAAGAGTGACTGAGTGAGAGATGAAACAATTATATGTCAGAAAATAATAATAATATATTTTTTTTTAAATTGTAAAATAATTGTTTTCAACAATTCATAGACAAGGTTGTTAATGAGTTTATTAAATTTTGTCAAAGTTTCTATTACAATAAAATATGCAATTTTTAATTCTAACAGCTGCTTGCAAATTAAAACGAAAACAACGTGCGTCAGCATCTTTGTCACCGCCATTTTGTCACCACTTACACATCTGTAAAAGTCAAATAAATATGAACGAAATAAATATATTAAATACGTGGATTAGGACAAAATATCTCAAATAAAAAAGCAATTGTTATATATTAGATTCATTAATATAAACTTATGTTCCTAGTGTTTGTTTTATTAATGTTTTTAAAGTGACAGTATGAAAAATTGTAGTCTTAATGAATTTCCACTATGCTTCCATCTATTTAGTGTGGACATGAAATGGTACCGAATCCAAATAGAATGTAAGTAATTTTCTATAATATAAGAATATAAAATACAATTTTAAAATAAATATATACTGTTAATAAAGAGATGAAACGAACTTAATTAAAATGTGAATGGAAAATAAGATTGATCGGCTTTATGAAATCGTGTACATGGTCATATTTGATTAGTTTAATCATTATTGTCAAATCTGAGTGATCTAGTCTTCATTGTGAACTCTGATATATAGTGTGAACAATATAGACTACATTGTCAAATCCGATTACTCTAGTCTTCCTTGTGAACTCCGGCGTTGTCTACATTATCAAATCCGATTGGTCTAGTCTACAATGTCAAATCTGACTGCTCTACTCTTCATTGTGAACTCTGGTGTAGACTATACTGTCAAGTCTAATTGGTTTATTCTACATTGTGAACTAGTATATTCTACATTGACAAATCAGATTGGTCTAGTCTACATTTTGATCACATTTAATAATTAGAATTAATTTAAATCATGGAATCTGTTTAATCGTGCAAAATGCCATATTTAATTGATTTTCTTCTCGATTCTAGTCACATATTTGTTAAAATAGATTATTACCAAAAAAAGGTAAATATTTCACACTACAGAATTTCTCAATATTGAGTTTGATTCTAAGCGTTCTAAACTCAAGCTTTATTAATGCGGACAAGATGGTCGTATTCTTTGCTTAAAGTTAATGATATATTTTATTAATAGTAAATATATATATATGAAACCGATACAATGTACAAAATATTACAAATATATATTAGTATATATAATACCATTACAATTACTACTGTTAATACAATTATTGTTTCTACTATTACCCATTTTTGCTAAAACTATTACTACTACTACTACTACTACTATTACTACTTCTACTATAACTACTACTACTTCTACTAAAACGTGGACTAATAATAGACTAACTACTCTTACTACTACTGCTACAACTTCTACTACTACTACTTCTTCTACTATAACTACTACTACCTCTACTACTTCTACCAAAACTACTACTACTACTAAAACGACGACTAATTGTACAATAACTATTTCTACTCAAACTATTTCTATTTGTTGCCGCTGTACTCTGGAGTGACTTTGTAATAATGAATTATATCAAATATTTGTAATTAGTTGTGATACAAAACATCTACAAGTACCGATGCAGAATATGGGTCACTGGTTACATATGTATATCTGCAACTGTTACGCCGATATACTAGTACGCCGACAAGTTGACTCACGGCCCCCACTCAGTTATAAGCTGAGAATAGATTTTATGAAATGGGTGTACAACAATTATGAAAATAGACGAACAGAGAACAAGATGTTATCATTAGATTATCACTTCAAACTACGATAACAAATGATAGAAATTACTTTTCACTAACAGATACGTGAGTAAATAGTTAATAATAAGAATTTTAATAAAAGAAAACTTAACAATATTTAGAAAAATAAGTAATATATTTTATGTCCTAGTTTTCATCATAATGCCACACAGAGCAAGTTCAAGCCACACTGTAGTCGCGTTCTGATGACAACTTATCTGGATGTGCTGGAATGACGTATATCATGCTGGTAGACTTGCAATAGTTCATGACATCACTTGAGGAACAGATTCCAAATTCCACATTTAAATCAAAGTTAGAGATCAAGATGAAACAAAAAAAAAAAAAAGCCCTGAAGCAATTGCAGAGTCTAAGTGTCCAGTCAATTGCTCCATTAATAAGTACTAAGTTTGGCAAAGGCCTCTGAAAGAAATAAAGTTTAACATGTTCAAAACAAAACATAGCATCATAATAAAACCTAATCATTCACACAATATAAACATTCTTTTACCTTATCCTTCTAATGTTTACTTTTCCACGTACAACCCCAAATAGAGAGGGATCCAGTCTCAAAAGTAAAGAGAGACAATTGGAAAAAGAGTAAAGGGTAAAATTCTCTATCACTTTTATCTCCCCTTGAAATCATACCTGTCTCTGCTAGACACAATTTCGATTCAGCAAATTACCTGGAGCTAATACTATTATGACTTTGTTAACAACTTCTGACCACTTCTGCCGGCCCGGAAACAATGCTTCCCATTGCATACCCCAACACACACACACACACACATATACCACATTAAACACTTGCCACGTTTACTGGCCATGGTTGCGCAAATTTAAGCAAACAAAACATTTACTCACCTAATTGACGCAAGTACCAAACAAGTGTCAGTAAATTTGCAACAATTCATGACTCATTCATACCTAACTTCACATCCATAACAAGCATTATGCAATATCCACGTCATTCGTATTATAAATAGCGTTTCAATTAAAATTGCTCATAATCAAAATCTATATAAAATATATGGGAACATTTCCCATCATATGACATTAAAATTAACTTTATATTTGTAGCATCCATTGTTTGCGATGAAAGTACACATTGTGGATTGTAAATTATATAGAAAGTGCAGTATCATTATTATGTAGTGATGATGATGATGATGACATCGATGATGATGATTTGCAGACTGAATATTTATAAAGTAATGAAAAAATATAATAGAATGATGACTTCCCCTATACTTACCACATTCATAGCGGGGATAAAAGTTTTTGATAAACATTCGATATATCTCCGCAGATTGATCAACTAAGACTTTTTCCTTATACATTTTGCAGCCTGCATTCCAGCATGCCACAAGATCCTTCACTCCCCTGAAACAATTTTTTTTTTATCACCCTTCATATCTGTCTATCTATCTATCTATCTATCTATCTATCTATCTATCTATCTATCTATCTATCTATCTATCTATCTATCTATCTATCTATCTATCTATCTATCTATCTATCTATCTATCTATCTATCTATCTATCTATCTATCTATCTATCTATCTATCTATTCCTTAGTCTTGTCGACCGTTGATGACCTGACAACCAGCTCCCTCCATTCCATTCTGTTCTCTGCTAATCTCACTGTATCGCTGAACTTCAGTCCTGTCCTCTCTGAGATGTTATCCTCCATTCTTTTCCTCTGTCTTGGTCTCCTTCGCCCTCCTTGCACAGTACCTTGCATGATTGTCTTGGCCACCCTCCTGATCACGTGACATGCCCATAACATTTCATTTTGCGTGTTATTTAATGGCCAATAGCTCTTCATAAGGCCAAATGGCTTGCGTAATTCTGTTTCCCATTTCCTCATTGGTGACCTGATCTCTATACGAACTGCCAAGCAACCTTCGAAAGCATCTCATTTCAGTAGATTGTATCCTCATTTCGAGATCCGTAGATCCTCACAGGCCATGTATAATTGCAAGTAAATTAAAGATTGTCTGTTATAAATATACACATTTATATAATGTTAAATAATTAGCCTATTGATATATAATTGGTTATCGAACGCCCAACCTTGAACCTAACGGAGGCATGCTATGCTGGTGATTAATAAGTCAGCTGAACTAAATAATTTTGTATATACATTTATATATATATATACTAATATAATATAATATAATAATAAATATTATCTATATCTTTTTCATAAATATACCTACATCAAAGAATAAGATCCGAGTTTTCCACACTATTCATTTTAAACTATTTTTTTCCATTAAAAATATTCTGTACAGAATCTTCACTATACTTGACTGGAATATAGATAATCCTATTTCATTTCCTTCTGAGAAACCATTTGAAACCATTGATAACTTTAATTTTATGCTCTCTTTATAAGGTACCTAAAACAATCTTTTTCTTCATTTGATCTTATATTATTAAATAATGACGTATTTATGTATTTAATCTTTGACATTGATACTTCCAATATTTAGAATGAGTGTAACTACCGTAAAGTTAATTTCTTCACTTAAAATATTTCTCGTGTAGAATGAGTTTAACTGAGTTTATTTCCTCACTTGCAAAATATCGCTGCTGGAATCAATTCTGAAAAACTATCATAGGGTTCATTGAATATATAATTGCATTTCTTCATACATTCAGGTTGGTTTTCATCTCGTCTTTTATGAGGTCCTGAAAAAAATCATAGACACACATTTACTTTTTGAAGCCTGTGTCGTGGGGCGTTTATTTTGCGATTTAAATTAATAAAATTTTACGCTAATACCTAAATGCGGCACATCACATGTGTATCCATATATTTACTTTTTAGGTCAAGTGTTCTTTTGTGTCTAATAATTAACTTCTAAATAATTGGTTACCGATTGTCAAGAGTGAGTAAGCTCAATAATCTTATAATTACTCATCGTTTGTATGAAACAAAACAAAATATCATTCTAATTTGATCAAATCATCAAAACTCGAGTTAAAAATTAGCTAACGCATGGAGAACATCTTCCTATTCAACAGAACATACACTACTCTATTCTATGGCATATGAATTCCCACACCCTGATCAGTCTACGGTTAAGTCATGCTAGGGCAATAACCTGGGAAGAAGAAACATCTTAATGGTTCATTCAGCGACAAATTTCAGAGTAAGAAACAACTTAATGGTTCATTGGAAGACAATCCTCATTGTAAGAAAACACGTCACTTACAGATAATCGACCTCACAGTCTCAGACAATGACATCAAAATTCTTAAAATAATCACGATTTAATATAGCTTAAAATGTAAGGCGTTAATATAATACAAGAAAAATGAAATCCAAAATTGGTTTCAAACACGTACCAGCATTGTGAGAGAACGATTTGTGTAAATTTAGTGGAATTATATGATCGTTCATAACTTATTTGTCTCAACTAATAAAATGTCCGTCTGTTGTTAATCACATTCTTCGGTTATTACCATAATTATATGTACATATGCATTAATAAAAATCATTATCCAGGTCACAGGTTAAAAAGTACCAAAAAATTTACATCCACATATTACATAAATCTTTAAAATCTAAAAAAATAATACAATACATTTAACACTATTTTCGTGCAGTGTGAACTCCATCCTCCGGAAGTAAAGCGTATTACATACTAGTGCTATAACATTATGACCCTAGTCAATTCGCTCTCTTTTGAGGAATTATTACACTGAATCAACTCCATCAGCTATTCAAATCAAAATACAACAGTAACTGGACAAAGAAACTAAAGATGACTACATCTCCAGATATGAATAACGTCCTTGACCTCATTAACAATATTACAATTACATTCAAAACTACTTCCTGCAGTGTGAAATCTAGCATTTGTTAGTAATCTCCAATACCATAGTAATATTACTACTTAAAACAATCAATTCCCATCCTCTTAAGGAATTAATAAAGTAAGTCAAATAACACATCAACAGAGAGACAACAAATAAACAATTATTCATAGAAGGGGAGGGGGGCTTAAACATAGCAGCATCAGTTTATTAAAAAAATTAATCCTTTGGTCACAAACTGTTCATACTACAGGCAGAGTCTCCCAGATTCCCACAGAGTTCTACACACAACGGAAATTTGATGACGTCCGGCATGGTGGTTTGTCTGCTAATTTCACGTTATGGTGCTGGGGAACAGAGATTTGGTTGGAATGTGCTCGGTTAAACAAGCGAGTCAGGCAAACACAAAACGTAATGAGTTTCCATCAGTCTGAACTCATTAACGAGCCCAAATGTCATCTAACTTTGTAAGTGGCTGTCATTATCAACTTCTGACCAGAGTGTGTAAACGGGAAAGGAGTCATGATCAATAATCAGCATTTCCAGAAGAAGAACCCCAAGTGATCAGATGATATTTAATACATCTGTTTGGGCACATCTGTTGCAGCCAACATAACGATGGAACAGCATAACGCGCAAATCATTCACAAGAATCTGGAACAATAACTAGCCATCACACCATAGTAGGCAATCTTGAAAATCCCAGAAGTGAGTATGAAATCCACGAAAATGTATTTAGTATATATATATATAAAAAGGGCAAAATTTATAGATAAATAATTAGATAGAAAGATAGATAGACAGATAGATAGATGGATAGATAGGTAGATGGATAGATAGATAGATAGATAGATAGATAGATAGATAGAAATATAGTTAGATAGATGAATGGATATGTAGATGTATGGATGTATGGATAGATGGATAGATAGACAGATAGATAGATAGATACATACATACATACATAGATAGATAGATAGATAGATAGATAGATAGATAGATAGATAGATAGATAGATAGATAGATGACTGTCTAGGAGTGATTTGATCGAATTCGAGCACATCGAAAACTCTTCATACACAAAAACTGTAAAAGAAAAAAAGTTATATATATAATCCTTTACTTGCTCTCGATACGTCTTTGCGCGAAAGCGGCGGAAGCCGGAAGAGCCCCCTACACTCAATCAATCTCGATACGTCTCCAAGGACCATAATCACGATCAGAAGCAAGATACGTAAATCCCTCATGATGATAGTATAAACTTGCGAATAAAATTAAAAATATACACACACACTTTATTGAGATAAGTCATTTGAAACAAATTTATATTATGCAAAATTATTGAAAGTGTGCATTCTAGGAGTCTATTGCAAATATTTCTTGTTTCTTGTCAAACGGAAGATAATCTCTCTCCCTATATGAAATTAAGGAAATTGTATGTCGGTTTAAAAAATGCGAAAATTTATGTAATAAATATGCCATTGCGTATTATTTCTTAGTTACTACATTCTATCAACCAAAAACCTCACGTTTTCTTCAAAATATAGATAGTTTCATTAACTGATTAAATTTTTTCTTCAATTTCAATACTTCACTTGTACTGATTGCAAGTTCTCTTCCATCTGAACTGAACTTTTTGAGAGAGGGGAGATAATTAAGTTGAATGCACAAAGCCCAATTGACAACCCCCCCCCCTAAAAAAATAAAAATAAAAAAATAAATAAAAAAAAAGAAAAGAAAAAGGGAGGACATAATCGAGTTGATTGTATAACCTATTTTATTTTTAAAGAAAAAAAAATAGTGTTGAATATTGACATGCGCTTTACTATTGTTCGTCAAAACCGTTATTTCGACATCTACCAGAATCATCGGCGTTGATGTGAACGTCTATACTGCATTTCTACATACCAACTGTTATTCACTATGCTATATTGCTTGATAAATTTAGTGTGATGATAGAGCCATTATAAAATAAGTACTGTGTCTTAATTGCTTCCTTGATTTACAGCGAGAACATAGCCATAATGCAATAAGAACTATGACTTAATTACTTCAGTGATTTAGAGTGAACATAGAGCCATTATAAAATAAGATTAATGATAGGATTACTTGGTGATTTAAAGTGAAGAAGTATTATTTAGTCGAATTACATTACGTGGATTACGTGTATGTATATTGTTTGCATAATTCATTGCATAGAGTTATACCTTCAAGGCGTAGCATAGATAAGTTATTCTAATGATACATAGATGGATTAGTCTATAGATATTTTACTGTAAAATAAAAAGCAATACTCAGTAACACCAATAGTGTATCTGTTGGAGTGCAAGTATAATGTACATTCAATGAAGAGCTTGCTTCACTTCTTATTAAAAAAAATTAAACCACCCAAAAATCTGTTGGATGAGTGTTGGAGTTGCTTTTCCAATAGACATATTAATCTGTAATCTTTTGGAATGGAGCATTAATTTTACAACAAAAATAAATAACACTGTTCATAAAACTGCTTGATGTTTTAGAGTGACTTATACATAAGAAACGATATTCTTTATATTCTAGGATAATTTAGACCTACTATTGCAAAGCGAAACATTATTTATTAAACTGTTGCACGATTTAGAAGAAGCATTATTTATATTTCTGTTGGACAATTTAGTATTACGTCTGCATAGAAAATGTTAGTCATTTAACTGTTGGACGAAATAGTGTTTCTTCTACATAAGTAATATTATTCATTAAACTGTTTGACGAATTAGTGTTACTTCTACATAAGTAATATTATTCACTAAACTGTTGGACGAATTAGTGTTACTACTACATAAGTAATATTATTCATTATGCTCTTGGATGACGTAGAGAATAAAGGTCTGCAGAGAAGATTAATTAATTTATTTTCAGACGCATGAAACAAATAACAAAATGTTATTTTGTTCATAAGTTGTATTTGATTAATGTTCAAGCATGTAACATATAAAAATAGCTACATTTAATAAGATACTTCAATATTTTATGTCAAGTCCGGATGTACATGTAAAGATATCTACATTTAATTAGATACTTCAATATTTTATGTCAAGTCCGGATGTACATGTAAAGATATCTACATTTAATTTGATACTTAAATATTTTAAGTCATGTCAGGATGAAATTTTCACAGCCATTTGGGTGTAAACGGAAATGTTCCGAAAGTAGTTGTTGAGAACGAGAACAATAATAACCGCAAGTTGACCTAGTTAGCACATAGAAACCCTAATAGTAGAAAATCAGAAGTAGACCTAGTTAGCACCTAGAAACCCTAATAGTAGAAAATCAGAAGTAGACCTAGTTAGCACATAGAAACCCTAATAGTAGAAAATCAGAAGTAGACCTAGTTAGCACAGAAACCCTAATAGTAGAAAATCAGAAGTAGACCTAGTTAGCACCTAGAAACCCTAATAGTAGAAAATCAGAAGTAGACCTAGTTAGCACATAGAAACCCTAATAGTAGAAAATCAGAAGTAGACCTAGTTAGCACCTAGAAACCCTCACAATAGAAAGTGAGAGGTAGATATAGCTTCCAGAAGGTAAGGGCAGTGTTAGATCAACGGAAGATCTCAAGTGAATAGAATTTTATCGATGCAATCATCTGACTCATTGGATGAAAGAAAGAAAGCTGATAGTTACCGATAAAGGGAAAAGAAAGTGTATGACATGCATGTCAAGTGATAGGTGTTGAAATTGTGATTCAAAATTTTAAAAATTTAAACTTTACTTTTTACGGAGACTGGTGAGTCTCGATAGAACAAATCAATTTCAAAGTGTCAATAAAAATTCATTGTGTATATATGGATGTATGATGTCAAGACCGACACGAAACGAACAGAAATGATTGCTTACTGTCGGGATTCTCAATCGTCAAACTTACAGTGCTTCACCTTTTTGTAGAAAAGTACATCAATTTGTTGTTAAAGTGTGCAAGAATATAAATTTAATAATAATGTTTTATCCTAACTAACACTTCATTTTCAGGTTTTCCTGCGGACGTATTCACTATTATATATTTTTACATATTACTTAATACTGCAATAATTGTTTTGCGGGATTTTGTTTTCGGGTTTCAAGCTTGTTCTCGTTTGTTCCGAGTTTTGTTTTGATTTGAAGACTTTGGTTAGACTCAATCTGCCACGTCATTTCTGCTATTTAGTGTAGATGGCGTTAAAAGCAAACAACGTTGCGTCATCAGAAGCATTTGCGACAAAACGGTCTTGATGCAATATTAGTTACCCCTGTTAATTTGCGTTGTGTGATCCTTTATAAGTATAATTCTAGAGAAAACATTATATTAATAAATCTTCTGTGTGTAAAACTAGAACTGTGTAGTAGGAGAGAGGAGAGTCATTGCTTATGTACTATTGTGAAACTGATTAAGCGAAATGATGTAATAGGGAGTAGACTAATTTTGTATGTTATATATTGTTATTTGTTTACTACACTATCAATATACGCTGTTCTATTTTCAGGGATGAGCTTTTCTGCCTAGGATTCTCGTTGACGATTTACCGGCCGATTCTTTGCCCACCCTCGTTGCCTGTTAGTTAAAGGTCCCTACGTCAGCATTTAATTCTACATAAGAAACATTGTTCATTTTACTGTTAGATAACTTAGAGTTCCTTCTGAATAAGAAGCCATTAAATATATATAAATGACGTTAATCTCATGGAATTTGTAGTTCTTTAATGTCAAAACCCCCTTAAAGGTACTGTATAAATGACATAAATCTCATGGAATTGCTATTTAATTAATGACCCCAAAACGCCCTTAAAGTTGTGAGTAGTTTTACGCACATTATTCTGTCGCAGCTAACTTTAAATCGGCGACCAGCCACATGACAATTGATTGTAAAACCTCTACTCCTTGACTTGGATCTGGTTCTTCAAAGTAAGTTATTTCTAGCATCTTGCGTACATATTTTAAATCCAAGATAAACAAATAAAATTATAAAACATCATAGAGAAACAAAACAGTATTCCACAAGTTTTCAATACACGTATCCATGAATCTTCCATCATAAATTCACTATCATGGACTATTGACAATTGTAATCTTGCAAATTGTGTATAATTGCTTTAACAAATGGTAAAATTAAACGGCCTTATAAATACTAATAAAAGTGAATAATAATTAAGATAGAACTAGAAGTAGTCGTAATAACTTTAATTCTAGCTGTCAGTCTCTACACACCTAGTTTTCAAAACTATGAAGTTTTAGCAAAAGTGTAAAACAAATTATTCAGATTGCAGTTTTAGCAAGATGTCTTACCTAAATTGCAAAAGATGATTGCTAATATTTTCAGTTCCTCGCATATACCTGTATGACATCCAAATGTGTTCGTTACTCGTCAGAAATCTGAATTTTGTGACGTGATTGTTTCTAAGCGACATAATCGAGAGAGATTAAAATTGGAAACTACGTACGTACTTCTTACTTTAAACTAAAAGTTGACTTTTTATTGTTTTTTTTTCCCTTGAAATTAAAAAAAACACAAACAAACAAAGGAAAATAAATTAAAATTTTAACCAACTTGCAGATAATATTTGTCTTGCTCAAACTGAGATTTCTCATCGTTGCAAAGTATTTGTTGACGCATGCGCAAATAATGACGTGGAAGCACTCTAGCTTTTTCTCTCCACACACTATAATTCTAGAGAAAATAAATAATTAATAAATCTTCTGTGTGTAAAACAAGAACTGTGTAGTAGGAGAGAAGAGAGTCATTGCTTATTACTATTGTGAAACTGATTAAGTGAAATGATGTAATAGGGAGTAGACTAATTTTGTATGTTATATATTGTTATTTGTTTAGTACACTATCAATATACGTTGTTCTTTTTTCAGCGGATAAAGTTTTCTGCCTAGGGTTCTCGTTGACGAGTTACCGGCCGATTTTTTACCCCATCACGTTGACTTTAGTTTAAATAATTAGAGTCCCTATGTCTGCTGTTACTTCTACATAAGAAACATTGTTCATTTTACTGTTAGATAACTTAGAGTTCCTTCTGATTAAGAAGCCATTAAATATATATATAAATGACGTTAATCTCATGGAATTGGTAGTTCTTTAATGTCGAAAAACCACTGAAAGTTACTGTATAAATGACATAAATCTCATGGAATTGGTAGTAGATTAATGACTCCAAAAATCCTTAAAGATTGGAGTACTTTAAAAAAATAATGACCTAGAAGCACTCTAGCCTTTTCCCTCCACACACTTCATACATTTGCGATGAGATGCATTTGAGATGCGAGAACATGATTAAGAAAATAAATGGGTGCAGGCTGCAACAAAGACTTTGCCATCTCTACCCACGGACTCAACTGTATATAAAACATTTTTATATACAAAACATATTTCATTATACAAAATGCTCCCGACGATTCAGGGAACAATATTACAATACACAGCAATCCTTGAATGATTTATCTGTCAATCTCTCAAATTGTCGGAAATCTAATATATAATTACTTCAACATAACTTTCTGTGACACTCATTTATTTTAGTGAATATTTATGAGTGGTTTATATTCTACGGAATCTAATATTTAATAGTCATGTTATCGACAGTAGAACCGAGGGGGCGGGGGAGGGAGTCTGATAAATGGACATTAATATATTATATAGTCTACATTGATCAGTTTTGAATGTGAAATGTCATGATGAAATAGATGTCTATTTGAACTGACAACTTTGTTTTAACAATTCTTATATATTTACTTAGTAACTGGATCACTGCCAAATTATAAACTTGCCAAATATACTCTCTGCCAAAATATACTCCCATTAAATATTTCCTATTAATATATATTCTTGCTAAAAATAGTCCCTGCCAGACTTTATTAGATTAACATCTAACTGAAAATACCTATCTAATAAGAGAGACGAAACGTACATAGCTTCTATTGAAGTCTCAGAGTTATTATTATTATTACTTTAAATTCAGTAAAATAAATAATCATTGTCCTATTAATAGATACTAGTAATAATTAAAACTCTATCAAAAACTACTCTTTTCCAAGGTCTTACAACTTATTTATATTTGACAAAAGTAGAACCTCGTAAAAATCACAATCCTCTTTTTTTAAATTTTAACCGCTTTTTAAAATACATTTCTTTCCCTTCCTCCCCACCCAACAACCCCCCAATTCGGTGAGGATTGTTTGTATTGTTTCAGATGCTGCGACTATTATCAAGATTATTAACATTCATCTCAGTTTAAAATATGCGTACATATTATGTAGTATATGTACCTTCCTAATTTTTTTTTGTTCAAATATGCACATCGTATAAATAAAAAATAATTATTATTTATAATATATATAAAATATCAAATGTTGCTAATTTATGTTCATTCACCCGTATGAAAACTTTGTTTACAAGACTTCCTTGGCCACTAATTTATTTTGTTTGTAATACTGAGTTTAACACAACATGTTAGATTGTTCAATAATTCCGTATGAATATTAAGGGTTTAATTAAGATTTATCTTGATTTTATTTTCGAGTCATAACCATCTTTTCGTTTAATCAATATATCTGTGTATCTGCGCATGTGCCTGTTTCACTCCCTCTCTGATGTACCTAATTGCTTGAGTATGTTTAAAATGTGCAGAAATGTATGTATGCATGTATGTATGTATGTATGTACATGAATGTGTTCGTATTTGTTGATTTTATTTACAATTATGCAACCTAAGTTATTAGGTTTATTTTAAAGCAGTTTAACATGAAATACAAAGGCATAAATAGCTTGACAATTGAGCGACATTACGGCTGAATTAATAAATAATGAACTACCATTTGCACGTATCTAAGTAAATACCTGTGCATTTAAATATTAAACAAAGTTCAAAGTAACAGGTTAATTGCTCGCAAACCGGATCTTTGTGAGATGTGATTTACTGTTGAGTAAAGGGATTCACGATCAGCACCTGAAGTATTCAATACCTCCTCTTCAAGGTCTTCACAAAAAGTTTGAAATTTTATATATGTAGCCACCGTGAGTTCAATATCTCATTTTGTGTGTGTGTGTGTGTGTGTGTGTGTGTGTGTGTGTGTGTGTGTGTGTGTGTGTCTGTTCACTGTGACCTGCCAAATGCATAGCCCATCCCTCAATTCTGACCTCGGGCACTGACGACTAGATTTATAGCATGAGGTCGGAGAGTCCACTTTTCAGCCACGTGGTACTCTGTGTTAGCTGATGTATGGTGCAAGAATAATATAAATATACCTTTATCAGTAAATGCTGCTTTATGTACTCTTTATTTGTATTAGAAGTTTGTATATTTAGGAAACAAATAGTTTACATTTTTAGTTGACGTATGTTTATATGACGAATGATGCTGTTTTATTTGTGTAGTTTGTGATTTGTGTGTGAGAGAATGCTTTCCTATAGCCACCCCCACCCCCAAATACACTTTATTTTAGGTCTAACACTTTAGATTATATATTAGGAATTAGTTATGTATTTAAACATAATCATGGTCATTTATTACATAGCTCTTAGGCATTTAGGTATAAATGATATTAGATAAACTATTTTTAAAGGTCTTTTTCTTACTGATTGCCCCTCATGTTGTTAGGAGTGTTGTAGTGAGAACATCTGGTGTGTGTAAGGGGAGTAAGCATCGCTCGCTTTAATCACTACGTCTGCGTCTCCATAAACCATGCAAGTCCATGAGCCTGCCCTGTATGGTGTCTACATGAAATAAAGACAATGTAACAACAACAAAGCTTGCTGTTATTTCTGTTGCTGTGGCTGTCATCCATCATCATCACTAGTCCACTCGTCATTGTCCACATTATGACCCGACCTACCACTCTTGGACTATTAGAACGTGTATCACGCTCTCTTTGAAAAAGTCGTTCAGTATGATTTGGAATAATCGTGCCTTTTAAAAATTTTTTTGCAGTACATAATTTAAAAATAAAATTTGTTAGATAGTTTTAATGATTGACATATGTGTTAAGGAGTTGGGGACACAGGGGATCGAGTTAAGGAAATAAAGGTGATATTGACTCTTGTTCAGGGTTGTGTAGTGAACGTCCGCCATAATTATTTCATATTCAAGTCTCCATGTCTAATAAATATTAGGTTTCCTCTAATTGTATCATAACCGTTGCTATTGCAAAATAAAATATTATTATAATTCTAACATAGAAACAGTATTCGTTGTATTTTCGGGTGGCTAACGATCTAGAAAACAGCAGTAAACTCTCAGCACTGAGGAAGCAGCAGATAGATATTAAACATTTGGCGCATTCATTCTTATTATAACTATTGCAATATTCTTCTGCGCTGTTTGAAGCACACTGATATTTGTGTTGCCTAATTTACGTGTATTTAAAATAAAATAAATATTCTGCATTCCATAGAAATCGTAGTTTTATCACTGCATAATTATTGTCAATGCAATATATAAATATGGAACACCCTGTGGACAGAATTATACATAGATATACATTGCATGTATACAAAAACAATCATAAATATGTACATTTATAGACATATTCACATATTCGAATATATATTTATATATACACAGATACCCATATGCAAACATTACAAAACAGGGAACGCATTTCTATAGCAATAATAGCAACAATAATAGCAACAATAATAGCAACAAATTCATCCTTAAATATCCTAAAGACATTTGAATCGCATTGAGAGCAGTTTTAAAATGACACCATTTCTTGAATAATCTATATTTTGTGAACGATAGAGTAGTGACAAGAAGGTGAATAAGTCTTCAAACAAACATTGATAAACGTTAGTATGCATGCAGAGAGATTTTTAAAAAATGTTAATGGTACATCAATCGCTGTTTGAAATATGCCAGCCAAATCACTTCTACTGCGCGTGAACCAAGTTCACAATACGTCAGCTTCTTTGAAAGTGCGAAAAACACTTTTAAAGAACGCAGACCATTTTGAAAAATATCTCTGAGGCATCTGAAAAAAACCTCGAAATATTTGAATTCGTGAAGCATGTTCCATGGTTCCTATAAAATGTTGGAAGAAACACATACATACACATATACCCAAACAAACAAACACAAACGCACAACACACTAAACAACTGCTATAATTGAAATATTTAAATAATTTACAATACATCTACAATTACAATTTTACCCTTTGGCATGCATACTGTTGTATTCTTGTGTAATTTCGTTCTTTGTGCTCATACTACGCCAAAACACAAATGTATGTCTACTCAATGGAGACTGAGTCCTGTTAATGACTTCAGACATCACCTGCTGGAGAAGAATTCCGTTCTATAGATTTTCCCGAGAGTTAACAGCTTTTTGCACTACGGCAATTTTTTTTTCACAAGCTGCATGGTACATGTGGAGGATGGAGCTGGAGGTAAGAAATTAGTCATTAGTGACAATAATTACAAAATATTATCATCATCACCATAACAACAACAACAATAATAAATACTACTACTACTACTACTACTACTACTACTGCTACTACTGCTACTACTACTACTACTACTACTACTACAAGTACTACTACTACTACTTCTACTATTACTACTTCTACTAGTGTCGTTCAAAACCGCGTTATCTATAATGTCATCAAAGTTTACAGCACTAACAATTCTACAAACATATACAGTAACACACGATACAAAATAATCATGTTGTATACAGTAACTCACAATGAACGCACACAACACATCATACACACATCTATAGTAACACTTACAAAACTAAATCGGTAGACCAAATATTATATAAAGAAAAATAAAAAGAAAGTGTCATGAAAAGACTCGATTCTGAAGGCGAGAAATATATTTAAGTTTTTTCAGAACGATTTTGGGCGTGACTTTTGTTCTCTAGGTAGTTCATTTCACGTGGCAAGGCTGTGACAGGAAAGTAAGCTGACAATTTTTCTTTTTCGAAATGGATACACTAAGGATAAGATTGTTTGCTGAAGTAGTTAGGTCCTTAAACAGTAATACAAATGATGATTGTTTATTGCGCTAGTTACGTCCTTAAACACTAATGCAAATGATGAGTGTTTGCAACAGTAATACAAATGACGGTTGTTTGCTGAGATAGTTATGTCCTTAAACAGTAATATAAATGATTTTTTGTTGCTCTAGTTGCGTCCTTAAACATTTATACAAATGACGGTTGTTTGCTGAGCTAGGTACGTCCTTAAACAGTAATACAAATGATGACTGTCTGTTGCGCTAATTACGTCCTTAAACAGTAATACATGTGACGGTTGTGTACTAAGCTAGTTACGTCCTTAAATAGAAGTACAAATGATCATTGTTTGTTGCGCTAATTATGTCCTTAGTAATGCAAATGGACGATTGTTTGTGCGCTATTTACGTCCTTAGTAATGCAAATGGATGATTGTTTGTTGCTCTAATTACGTCCTTAGACAGTAATGCAAATGGATGATTGTTTGTTGCGCTAATTACGTCCTTAGACAGTAATGCAAATGGACGATTGTTTGTTGCGCTAATTACGTCCTTAGACAGTAATGCAAATGGATGATTGTTTGCTGAGCTAGTTACGTCTTTAAAACTAATACGAATGATGATTGTTCATCTAATCACATCTTTATACATTAATAAAGATGTTCTTTGCTCAGCAGTCTCATCATTACATAATTAATAAAATTGATATATGCCGTAGAAATACACAGATTATTTTTACAATAGCATTCTGGGAAGATGAAGAATGGAAGTATGTGTCCCTCCATTGAACGGAGCATATTAGTCGATCATAGGTACGATCAAAATAATTTTATGTACCCAGAAATAAACGATGAATTAAAGGTAAATATTGGTTGCTTTTATTAAATGTTTAAGTCATATACAGTCCGTGTTTTGTACGCTATCATAGTTATTGAAGTTTATTTTTGAGTTTGTCAACATTGAAATGATAATAACTTTGATTATATATGATAATGTAATAAAGAGAAGACACTGTGTACAACCCCAAGGAGTAAGGATTGACAAAAGTTAGTAAAAAATTAAAGGAAATTATCTATGTAGATTGATCAGGCCAGCCATACCTACAGTACATACACTAATGTTGAACTTTCACTAAACAGTGCTTGTACAATTAAAATAGTTTCGGCTTTCTTACATTTTAAACATAAACTATATTTAGATTGTTGAAATGAAGGGGAACAAAACCAACGACAATTCAATTAGGCCGGATCCAATAATAAATAACTAGGGGGGGGGGTGTCATTAGGCCGGACTGGAATACCAGCTAGTCCGTATCTGGCCTAAAGGCCGGACTTTGCCGACCCCTGCACTAGAACGTCACACAGCGGACGTGCTGGCAAGACTGCAGAGTGACGTTAGATTTCGGAACAAAGCACATCCTACACGGCAGCCCAATCTCCTTCAAAGCCTCGGTGACGTCACAGTTCTCTTTCTTCTGAAACGTGGACGCTGCTCCTATCGCCGCCTGCTCTTCTGCAATTCCCGTTTTCAGCTTGATGTGGTGTGGACTGTAAATGTCAATTCCCGTTTTCAGCTTGATGTGGTGTGGACTGTAAATGTCAATTCCCGTTTTCAGCTTGATGTGGTGTGGACTGTAAATGTCAATTCCCGTTTTCAGCTTGATGTGGTGTGGACTGTAAATGTCAATACAGTTTTCTGTTATTGTGCACAAGTATCTTTAAATTTCAGTACTAAAGGAAATGTTTACTTGTCCTTGTTGTACCTCTACCCAAAAACCACATCCAACAGTTGTGCAATTATCTTTCCTGAAATGACTGACTGCAAAGTGAGGTGAAATACATTAAACTTTCTAATCGCATGAATAGAAAGAATGATTCTAAGTGTTGTATTTGAGTTGTCTTTCTTCCTTTTACAAGACTATAAAGGTAGCAGAAATGAGTTAAATGAATATTGTTACCACTGGGTGTTCTGACTAGGCCTAATGTTTCAAATTACAACTTCACTGGTTAACTAACTTATGTGATTGAAACGAACGTGTCTATAAGACTGGGTAACTATATTATGAGATTGACACTTTATCTAGATATATTAATATTATATATATATATATATATATATATATATATATATATATATATATATATATATATATATATATATATATATAATCCTATAATCAAGAGAGAAGACGTTATAGTTTGTGTTTTCTGTAATATTGCTCACATTTATTCCAATCAAGTATTTATTATGTTTTGCTCACTGCGATATTTATTCAAACTGGAGTGAACACATTTTAAAAATACATTACAATTCATGAAATTGCCATTCATTTTATTGTACAAAACTTAATATAAAATATTATATTTAATACATTGTGAAATATTATAAAAGGCGGATTAGCCCATGTACTACAATTTTATGCTTTTAAAATTGCATGCATTGCTGAGGAATTATATTCTTGTAAATTCATCTCTTCGTTATGATTCATTGACTGCACGCGACTCATATTGTTCCATCCATGATCTTTGTCATTTTGCAGTCAAAGGTAGTCACCTGAAGTGCCTCATTGTTACAGGTATTCCTGTGTCATTTTGCAGTGAAAGAACGATCTTAATCTTAAGCACACACACCGCCCCACCCACCTCCAATGATTTCATAGTTCACGAATGTCAAAGTCAAGGCTTGGGGACAATAAATTTAACACAATGATTTTCTCAGTAAGCGTGCTGTCAACCTGAGCGACATTTTGTCTCGTAAAACTCGCACAGGATTCAACACCATCGCTGTTATAGACATATAAAATGACGACAATTTTCTCAACTGTTGGGACTGCGGTCAACTGATGTGGGTTTGAACGTAAAAATAATTTTGAAAGTACCACCATCTGTTTCCAGTTTCGTAAAGAAAATGCATTGTGAGAAGTCATACATTTAGCTGCCTAAGTTAAAATCAGGAAACAGTCAGCAAATCCTTGAGAAGTCAGACTTGCAGTTTCGGGATGCATTTTCTCAGAAACGCCAAGGGTTCATAAAAACAGATTCAAATAACCCCTCTCTCCTTTAGAGAAAGTTACAGATTGATAAAACTTTCAACCGCGATTTAACCAATACAAGTATATCAAATTTTGAGAATTTACAAGAATATTCGCTATTATTATAAATAAAAAGTGTTTTCGTCTTCTAAATAAAATTAGAATAAAGGAAAAATATGGCTACCGATTATCGCAAAGCCCATTTGTTTAATTTTTTTTTTTTCGCTGACTTTCCTCCGGAGGATGCAGTAAGCCTTTTATCAGAGATATTCTCAGCTTTGGAGGGCCTCTGGAGAAAACTTCCTCTCCTCACTTGTTTCTGGAGAGGGCGGTGGTGGTGGTTGTGTGTGAGTCGGTGCATGTCTTGGTGTTGATCACTGTCAGCAGTTATAATTAGATATATAAGCGAAAATGAATTGTTTATTGTTGCTATGAAATGTTTAAAATGAGACTGTTTTGTCAAAAATAATATTGAGGAACAATACCTATCTTCAGCCATTACTCTGCATCTTGTTCGGGAATAAAACTCCCCCACCCCACACACCCCACCCATAGAGACTAACAGACGTGACGCCTCTTTGATACACCTGAACACAGCGTCAAAGCTGTCAAATAATTTTCTCAAAATGACGTCATTTCAGGATTTGCAATATTTATTATTTTGCCACAGGACGTGATAATATGTCTAATGTAATTATTTTCTTTACTATTCGTCCCATTACATCAAGGGACACAACTCGTGAAAGATGTCTGATTCGACCCTAAGAGTTATTAGATCGTGAGAATATTATTCGTAATTAAAGGAATATTTCAAGTCGATGCTATTTCTTTGTCACACGGAGCGTTACAGTTTGACGGAATATTACTGAAGAGTCTAAAAGAATACCATGTCGATCTTATTTCCTGTTTGAGATTTGGTTTCGTAAGCAGTGTTTCAATTCCAAACTCGTCGATTACATATTATGAAGAATGGGTTGGATGGATTTACCTCTCTACATTATATTTTGGGAAAACGACCAACTTGAATTCAAGGTGTGAGATATGAAGAGATTGGATTTTATTGCAGGGTTTGCAAAATAGCAATGCAAAAGTGAGACATGTGTACACAGAAAGAGAAAGACTGAAACAGAGTTAGAATAAGCAGGGAGACGAGAGAGAGAGAGAGAGAGAGAGAGAGAGAGAGAGAGAGAGAGAGAGAGAGAGAGAGAGAGAGAGAGAGAGAGAGAGAGAGAGAGAGAGAGAGAAATCAGGAGAGAGAAATGGAAAAACTCGAAATGACAGAAAGAGATGAAGCGACAAATAGAAGATGAAGCAGGGAAAAGGGGGAGATGACGTAAGCGATAAGAGTGAATGAGTGAGAAATGAAACAATTATATGCCAGAAAAAATTAATAATATATTTTTTTTAAATTGTAAAATAATTGTTTTAAACAATTTATAGACAAGGTTGTTAATGAGTTTATTAAATTTTGTCAAAGTTTCTATTACAATAAAATATACAACTTTTAAATTTAACAGCTCCTTGCAAATTAAAACGAAAACAACGTACGTCAGCATCTTTGTCCCCGCCATTTTGTCACCACTTACAGAACTGTAAAAGTCAAATAAATATGAACGAAATAAATATATTAAATACGTGGATTAGGACAAAATATCTCAAATAAAAACGCAATTGTTATATATTAGATTCATTAATATAAACTTATGTTCCTAGTGTTTGTTTTCTTAATGTTTTTAAAGTGACAGTATGAAAAATTGTAGTCTTAATGAATTTCCACTATGCTTTCATTTCAGTGTGGACATGAAATGGTACCGAATCCAAATAGAATGTAAGTAATTTTCTATAATATAAGAATGTAAAATAGAATTTTAAAATAAATATATATATTATATATCGATAATAAAGAGAAGAAACGAACTTAATTAAAATGTGAATGGAAAATAAGACCGAAGGGCTCTGTGAAATCGTGTACATGGTCATATTTGATTTGTTTAATCATTATTGTCAAATCTGAGTGATCTAGTCTTCACGGTGAACTCTGATATATAGTGTGAACAATATTGACTCCATTGTCAAATCTGATTACTCTAGTCTTCCTTGTCGACTCCCGCGTTGTCTACATTATCAAATCCGATTGGTCTAGTCTACAATGTCAAATATGACTGCTCTACTCTTCATTGTGAACTCTGGTGTAGACTATACTGTCAAGTCTAATTGGTCTAGTCTACATTCTGAACTAGTATATTCTACATTGACAAATCAGATTGGTCTAGTCTACATTTTGATCACATTTCATAATTAGAATTAATTTAAATCATGGAATCTGTTTAATCGTGCAAAATGCCATATTTAATCGATTTTCTTCTACGATTCTAGTCACATACTTGTTAAAATAGATTATTACAAAAAAAAAGGTAAATATTTCAACTACAGAATTTCTCAATATTGAGTTTGATTCTAAGCGCTCTAAACTCAAGATTTATTAATGCAGACAAGATGGTCGTATTTTTTGCTTAAAGTTAATTATATATATTATTAATAGTAAATATATATTTGAAAACGATACATAGAACAAAATATTACAAATATATATTACAAATACAAATATAATACCATTACAATTACTACTGTGAATACAATTATTGTTTCTACTATTACCCATTTTTGCTAAAACTAGTACTACTACTACTACAACTATTACTACTTATACTATAACTACTACTACTTCTACTAAAACATGGACTAATAATAGACTAACTACTCTTACTACTACTGCTACAACTACTACTACTACTACTTCTTCTACTATAACTACTACTATCTCTACTAACTACTTCTACCAAAACTACTACTACTACTACTAAAACGACGACTAATAATACAATAACTAGTTCTACTCAAACAACTATTTGTCGCCGTTGTACTCTGGAGTGACTTTGTAATAATGAATTATATCTAATATTTGTAATTAGTTGTGATACAAAACATCTACAAGTACCGATGCAGAATATGGGTCACTAGTTATATATGTATATCTGCAACTGTTACGCCGATATACTAGTACGCCGACAAGTTGACTCACGGCCCCCACTTAGTTATAAGCTGAGAATAGATTTTATGAAATGGGTGTACAACAATTATGAAAATAGACGAACAGAGAACAAGATGTTATCATTAGAGTATCACTTCAGACTACGATAACAAACGATAGAAATTACTTTTCACTAACAGATACGCGAGTAAAGAGTTAATAACAAGAATTTTAATAAAAGAAAACTTAACAATATTTAGAAAAATAAGTAAATTAGTTTATGTCCTAGTTTTCATCATAATGCCACACAGATCAAGTTCAAGCCACACTGTAGTCACGTTCTGATGACAACTTATCTGGATGTGCTGGAATGACGTATATCATGCTGGTAGACTTGCAATAGTTCATGACATCACTTGAGGAACAGATTCCAAATTCCACATTTAAATCAAAGAAATCAAGATGAACCCCCACCCACCCACCCAAAAAAGCCCTGAAGCAATTGCAAAGTCTAATTGTCCAGTCAATTACTCCATTAATAAGTACTAAGTTTGGCATAGGCCTCTGAAAGAAATAAAGTTTAACATGTTCAAAACAAAACATAGCATTACATTAAAACCTAATCATTCACACAATATAAACATTCTTTTACCTTATCGTTCTAATGTTTACTTCTCCACGTACAACCCCAAATAGAGAGGGACCCAGTCTCAAAAGCTAAGAGAGACAATTGGAAAAAGAGTAAAGGGTAAAATTCTCTATCACTTTTATCTCCCCTTGAAATCACACCTGTCTCTGCTAGACACAATTTCGATCCAGCAAATTACCTAGAGTCCTAGAGCTAATACTATTATGACTTTGTTAACAACTTCTGACAACATCTGCCGGCCCGGAAACAATGCTTCCCATTGCATATCCCAACACACACACACACACACACACACACACACACACACACACACAACCACACACACACACACACACACACACACACACACACACACACACACACACACACACACACACACACACACACACACACACACACACACACACACACACACACCACATTAAACACTTGCCACGTTTACTGGCCATGGTTGCGCAAATTTAAGCAAACAAAACATTTACTCACCTAATTGACGCAAGTAACAAACAAGTGTCAGTAAATTTGCAACAATTCATGACTCATTCATACCCAACTTCACATCCATAACAAGCATTATGCAATATCCACATCATTCGTATTATAAATAGCCTTTCAATTAAAATTGCTCATAATCAAAATCTATATATAAAATATATGGGAACATTTCCCATCATATGACATTAAAATTAACTTTATATTTGTAGCATCCATTGTTTGCGATGAAAGTACACATTGTGGATTGTAAATTATATAGAAAGTGTAGTATCATTATTATGTAGTGATGATGATGATGATGATGATGATGATGATGATGATGATGATGATGACATCGATGATGATGATTTGCAGACTGAATATTTATAAAGTAATGAAAAAATATAATAGAATGATGACTTCCCCTATACTTACCACATTTATAGTGGTGATAATAGTTATCGAAAAAATTTCGAGCCATCTCCTCATATTGCTTAACTAATGCTTTTTCCTCTTTTATTGTGCAGCTTGCATTCCAGCATGCCACAAGATCCCTCATTCCCCTGAAACAATTTTTTTTTATCACCCTTTATACCGAGGCCTTGTTGATTTGATTTGGGTTGAATGTTAGAGTAAGAGTTAGAATAAGTAGATTTCTAATAAAGTAAAAATATTATTACCGACACTTAGTCTCTAATGCGCTACGTTGTTGGCATAATGTCACTGAGTAAACTTGACCGTTTTAATAAAAATAACAATAAGAATATATTTTGATGAAAATCTTTGTATTTCTACATCTAGGCATAACCTCGCAAACTATTGAAAGAGACAACTCATTAAATAATGCAAAACATACCGTAACCTGTTACAAGCAGCTTAAGAGTGTAGTAAACATTGTACGGTAATCATTTCTGGCAAACGTCGCTGTTTAATATTGTGATCTTACAGGGCATTAAAGGTCACCGATGGTAGTCACCTACTAAATACTTAATTAACTATTCAATGTGTTATGTGTGAATAAAAGCAGAAAAATATGTCTCTACTTCAAGTGTCTTGGCTCACTCATTTCAGCTCAAGGAGTCCGTCAGGCTGGGTGTCTATCTATCTATCTATCTATCTATCTATCTATCTATCTATCTATCTATCTATCTATCTATCTATCTATCTATCTATCTATCTATCTATCTATCTATCTATCTATCTATCTATCTATCTATCTATATATCTATCTATCTATCTATCTATCTATCTATCTATCTATCTATCTATCTATCTATCTATCTGTCTGTCTGTCTATCTATCTATCTATCTATCTATCTATCTATCTATCTATCTATCTATCTATCTATTCCTTAGTCTTGTCGACCGTTGATGACCTGACAACCAGCTCCCTCCATTCCATTCTGTTCTCTGCTAATCTCACTGTATCGCTGAACTTCAGTCCTGTCCTCTCTGAGATGTTATCCTCCATTCTTTTCCTCTGTCTTGGTCTCCTTCGCCCTCCTTGCACAGTACCTTGCATGATTGTCGTGGCCACCCTCCTGATCGCATGACATGCCCATAACATTTCATTTTGCGTTTTATTTAATGCCAATAGCTCTTCATAAGGCCAAATGGCTTGCGTAATTCTGTTTCCCATTTCCTCATTGGTGACCTGATCTCTATACGAACTGCCAAGCAACCTTCGAAAGCATCTCATTTCAGTAGATTGTATCGTCATTTCGAGATCCGTAGATCCTCACAGGCCATGTATAATTGCAAGTAAATTAAAGATTGTCTGTTATAAATATACACATTTATATAATGTTAAATAATTAGCCTATTGATATATAATTGGTTATCGAACGCCCAACCTTGAACCTGACGGAGGCCTGCGATGAAGGTGATTAAAAAGTCAGCTGAACTAAATAATGTTGTATATACATTTATATATATATATATATATATATATAATATAATATAATAATAAATATTATCTATATCTTTTTCATAAATATACCTACATAATAATAAGATCCGAGTTTTCCACACTATTGATTTTAAACTATTTCTTTCCATTAAAAATATTCTGTACAGAATCTCCACTATACTTGACTGGAATATAGATAATCCTATTTCATTTCCTTCTGAGAAACCATTTGAAACCATTGATAACTTTAATTTTATGCTCTCTTTATAAGGGACCTAAACCAATCTTTTTCTTCATTTGAACTTATATTATTAAATAATGACCTATTTATGTATTGAATCTTTGACATTGATACTTCCAATATTTAGAATGAGTGTAACTACCGTAAAGTTAATTTCTTCACTTAAAATATTTCTCGTGTAGAATGAGTTTAACTGTCTTAAAATTTATTTCCTCACTTGCAATATATCGCTCCTGGAAACAATTCTGAAAAATTATCAGGGTCTTCATCGAATATCTGATTGCATTTCTTCATACATTGAGGTTGGTTTTCATCTTGTTTTTGATGAGGTCCTGAAAAAAATCATAGACACACATTTACCTTTTGAAGCCTGTGTCGTTAGGCGTTTATTTTGCGATTTAAATTAATAAAATTATACGCTAATACCTAAATGTGGCACATCGCATGTGTATCCATATATTTACTTTTTAGGTCAAGTGTTCTTTTGTGTCTAATAATTAACTTCTAAATAATTGGTTACCGATTGTCAAGAGTGAGTAAGCTCAATAATCTTATAATTACTCATCGATTGAAATAAACAAAACAAAATATTATTATAATTTGATCAAATCATCAAAACTCGATTTAAAAATTAACTCATAGATAACATCTTTCCATTCAACAGATCATGCACTACTCTATTCTATGGCATATGAATTACCACACCCTGATCAGTCTACGGTTAAGTCATGCTAGGGCAATAACCTGGGAAGAAGAAACATCTTAATGGTTCTTTCAGCGACAAACTTCAGAGTAAGAAACAACATAATGGTTCATTCGAAGCCAATCGTCATTGTAAGAAAACAACAGTCCTTACAGATAATCGACCTCACAGTCTCAGACAATGACATCAAAATTCTTAAAATAATAACGATTTAATATAGCTTAAAATGTAAGGCGTTAATATAATAGAAGAAAAATAAATCCAAAATTGGTTTCAAACACGTACCAAGTAACTATAGGGACCAGCATTGTGAGAGAACGATTTGTCTAAATTTTGTGGAATTATATGATCGTTTATAACTTATTTGTCCCATCTAATAAAATGTCCGTTTGTTGTTAATCACATTCTTCGGATATTACCATAATTATATGTACATATGCATTAATAAAAATCATTATCTAGGTCACAGGTTAAAAAGCACCAAAAAATTTAACTAGTGTTCAGAAAAATGCTGATAGGACAACCTGAAGATTCCAGTCTAAAAGTCCACTCACATTAATTTAAATGTTCTTACTACATGTTCAGCAAGAAATTTTTTTTCATCCACATATTACATAAATCTTTAAAATCTAAACAAATATTATAATACATTTAACACTATTTTCGTGCAGTGTGAACTCCAACCTCCGGAAGTAAAGTGTAGTACACACTAGTGCTATAACATTATGACCCTAGTCAATTCGCTCTCTTTTGAGGAATTACTACACTGAATCAACTCCATCAGCTATTCAAATCAAAATACAACAGTAACTGGACAAAGAAACTAAAGATGACTACATCTCCAGATATGAATAACGTCCTTGACCTCATTAACAATATTACAATTACATTCAAAACTACTTCCTGCAGTGTGAAATCTAGCATTTGTTAGTAATCTCCAATACCATAGTAATATTACTACTTAAAACAATCAATTCCCATCCTCTTAAGGAATTAATAAAGTAAGTCAAATAACACATCAACAGAGAGACAACAAATAAACAGTTATTCATAGAAGGGGAGGGGGACTTAAACATAGCAGCATCAGTTTATTAAAAAAATTAATCCTTTGGTCACTAACTGTTCACACTACAGGCAGAGTCTTCCAGATTCCCACAGAGTTCTACACACAACGGAAATTTGATGACGTCCTGTATGGTGGTTTGTCTGCTAATTTCACGTTATGGTGCTGCGGAACAGAGATTTGGTTGGAATGTGCTCGGTTAAACAAGCGAGTGAGGCAAACACAAAACGTAAGGAGTTTCCATCAGTCTGAGCTCATTAACGAGCCCATATATCATCTTCCTTTGTAAGTGGCTGTCATTATCAACTTCTGTCCAGAGTGTGTAAACGGGAAAGGAGTCATGATCAATAATCAACATTTCCAGAAGAAGAACCCCAAGTGATCAGATGATATTTAATACATCTGTGTGGGCACATCTGTTGCAGCCAACATAACGATGGGCCAGCATAAAGCACAAATCATTCACAAGAATCTGGAACAATAACTATACATCACACCATAGTAGGCAATCTTGAAAATCCCAGAAGTGAGTATGAAATCCATGAAAAAGTATTTAGTATATATATAAAATAAAGTGCAAGATTTATAGATAAATAGATAGATAGAAAGATAGATACACAGATAGATGGATAGATAGGTAGATGGATGGATAGATAGATAGATAGAAATATAGTTAGATAGATAGATGGATGGATATGTAGATGTATGGATGTATGGATAGATGGATAGATAGATAGACAGATAGATAGATAGATAGATAGATACATACATACATAGAGAGATAGATAGATAGATAGATAGATAGATAGACAGATAGATAGATAGATAGACAGATGACTGTCTAGGAGTGATTTGATCGAATTCGAACACATCGAAAACTCTTCATACACAAAAACTGTAAAAGAAAAAAAGTTATATATAATTAATCCTTTACTTGCTCTCGATACGTCTTTGCGCGAAAGCGGCGGAAGCCGGAAGAGCCCCCTACACTCAATCAATCTCGATACGTCTCCAAGGACCATAATCACGATCAGAAGCAAGATACGTGAATCCCTCATGATGATAGTATAAACTTGCAAATAAAATTAAAAATATACATACACACTTTATTGAGATAAGTCATTTGAAACAAATTTATATTATGCAAAATTATTGAAAAGTGTGAATTCTAGGAGTCTATTGCAAATATTTCTTGTTTCTTGTCAAACGGAAGATAATCTCTCTCCCTATATGAAATTAAGGAAAATGTATGTCGGTTTAAAAAATGCGAAAATTTATGTAATAAATATGCCATTCGTATTATTTCTTAGTTACTACATTCTATCAACCAAAAACCTCACGTTTTCTTCAAAATAAAGATAGTTTCATTAACAGATTATGTTTTTTCTTCAATTTCAATACTTCACTTTTACTGATTGCAAGTTCTCTTCCATCTGAACTGAACTAGTGTTGAGAGAGGGGAGACAATTAATTTGAATGCACAAAGCCCAATTGACAAAAAAGCCCCCCCCAAAAAAAAAAAAATAAAAAAAAAATAAAAAAGTAAATTAAAAAAAGAAAAGAAAAATGGGGACATAATCGAGTTGATTGTATAACCTATTTTATTTTTAAAGAAAAAAAATAGTGTTGAATATTGACATGCCTTTACTATTGTTCGTCAAAACCGTTATTTCGACATCTACCAGCAGCATCGGCGTTGATGTGAACGTCTATACTGCATTTCTACATACCAACTGTTATTCACTATGCTATATTGCTTGATTAATTTAGTGTGATGATAGAGCCATTATAAAATAAGTACTGTGACTTAATTGCTTCCTTGATTTACAGCGAGAACATAGCCATAATGCAATAAGAACTAAGACTTAATTACTTCAGTGATTTAGAGTGAACATAGAGCCATTATAAAATAAGATCTATGACTTAATTACTTCAGTGATTTAGAGTGAACATAGAGCCATTATAAAATAAGTTCAATGACTTAATTACTTCAGTGATTTAGAGTGAACATATAGCCATTATAAAATAAGATCTATGACTTAATTACTTCAGTGATTTAGAGTGAACATAGAGCCATTATAAAATAAGATCAATGATAGGATTGCTTGGTGATTTAGAGTGAAGAAGTATTATTTAGTCGAATTACATTACGTGGATTATGTGTGTGTATATTGTTTGCATAATTCATTGCATAGAGTTATACCTTCAAGGCGTAGCATAGATAAGTTATTCTAATGATACATAGATGGATTAGTCTATAGATATTTTACTGTAAAATAAAAAGCAATACTCAGTAACACCAATAGTGTATATATTGGAGTGCAAGTATAATGTACATTCAATGAAGAGCTTGCTTCACTTCTTATTAAAAAAAAATTAAACCACCCAAAAATCTGTTGGATGAGTGTTGGAGTTGCTTTTCCAATATACATATTAATCTGTAATCTTTTGGAATGGAGCATTAATTTTACAACAAAAATAAATAACACTGTTCATAAAACTGTTTGATGATTTAGAGTGACTTATACATAAGAAACAATATTTTTTATATTCTAGGATAATTTAGACCTACTATGCAAAGCGAAACATTATTTATTAAACTGTTGGACGATTTAGAAGAAGCATTATTTATATTTCTGTTGGACAATTTAGTATTACGTCTGCATAGGAAATGTTAGTTATTTAACTGTTGGACGAAATAGTGCTTCATCTACATAAGTAATATTATTCATTAAACTGTTGGACGAATTAGTGTTACTTCTACATAAGTAATATTATTCATTAAACTGTTGGACGAATTAGTGTTACTACTACATAAGTAATATTATTCATTAAACTGTTGGACGAATTAGTGTTACTAGTACATAAGTAATATTATTCATTAAACTGTTGGACGAATTAGTGTTACTTCTACATAAGTAATATTATTCATTAAACTGTTGGACGAATTAGTGTTACTACTACATAAGTAATATTATTCATTAAACTGTTGGACGAATTAGTGTTACTTCTACATAAGTAATATTATTCATTAAACTGTTGGACGAATTAGTGTTACTACTACATAAGGAACATTATTCATTATGCTTTTGGATGACGTAGAGAATAAAGGTTTGCAGAGAAGATTAATTAATTTATTTTTAGACGCATGAAACAAATAACAAAATGTTATTTTGTTCATAAGTTGTATTTGATTAATGTTCAAGCATGTAACATGTAAAAATAACTACATTTAATTAGATACTTCAATAATTTAAGTCAAGTTCGGATGTACATGTAAAGATATCTACATTTAATTAGATACTTCAATATTTTATGTCAAGTCCGGATGTACATGTAAAGATATCTACATTTAATTAGATACTTCAATATTTTAAGTCATATCCGGATGAAATTTTCACAGCCATTTGGGTGTAAACGGAAATGTTCCGAAAGTAGTTGTTGAGAACGAGAACAATAATAACCGCAAATTGACCTAGTTAGCACCTAGAAACCCTAATAGTAGAAAATCAGAAGTAGACCTAGTTAGCACCTAGAAACCCTAATAGTAGAAAATCAGAAGTAGACCTAGTTAGCACCTAGAAACCCTAATAGTAGAAAATCAGAAGTTGACCTAGTTAGCACCTAGAAACCCTAATAGTAGAAAATCAGAAGTAGACCTAGTTAGCACCTAGAAACTCTCACAATAGAAAGTGAGAGGTAGATATAGCTTCCAGATGGTAAGGGCAGGGTTAGCTCAACGGAGGATCTCAAGTGAATAGAATTTTATCGATGTAAACATCTGACTCATTGGATGAAAGAAAGAAAGCTGATAGTTACCGATAAAGGGAAAAGAAAGTGTATGACATGCGTGTCAAGTGAAAGGTGTTGAAATTGTGATTCAAAAATTTAAAAATTTAAACTTTACTTTTTACGGAGACTGGTGAGTCTCGATAGAACAAGTCAATTTCAAAGTGTCAATAAAAATTCATTGTGTTTACTGACGGGATTCTCAATCTTCAAACATACAGTGTGTCAACTTTTTGTAGAAAAGTACATCAGTTTGTTGTTAAAGTGTGCAAGAATATAAATTTAAGACATAATAATGTTTTATCCTAACTAACACTTCTTTTTCAGGTTTTCCTGCGGACATTTTCACTATTATATATTTTTACATATTACTTAATACTGCAATAATTGTTTTGCGGGATTTTGTTTTCGGGTTTCAAGCTTGTTCCCGTTTGTTCCGTGTTTTGTTTTGATTTGAAGACTTTGGTTAGACTCAAACTGCCACGTCATTTCTGCTATTTAGTGTAGATGGCGGTAAAAGCAAACAACGTTGCGTCATCAGAAGCATTTGCGACAAAACGGTCTAGATGCAATATTAGTTACCCCTGTTAATTTGCGTTGTGTGATTCCTTAAAACTATAATTCTAGAGAAAACATTATATTAATAAATCTTCTGTGTGTAAAACAAGAACTGTGTAGTAGGAGAGAGGAGAGTCATTGCTTATGTACTATTGTGAAACTGATTAAGTGAAATGATGTAATAGGGAGTAGACTAATTTTGTATGTTATATATTGTTATTTGTTTACTACACTATCAATATACGCTGTTGTATTTTCAGAGACGAGCTTTTCTGCCTAGGGTTCTCGTTGACGATTTACCGGCCGATTCTTTGCCCACCATCGTTGCCTGTTAGTTTAAGGTCCCTAAGTCAGCATTTACTTCTACATAAGAAACATTGTTCATTTTACTGTTAGATAACTAGAGTTCCTTCTGAATAAGAAACCATTAAATGTATATAAATGACGTTAATCTCATGGAATTTGTAGTTCTTTAATGTCAAAACCCCCTTAAAGGTACTGTATAAATGACATAAATCTCATGGAATTGGTATTTAATTAATGACCCCAAAACGCCCTTAAAGTTGTGAGTAGTTTTACCCACTTTATTCTGACGCAACTAACTTTAAATCGGCGACCAGCCACATGACAATTGATTGTAAAACCTCTACTCTTTGACTTGGATCTGGTTCTTGAAAGTAAGTTATTTCTAGCATCTTGCGTACATATTTTAAATCCAAGATAAACAAATAAAATTATATAACATCATAGAGAAACAAAACAGTATTCCACAAGTTTTCAATACACGTATTCATGAATCTTCCATCATAAATTCACTATCATGGACTATTGACAATTGTAATCTTGCAAATTGTGTATAATTGCTTTAAGAAATGGTAAAATTAAACGGCCTTATAAATACTAATAAAAGTGAATAATAATTAAGATAGAACTAGAAGTAGTCGTAATAACTTTAATTCAAGCTGTCAGTCTCTACACACCTAGTTTTCAAAACTATGAAGTTTTAGCAAAAGTGTAAAACAAATTATTCAGATTGCAGTTTTAAAGTTATCAAGATGTCTTACCTAAATTGCAAAAGATGATTTCTAATATTTTCAGTTCCTCGCAGACGCCTGTATGACATCCAAATGTGTTCGTTACTCGTCAGAAATCTGAATTTTGTGACGTGATTGTTTCTAAGCGACATAATCGAGAGAGATTAAAATTGGAAACTATGTACGCACTTCTTACTTTAAACTAAAAGTTGACTTTTTATTGTTTTTTTTCCTTTAAATTTAAAAAAACACAAACAAACAAAGGAAAATAAATTAAAATTTTAACCAACTTGCAGATAATATTTGTCTTGCTCAAACTGAGATTTCTCATCGTTGCAAAGTATATGTTGACGCATGCTCAAATAATGACGTGGAAGCACTCTAGCTTTTTCTCTCCACACACTATAATTCTAGAGAAAATAAATAATTAATAAATCTTCTGTGTGTAAAACGAGAACTGTATAGTAGGAGAGAAGAGAGTCATTGCTTATTACTATTGTGAAACTGATTAAGTGAAATGATGTAATAGGGAGTAGACTAATTTTGTATGTTATATACTGTTATTTGTTTAGTACACTATCAATATACGTTGTTCTTTTTTCAGCGGATAGTCTTTTCTGCCTAGGGTTCTCGTTGACGTGTTACCGGCCAATTCTTTGCCCCATCCTCGTTGACTGTTAGTTTAAATAATTAGAGTCCCTACGTCTGCAGTTACTTCTACATAAGAAACATTGTTCATTTTATTGTTAGATAACTTAGAGTTTCTTCTGAATAAGAAGCCGTTAAATATATATAAATGACGTTAATCTCATGGAATTGGTAGTTCTTTAATGTCGAAAAACCACTGAAAGTTACTGTATAAATGACATAAATCTCATGGAATTGGTAGTAGATTAATGACTCCAAAAATCCTTAAAGATTGGAGTACTTAAAAAAAATAATGACCTAGAAGCACTCTAGCTTTTTCCCTCCACACACTTCATACATTTGCGATGAGATGCATTTGAGATGCGAGAACATGATTAAGAAAATAAATGGGTGCAGGCTGCAACAAAGACTTTGCCATCTCTACCCACGGACTCAACTGTATATAAAATATATTTCATTATACAAAATGCTCCCGACGATTCAGGGAACAATATTACAATACACAGCAATCTTTGAATGATTTATCTGTCAATCTCTCAAATTGTCGGAAATCTAATATATAATTACTTCAACATAACTTTCAGTAACACTCATTTATTTTAGTGAATATTTATGAGTGGTTCATATTCTACGGAATCTAATATTTAATAGTCATTTTATCGACAGTAGAACCGAGGGGGCGGGGGAGGGAGTCTGATAAATGGACATTAATAAATTATATAGTCTACATTGATCAGGTTTGAATGTGAAATGTCATGATGAAATAGATGTCTATTTGAACTGACAACTTTATTTTAACAATTCTTATATATTTAATTAGTAACTGTATCTCTGCCAAATTATAAACTTGTCAAATATACTCTCTGCCAAAATATACTCCCATTAAATATTTCCTATTAATATATATTCTTGCTAAAAATAGTCCCCGCCAGACTTTATTAGATTAACATCTAACTGAAAATACCTATCTAATAACAGAGAAGAAACGTACATAGCTTCTATTGAAGTCTCAGAGTTATTATTATTATTACTTTAAATTCAGTAAAATAAATAATCATTATCCTATTAATAGATACTAGTAATAATTAAAACTCTACAAAAACTACTCTTTTCCAAGGTCTTACAACTTATTTATATTTGTATATTTGTATTCATAAATGTTAGTTAATAATTCTGAATGAGAGTGATTGGGAGAGATTTCCAACTTTTCTCGTCAACAATTCTTATAGTTGTCTGAATGAGCGAGCATGACGTCATGTAGATGCAGAATTATAAGCAATGCCATGAAAAGAGAAATATTATTTTATCTGCAGTCTGGTCATCTGTGCGAGGGGACCCCAACCTAGAAAGATCTAGTGGCTTCTACATAGAATCGCATATCTACTCTTCATTTGTCCACTCAGTGATGCTAAACCATTATTTCTTTTCACTGGACTAAAAACACAAATCAACTTCAATGCTTATAAGACTGCGGGACGTCTCGACCGGTCATCTGGGTTAAAGATAAGTCAAAGGAAACACAGATAAAGACACTACAGTTGCTATTGCTTACATAAGACACTGTGCACTAAAATCCTCTATTAATAGTGATGATTTTGAACCATATTGTACTTTAATATACAAGGATAATGTTATCTTATTTCTATTTATCTAACTTCATTTTCTTTATTATATTTCTTTTAAAATTATTATTATTGACTTTATTTCTCCTCCAGTCATGTTTGTATATGTCGTAGGGGCTTTAGCCACAAAGGGAGTCGGAGGCTACAGCTATATTAATATTTATATGTTTAACATAAGACTAGTTATTTTTAGTTGTAATTGTCTGTCAATAAGACTTCAACTGGAAACACCTCTTTTTCCAAATATGTTACTGCTTTTGTGTGAGTTTAACACTTTCTATAGAATTAGCCAGAGATTCACAGAAAATGGAAGTTTCGTTTTCTTTTGTTGTATCCCATTCTCGGTGTTAGAAGATGGTTTCATTCTATCATTTTGTTTCTTAATAAGGTCGCGATTTCTTCAAATCTGTGTGACGTACGACAGTGACATTATTTGTGACGTGGCTCGTGTTCATGTCTGCACGTAGCTAGTGGAACGTTTGACGAGTCATAGCATTGCTCATTGCAAACTCTTTTCCATTACGTCACCATCACTTTAATTTGCTCACCATCAAGCATTACCCATACGCGCAATGCTCATGGCATATACATCACTTCTGGCCAAATCTTATGTACTCCATCCTCGCGTACACACACACACACACACACACTCGCACAATTGTATATAATATGCAGATCGTATTTGTCTAGTTTTGTCTATACATGCACACAAAAGCATATATAAAATACAGTGTAAATCTGTTTTATGCTGGGGTGTAAGTACGTTCATTTAAGGATGAATATTTACATTAAAATTTATATGCATATACTCATATACGCACAAACACTCACGAAATATTGTTGAAAGAATGCAAACACAAACATGCAAACAACAAAACAAGATAAAACATCATTTAAAATATTGTTTACTACCAGATAATGTGTAGTGATTTTATTGGGAAGAAAGATGAAGAGTGCAAAATCTGTTTGCAAAAGAAGAGCGGTATGTGTTACTTTAACTCTTTGTTATAAAAAATAAGAATTGCTGTTTCGTTCTGTCTCGTAGCCCACTATGTTGACTTTTCAGTGCAGGTATTGTTGGAGCCTTATGTAGTAGTGCATTGGTCCCCTTTTCGCATTGCTGCAACAATGTGAACAAACGAGAATATTACATCATAAATTACGTGAATTAGTGCACATTATCAACAAGACAAATTTGTAAACTGTCGTGCCCAGAATAATATAATTATTAACGATTTATTATCAAAAAGGACGATAGAAAAGCATCTGATACAAACAATGCATATATTCAATGATTCTAATTGGAATATGACCCTAATTAGAATTCTGCCCTCATTCAAACACGGGCTGATGGATTCCAAGACCCATTTTTTCTTTCTCGATCTGAACCTTATCATTAATTTTAAATCTTCGATGAAGGAAATACCAGATCTAAGCAAACCACGGGTCAGGAACTGACCCAGTAGATGGACCCTACACCTGCCACCTGCAGTTACAACAGTTGGACGCAAATGTTACAGTTAAGTTGACAAAGCAAGCAAAAGGTTTTCAAGTTTCTTCTGCTTCAGTCAAACAACATAAATATATATTCATAGTATTCCTGTTTCAAATATGTTTACAATTATGTAACCTACATTTCTATTTTTAATTTACTTCATAAGTATGCTTATTGATACTTAGATCTCTTGTGATGGTGTGATTAACTTTCATGTTGAATGTAGTTAGTTTGTAATTTTATGTAAATAACTGGCTGTAAAGTATCAAGGGTCCGAGAAATTTCAATCTTTGTCTATCAGTTTTCCATTATACACTATCTATCCTCCATTCTATGCAACAAATGTGACCAGCCAGACAATGCATGTGGTGTACTGTGTATGGCTAGGGGGTGTGTGAGTGGGTAATGTTTGGAAAAAATAACTTGTCTCTATCCCATATAAATCTCATATATTTGAGAATTTGCCTCGTGATTTGAACACACATAATTATAACAAACGCTTACTTACTTGGGGCCTTATTTAATTTTCTTGTTCAAAAAGAATCCCAACAAATATTTTGCCACTAACAAGAGAAACAAATTGTAAGAGATATTTTAAGAACTGAAGCTGTTATTTTGTGCTGATTTTATATTGAATTGTGTTAATTGAACAACTCTTCACGAAATAAAACCAAAACATGCCATGCTGAATGAAAGGCGACATTATACCATGTAATAGATTGTTTGTACTCTTTTGCCTTGCTTTCTATTACACATTATTTGTAAAGTCAAGACCACGGCCACAATTGGATAAATAGCATAAAGGTAACTGGCGGTAGATTAACTATTATTAATCTTTGAATTAAGGTGGTGTTTGCTAATGTTAATATCTAATTTTAAAGGTAAAACCTAAATGGAAAAAAAAACACATAATGGCTTAAAGAGACCAGATAAAGAAAATGGGTGAAGAATTAGGTTTAAATGGAAGGAGAGCAAAAGGCAGGAGGAGGAAAGGAAGGAGAAAGTAGGAGAGAAAGATATGAGGTTGAGGAAAGGAAGAGAGAGAAATAGATTAATAGAATAAGAGGAGTGAAGACAGAGAGACACATATCACGAGTGAGATAGATATATAGATAGATAGATAGACAGACAGATAGACAGATAGGTAGATAGATAAATATATAGACAGAGAGAAAGAGAGACAGATAGATGTATAGATAGACAGACAGAGAGAGACGGATGATAAATAGATATATAAATAAATAGATAGATAAATAGATAAATAGATAGATAGACAGATAGATAGATAGACAGACAGACAGACAGATAGATAGTGCGAAAAATTAAAAATTTCATGAAAGAATCATGAAAACTGTTGATAGGCTTGGTTAGATTGGAAATGAGATACGGAAAACTTTACAATTATCCGAGAGCCGTAGTACAAATAACAAACCGCAATCATGCCTGTTCTGAATATAGCTTAAAGAAACGTAAAAGAAACCGATTTATACATTTATCTAGCTGGTTTTGTGATGTTGTGTGAAAACTACTAACTGCCAGTTACGGATTGAAGTAGAGTTTTGGCAGCGAGCTTACTTGGTCAAGTTTGTCCGTATACATGCAATTACCAAAAAGAAATTGGACCTTTTAATGCGTTTCGATCTGATGCCGGAAAAATACTTAATGAAATTTCGTGCGGTGTAGAAAGAAAAAGTGGCGTACCAGACGTCTGTAGCCCTTCTAGAAGGCTTAGGAAAGGAACGGAATAGGCAACATTAAATGCATGGATCATCTAATACGAACTTATGACAGTTGGCTCGGATGTACATCATCACTTCGTTGATTTATGATGTTTTTCATTGTTACATACAATGTATGCTTATATATCTCGAAAATGATTATAGGGTTAAGAGGTTCACATGGCTGAAGTTCGTTTTCTTGAGATAAGGCAAACAGTTTATTGCTGGCATCTTGAGCCGTGTTAGTGCGTAAACTGTTAAATTGTGTTGTATATTCTAGTATGTACACTCTGTCAGTGACCTTTCTTTTAGTAGTCTCCATGCACTTGTTTGTCGGAAGTATGGCTGGAATCCAATCCTCTTCCTGTCAATAAGTGAGTTAAAATTTCAAAAGATAGTGTTACATTAAATTCAAGCGGCTGGATAGTTGTTTCAAAAGCATACATCTAGCTAATTTATATATTGGATTAGTGAAAAGATATTATGTAAAGAGAAATGTTCTCCTGTGTGCGTGTAACTTGTTTAAGTCCATAATTACAACAATCGAATTTTGAAAGAAATTCTAAAACTGATATCAGTCAAAATGTCCTTGCTGAAACAGTTACAGAATTTCCTCTTGAAAGCTAAAGGAATTATTTTACAGTATAAGCCCAAGAATGTTGATCACAGAATTTAGGTTCATAATGTGCTTCTTTAAAATAAATCTCAGACCACTTTTACCACCACAAAATATAGAATCATTTAGAGAAGAAATAAACAATTTAACAGAAACTAGACATAGAGAACTCAGTTATTTAAATGAACAATACTTTTTCATAAGAAAAAGAAATCTGTTACTCACCAATACAAGAAGGGGCGTTTCCACTCCAGGTTGGTTTAGAGTCAACCGTTCCACACGTAATATTTTGAGGACCATCAAGGATATATCCGGAATGACAGCAGAAATTGCAAGTAGATCCATAGACATTTTCTTTGTCACCGGAGCACTGTTTGACTCCAAACGTAAAATTTTGAAGTGGTGGACACTGTTGCACTAATATCAAAAGAAAACCACAGGAAAATTAGACAAATAATCAGTTATTCATTTTTCACAAACCGGAAGAACATACTAGAAGAGATAACCACATATCCAACAGCCATACTAATAAAGCAGCAGCAAGATAGATAGATAGATAGAGAGAAAGATAGATAAATAGATAGATAAATAGATAAATAGATACATAGATAGATAGATATATAGATAGCTAGATATTGTCCTAAGTTAAAGAAGATTCTCAAAATTACAATGCTCAACTGTTTACGTAATCTTCGTTGGCTCACATTACTTTCATATAATCTTATAAATATATATATATTGGATTAATTCATGCTTCGTTATTAGACGGAGTTTCACATTATGTGACAGTTCACCAAGCACGCACATACACACATACACACATACACATACACGCATGCACACATACACACACACGCATATGCTTGGTTAATTCCTTAACTACTGTGTGACGTACCTTTGCAAGAAGGAATTCTAGAACTCCAGTCTGACTTAGAGTTATAGGTGCCACATGTAATGCTCCGAGGGCCATCGAGAGTATACCCATTGTTACAGGAGAAGTTACATGTCGATCCATAGACATTTTCTCTGTCACCGGAACAGCTTTTGCTTCAAAAGTTAAAGTATGGAAGGGGTGGACAATCTTGCTCTATTCATAAAAAAATAGATGAAGAGTAGCTTTTTCCTGCGCACAAGCACACAATCATTACTGAAAGCATCCAATAATGTGCTATATCAAATATTTAATAGTGTCTGTCTGTCTCTGTCTCTCTCTAGAGAGAGACAGAGAGAGAGAGACAGAAGGTGGGGACTGAGGGGAGACAGAGCTCTTTTTTGACGTTTACCTGGGTATTATACATCTGACAAAGAAAGTTACATTCCTCCACTTCCTAGTTCTTACAAGGGGTGTGATGGATATCTAAATTCGCATGACGACATATCAAATTTATTAGTAATTTACTGCATTCCTAGAAGTTTCTTTTCAAAGGAGGTTTTGAACATTAGAACAATTTTGTTTTGGTAGAGTTGACTATTTATGTGATAGTTGGACTAGCACTCCCACTTAAATTGTAAAACAAAATTACTAGTTTTCGGAACTGCACATCCGAGTGAGCAGTCATGTTGCTCTTTGAATATTGTACACAAGGTAGCTTTTGAATGTGTCGTGAGTAAACCTGGGTTGATTTTCTAATAAACTTCTATACGTACTATATGTACTTGTTAATGATATAATGCCGATACATGTTATAGAGTGCTCACTCTCTCACTCTCTCTCTCTCTCTCTCTCGATGATATATATATATATATATATATATATATATATATATATATATATATATCAACACTTTAACTGATAATATGGCGCGCTGCAGGCCAATTTCACTCATTGGCCAAAAAATGAGAAATTGAAATATACAAATATATATGTACACTATATATATATAGCGTACATATATATAAATAGATAGATAGATAGATAGATAGATAGATAGATAGATAGATAGATAGATAGATATATAGATAGATAGATATATTGAAGTAAGTTAATCAGCTTCTCAAAATTACAATGCTCCACTCTTTATGTACTCTTCGTTGTCTTACATTACTTCCCCAAGGTCTTATAAATATTATAAGATAAATACATATATATATTCTTAATTCAATATTAAATAAATGTATATTTCTTTATTAGACGGACACATACAGTTCACCACACACACAGACACACACAAACACATACATACACACACACACACACACCACACACACACACACACACACACACACACACACACACACACACACACACAGAGAATTATATAGAAAATTAGAAAACAAGAATTTATATTGAAACTAGTCTAAAAGAACATAGTTATGAAAGTCGATGGGTATTTTAAAAAAAAAACTGTTTCGTTACTTACTTTTGCAAGAAGGAACACTAGAACTCCAGGTTGTCTTAGAGTAAAAGGTGCCACATGTAATGTTCCGAGGGCCATCGAGAGTATATCCATCATTACAGGAGAAGTTACAAATTGATCCATAGACATTTTCTCTGTCACCGGAACAGCGTTTGCTTCCATAGTTAAAGTATGGAAGGGGTGGACAATAGTGAACTGTTCATAAAATAAAATATAGAGGAAGCGTATAACAACAAAAACATTACTGAAGGTATCCAATAATGTCCTGTATTATTGTTTCTTTTTTTCTTTTAATAAATTATTATTATTTTTTCCTAATCACTCTCTTTATTTCTTAAGAGGGGTAAATATGTAGATGACGGGGGGGGGGGACTCAGCCAATGACGTAATAACGACGACAAAGACGGTCGAAAACAAATTTCTTAGGGTAGGTCCGTCATCGAATGGGGAGGTAAACGTGAGGGCGGAGGTAACGACTCGTAGACTGACCAGAATAGTTCAGCTAGGGCCGATTATCTTGGACGAGTAACGTTTGGGAAAGGAGCTAATTAGGGACACCCCCCAGAGCCTGACTTAGTCATTCCCCAGACAGCAAAAGGACGAAGACCCTGTCATGGGTATAGTGTATGAGTGCAGGGGAAATCGAATATGGAGAGATAATTATTTAAAATATGAATGTTATTACACATTAAGCAATCAGAGACACCATACCCATTCACACTATAATTATTTCTCTAAAACTCCAGACTTATTTCTATAAATACATAACATCTATAAAGTTGATTTTACACACACACACACACACACACACACACACACACACACACACACACACACACACACACACACACACACATTATATAGCATTAATCAAACAGTTGTAAAGTGATGTAATGTCAATGTTCGATTGATTATATTCATATATTGTGTATTTCATTGTTGATTTCATAAAATTATTTTAAATTGTATTAACCTTCTTGCACATATATTAAAACGTTATGTTGGAGTAATAGTGGATGGATGGGGGCTCGTTAAATATAAATAAAAAACGGATTTTTATTACTCCTTAGTAAGATGTTTCCACCTGCAGAATCATTATGCGATAGTAAAGCGTCTAATTACATTTTGAAAAGTTGAATTTTACGACACCTTTATAATCCACCAAGTGAGAGACATGTTTGTCCTGTGGGAGAATTATTAATAATTATAAATTAAGATTCTCGTTTACTTGTAAATATTTATGTGTATTAATTAGTAATCATAACGAGTGTAGGGTGTCCAGTGATGTCACAATATCTAATTATAAATGCAAGAAGTATCTTCATTACAACTGTTTTAGGCATTTGTTAATGTATCATTCAGCCTCTGAAAAGACTGCTTTGCATTTCATGGTCTTCTTGGAAATGCTCACTTCACAGTACCGTATGCGCTTTCGGATGAACGTTTTCTCGTTTCAGATCCACATTTTTTCGCAACGAGTTATCTTTTGGAAATGTAAAAACAATATTTTTTTTTGTTTTTATGCATCCATATGTACTGCAATATTTAACCATGCTTTAATTTTTCAAACTATGCGTTTAACGCAAGATAATATGTCCGACTGTGCATGTGGACTGTAGATCCCACTCGTGACGTTACATATTATGTTGCTATGGTGAAAAAAGTCAGTCTTGCAAATGAATGAGAGCTCTGATTTCTTTCAGAAATATTGACTTTCAATACCAAAATAAATGCATTTATACAAATCTCTGAAAGTTTAAATGTTGTAGTCTTGATTCTAAGAATGTGATTCTTATTTCATATGGATTTATTCTTATCTGTGGCTGACATAGTTTCCATTTCTCTTGGTTTAATTTATATGCAGAATTGTTAGTAAACATTTAAACATTTCCACAACAATACCTCTTTCTACAATCCTAAAATGGAAATAGTCAATACAATTATAATTTAATTTAACTATAACTTGTATTCTTTGTAAAGAAAAAACTGATAATTATTGATTACAAAATTTATTTTTCAAATATACTAAGATGATCACTACTTTTGAAATGATCAACTGTTTGAGTAGTTAACAATAGACATTCACGCAAATGAGTCGTTGTGCATATTCTTCACTCAATTCTATTTACTCTCCTTTAAACCTAACGTAATATTGCATTTCATGCATATTGCAAGTACACTGGTGAATGTATAGAATATACTATACCTTTCACTGTTACTGATCCCCAGCACCACCACCATATCCTGAGGGGGAAAACGTAGGCCATTAGCTCTGTTGTTCCTTCGGGATAGCACTTACCCGGAGGAATGTCATTCACATAATAGCTGAAAATTTACATGGATCGCCATTATTATTTATCATTGCTGTTATAAATAATCATCACCACCAATATATATGCGATTGTTTTATCAATCATTGTTTCACGTAAATCCTATATGTAATCTTTCTATTTAACTATTTCTATTGACTATTTTTTGCCATTCGTTTAACTGGAATTTAAAAGAATTATTCCTAGAATTTCTACTTATTAATCTGTCTACATTGAGCAGAAATCTCCCGTTGTACTGTGTATGCAGTACTGCTATAAATGTTTATGATTATAGCTCCAGTGCAAACAAGCTGATTTATTAAACTAATTTACTGATTAGTAAAAGGTAAGATATTTATATGGAGACTGAGAAAATACTATGCTCCTTCCCATCTTAAATACTTTTTTTCTAAATCATCGTGCATTACGTGTACCTGCTTAACCAATGCTCTAAAGATATAATGCATAATTTTACTATGTTACCAATTTTAACTATTGTTAAAATACATCAAGCTTCTTTTCTTTTTTACAATTTTTAAATTATAAATTGCAAATGAATTATAATTATTATCTGACTGTTGCAACTTATAAAGACACAGTATAACTTATTTGTAATCCATTGCGAACCTTGTTATGAACAGAGACGCAGACGTCCGGATAGTAAAGGAATGTTTGAAAGTGTAAAGTAGGTGTGAAAAACGGTGTTGAGTGGGCTTAGAGAGGATCGAAGAGAGTATAACAGGTGCGAATAAAAAATACTGATAGTGTATAAAGTCTACTTATGTCCTGTTGTCTGCAAAATTGCAGGAAGCGTGGGCGAGAAATTACTTAAATTAATATGTGGCTGAGTTGGGACCAAGGGAAAATGGGGCAGGTCAAAAACTAGTTTGGATATTTGCCGAACCACCTTCCGATACTCGACACAAGGATTAGCTGAACGAAAATATATTTGAGTCCGTGACGATTAGTAGTTAAAGATAAATTTAAGTTTGAACCTTTTTCGAAGGTAAACTGAATGGCTGTGAGTGTATGAAATGTATCAATTAAATTGTATCGTTTGTATGAAATTGTGCGAACGAAATTGAGCATTATGCTCTAGTAGTATTTATATGACAATCTTCATTTCAGAGACAGGTACATTTAAGCAATTCAGAGGGAGATTATGTTTTTTCAGAGGGAGATTATGTTTTTCAGAGTTCCTGAGTACAGCGCTGAAGCTGTATCTTCGATGTTCGTGTTCAGCATCTAACTTCGTCATGGCAACATGTGAGTGACTTCGACAAGCGTTGTGTGGACAATAGCATTTTTTCAGTATAATACATTAGATATGAGTAATTAGAGAAAGAGAGAAAAAAGTGACCTTATCTACCGAAAACGTGTGAGCCAAGAAGCACGATCATTGATAAAAGCTGTAATCTTCATAATTTAATTTGTATTTCTATTTCTACTCCTTTTGTTCTGTATTTTACATTTAATTGATAAATGTTACTCAATTATAATCGTCTTTATTAGTGTAAGTGTGACGACTACGTGCACGTGGTATTGCTGAATCAACTCTTATTCAAAGTGTGGCGACTCATTATAACGTTAGCCGCAGAGTACGTAATTATTAGTATTTGATCTCTTTATATTGCAATTTTCCCACTGGGAAGAAGGGGGTGAACAATCCAAAATTAATCAAAAGTATATATCAGGCCATTGCCCCGTGAATAATTAGTTGGATATCTTTATTAGCATTTGTATATGGTCTGGTGTTAAGGAGGAGGTGCATTTAAACTAACTACATAAAAAGAATTTATTACACTTATTTTACAGCTGTGTTTACTTTTCAGCCTGAGTGTCAGTTATCGTATTCCTCTATGATCGCTGGAATCTGATCCCATTTGAATGGTACCCAGATAACTCTTCTTGATAAAATTATCAATGACTATGTACTTCTTTTTCTAATAAACACAATTATCTTTTAAAAAAATTACCTTCATATCTCTAAGTTTCTTGAGATAAAAATGGTCATTTCAGTATATCATATAAGTGGTTTACATAGACTGAATGAAACACAAAATTGCATGTAAAATTAAATTAAAATAAAGAGAAAATATGAAAGATGTCTTTGAAAAATATCACTGTCGATCTCCTGAAAACATTATATTTGAAATATTGAGAGTGTATTGCAACTGATTGGATTATTAAGGAAAACTAGCTATGTCTTTGTGTGATTTTGTGATCATTGGTTGATTTCTATTGCTTATAACTTATAACATATACGATGTTCTAAAACACACATATTACATGCCAGCTGACAGAACGTCCTTCACCCTGATTAGTATTCATACAAAGTGTACGAATTTTTCGTATCGTTTATCATTGTACACATTATTATCCTGTCATTACTAAGCAGTAACTTCGATCATAGACTTTATTACTAGTCTGTTTTGATAGATTTATATTTTTGCTTTTGTACGCACACACACACACACACACACACACACACACACAAACACACTATATGAATATCAATCTTGGCTGAATTTTCTCTACTCTTATCATTCGTTTTACAACAGACTGCAATTGCGACCTAGTGTACCATAACATGTTTGAAAAAGTTTTAATTGTTTAAACTTCAAACTTACTGATAACCGATGACAGAGTATACCACGTAATCATAGATTTGACATGTCTTTCCATTATTAGCTTCAATGTTTACTTCTGGACAGTTGCCACTCCGTTTAATTCTTTGACGATGATCTAATGAAAAGAATAAAACAAAATGAAATGATTTACTAATTCCTCTTCTATTCATCTGTTTAATTAAAGCAAAGATTTCACACATTATAAACATTGGCCAACACTAATCTAGCCACAAACACTCCAATGTCTTTGGTGGATAAACCTGCTTTTAAAAATATTTATAATTCAAATTTACATTTTTACTTTAAAAGAAAGAAGTAAATAATATATATTCTCCGTCATATCGTGCCAAACAGCGATGGTATAATCCCCATTGTGCAAGCAATTTTAGAAAGCGAATTCAACTGTTTCTATAATAACCTGATTTATTGACAGAAAATATATTTCTTATTTCGCTAAGCAGTGGGTATTTTTAGTTACGCTAAGCAGTGGGTATTTCTTATTACGCTAAGAAGTGAATACTTTTTATTACGCTAAGAAGTGAGTATTTCTTATTATGCTAAGCAGTGGGTATTTCTCATTACGCTAAGAAGTGAGTATTTCTTATTACGCTAAAAATTGAATACTTTTTATTGCGCTAAGCAGTGGGTATTTCTTTCTTACGCTAAGCAGTGGGTATATATATATATATATATATAAAGAGATGATAACGTATTATGCTGGTCACTGACCAAATAAATGGAAATATTCCAATCTGATGTGAAGGTATATGTTACGAGTCTGATAAAATCTATGTCATGACTTCTTGACCCACTTGCTGTTTTCAAAAATTAAATTTTGAAACTCCTTTGTTAAAGTTCTCCCATGATACATCAGTATCGAGAAGCTTCTAGCAAAGAGGTCAGGACGTTATGTAACTTTAGGCCATTGTTTAGATTCTCGAACCAACTACATACCACGTGACCCGTCACGTGACGCGCTCTATGCATTTTGATAAATACGGTAACACGCGCCCGAATTTGTCACTCCGAAATCCAGAAACAGCGACTGTCGTACCAACAGCCTGTACCGTCGCATATTCGTGAGTCGATAAGAGGAACACCGACGCTATTTTGCTCTGAAGGTAACACTTCGACTTCTTGCAAAGGTACTGCATTTATTTAATTGTATCTTGCATTTTGAACCATGTATGTAATTTTGTGCTATGCATTGCTACTTTAGCTTAAGCACGGTTCGCTTGTAAATGACAAAACCTATAAGTTATTGTATATAAGTTATTGCAACTCTCTTTCATTGTAACTTTAATTTATATAACTTTAAATTCACTAGTGCCAGGAGCGCCTGTGCACAACATGAATTTCCTATGTAATTCAAATTATTGCGTGTAATTTTAATGTTAAATTGTAAAGCGCTTTGCTTGATTTGAATTGGTAATTCATACGTCATGTACTGTTAAATGTAACATACGTGGAATCATTTATATTTTCGAATCTAAATTGTAAACGACCCGTTAGTCGAATTTCTAACTCAAGCATTTAAATACGAATCGTGCTTAGGTTGGGCGAACCTTAAACGCAGAACGATTATAAGAACATTCTTGTTTTCAGGTCGGTCACTAGTTCCTAGTTCCTAGTACCTGATTTCAATGCCTAATTCCGAACTCCCAGAGTCGAGTTCTTCTCCGATTACCCTCCTACTGCCATTGACGCGCAGGTCTTCACACCCTTGTCTTCACTCGCATTCTTCGTCCGGCTTGGTGACTGAGAGACAGTTTCTACCTATGCTAGTGTGCATTTTGCCGATGATGATAAGTGAGGTGGACCGGTTTGGACTGGATCAGGAACCCACGTGGCATCAATCAAAAGCTAAGTTATAACTGTGGGATCAAAAATCACAAGGAACTTTTCATGGCATATTTCTCAAGAACAATGACAAGCATATATATTTAATTGCCGAGTAGAATAGACTTCGCGCTCGTGTATTGATTATCTTGTTAATTGTTAAATCTTATTAAATCTTATTTTAATTGTTAAACCCTCTTTGTAGTACATTTTTATGCATTAATAGACCTAACGTTAACACGTGGTTTGGATGGGGGCAGATTGAGCTGAATGACGTAATGAATGCATATTAATTTATAGGAATTTAACGACTCCGAGCCAGCTTTTGTACGCAAATTGTCAGTTTGTGAATCTGTTGTCTGCACTACAAGACGCATTTTTAAGTTAGTCGAATGATAATTTGGGCAACCAGTCTGTGTAGGATAGAGAGAAGGAATTAATTTAAACTATCATTTTTAAAGTCCTTAAAAATCCTAGGCAGGGTCTATAAAGAAATACTGGAAACGTAACAGTATACAATTGATGAAATATGCATAAGTAAATCTTCGTGAAATATTAAGTAGTGTAGCAGATAGTTAGATAGATAGACAAAAAGATAAAGAGAGAGAGAGAGAGAGAGAGAGAGAGAGAGAGAGAGAGAGAGAGAGAGAGAGAGAGAGAGAGAGAGAGAGACATGCAGCTCGCTAGCTAGCTACGATAAATAGATAGATATGTAGTATGAAAAATATTTGCCTTGAATCTGGAAATTACACCTGCTCAATTTTTCAATGATGTTGTAAGACCCTTGCCAGGATTCTTCTAACTTATTTCTCTGAAGCGGTAACAGCAACAACATCCACATACTGATTTCTATGTTAGATGTTTTCGTCTTACGATTGTGCAGACATATTTGTCTGGCTTTACTCTCGTGCACATACTGGGCTGCTGTTTGAAATGAAGTGTCTATATGGTTAGCATGTTCAAGCACAAGCTTGTATATACAAGCAATATCGCAGTGTGTGTTGCTGGGATTAAGTCATATGTTGTTCTGTACATAAGGACAGAGGGAGCGTGTCTTCCGGAACTACATATATACACTTAGCTAAGTACTAAAACTCATAACTGTTATGACAATATTGATATCGTACGTTTGTTATTTGCAGGGTCAATATCACGACAGTCGCATTCCTTTGAGGTATTTGCTATGTATAGTATTTTGCTTATATTTATTCATTTTTCATTGTAACTTTGCCTTACACATTTCCATCCAAACAGGCAAGTTACAATGACGTGTGTTACTATTATCCAGGTTTTATTACTTATTTATTGTTCACTTCCAGTGATTTCAGCAATGTATTGATATATAAAAGACCCAGACCTTGTGCTGCTTAGTAAACTGCAGAGGTCATCCCTCACATAAAAGAATTATATTGCATCAGTTTGTGAGAACAATCTGATTAACTTAATGAATCGCAAAGTAGACATTCACAGTTTTGCTTATTTATTACCATAAAAGATTTTTAAAAAATCGCCACTAGATAAATGAGGTTTGGTACTCTCCATAAACCTTTTCTTTAATGCAAATTGCTTTTATATGTGTTTTTGTAAATCCTGTTGGAAAAGTTAGTAGTAATAGTAGTAGTAGTATTAGCAGTAGGATGATGATGATGATGATGATGATGATGATGATGATGATGATGATGATGCATATGTATGTATTCTTAACAATGCATACTCTATGACTGTACTTTCCGAGATCTGGTTATTATAGATCTTTCAATTGTCACAACTTTCTCAATATTCTTCTCAAGAAGGAAGATAATTAAATTAAAAGAAGAAAACTGATACCCTTCTCCTCATTGTATGTGTAATTGATATACGAATTTTTACTGAAATGTGTCATTGATATACGAATTTTTACTGAAATGTGTCATTGATATACGAATTTTTACTGAAATGTGTCATTGATATACGAATTTTTACTGAAATGCAGACATTTTCATGACAGTTACTCCTTTCAGCTAGCACTTCCGGTACATGTATGACATATATATAAAGAAATGCATATACTTGTATGCACCCATAGATAATAACATGTACGTTTATTCACATTGGAACTCTGCTTATCTTCATCTGAATTATGTATGATGAACTTTGATATTTATTATGATGTAATTAAAATGAGATAAAAAGAAGCCAGTTACTTATGTAATTGGTAAACTAAAAGTGCTTTCAAACGAAATTTCTATACTCATAGACCAGTGAGATGCGTGCAAAAAAATTCACTATATACTACAACTGAAAATATACTTTTTTTTTTATTGAACTCTTTGAATAATTACTGTCATGAAACGTATATTTCATTAGTGTACAATTTTAAATTTGATATTAATGATAAATGCAAAGTGTGAATGTGTCCAAAGTCGAAGTGCAGACTCTGAGGGGGAGGGAAGGGGGAACGCGTGGGTGTATAGACAACATAAAGTACAAATAGAAGTATGGGGAAAGGAATGCGTGAAAAACTAATTATCTAATTAAGTGCTTTGTGCCAGGCTCTCACAACTAGAAGTATGATGGTGAGAGAAATTCTAAATTTGTAGTTGGGAGTTGGGGTTGGATCGAATGCATATAAACTTTTCACAATGGTGGAATCAGTACACCCACTAACATAGATGGAAGGGGGTGTCCCTTAGCAGTTTTATATACCCTTTCTGAAGGTAAATGAGTGACTGTGAATGAATGAAAGTAGGATTTAAATTGAAAGTAGGATTCTTTATATTGAATTTTGTTGTATTTTAATGACTAATTTTAAATGGTAAACGTAATTAGTCTGGAGACGAAACTTAGGGCCAGTCATAATTCTATATTTCAGTGTTCCAGCGTGCAGTGGTCCACCCTTGTGTGAAAAGGAAACCACGTTGAGGTGTACTGTGAGCAGCCAGAACTTCAGTTCAACATAATAACACACACGTTGAATTAATTGTTAATTGTTGTAGCCCTGGTCTTCCAAATGAACCCTTTTCGTCTATAAACATTGTACTCCAAAGATAGGAAATAATATAGATTATTCGAAAGATTGAAAACTGTAAATCCGATTATTGAAGAAAAACTATTGTGATGTTACCGAATCCTGCATTATATCTTTTAAAATGATTATTTATAATTAAACTTTACTGTTAATTGTTCTCCACTCTTAAGCATCACTGCTAATGTAGCTCCTTTATGTAAATGTAAATATAGCGATACTAAATCAGCATCGTAATGCAGTATCTATTGTAACATTTGCATCATTGTTGTGTACGGTATATATTTTATATGCAGTTTATCTGCTGGGAGCTGAAAAACTAAAATTCTGATCTATGTAACAGGGCCGTCACCCCATAAAATCCATGTCACAAATTGTCTCGTCGCTGATGGAATAGAACACAGGCTAAAAATGCATGTGATCTATTCGCATAAATACTCCTCACCAGATATTATATGACACAATGACTAATTTTATTTTAAATTAAAATAATTCTTAAACTCTATTTGGTTTTGAAATAAAAGAATAGAAAACAGAATACTATATTTTTCTATTTTACGTATTGTGTTTTTAGAGTAAAATTAACATTTTAATTTTGTGTTGCATACATTTAAAAGGACACTGAAGCAACAAAATGAATAACCAACGGTTTGCACACACATTCCCATTGGACCATATCATTACTACTAGTGGGGATAATTCGATATAGTTCTTACATTATTACAGATCTAACTGCTTTACAACAGTTACTATTACAATACACAACAATGTATTTTTACAAATTACTAAAGTCTAAGAAAATGAAAGATATGTAACAACATGATTAATCGAAGTGCAGAACAAGATGTAAAACAAATATTTTTAAAGCAAGAACGATTAATAAAATGTATTTACAAATGACATTGTTAATTTTTTGTTCATACCTTCTTGAGTAGGTTCGAAGTAGGACTCATTATAAGTTGCTCCAAGACCTGCATTTATGTACAGGAGCAACAAAATGTGGACCTCCAGATGCATGTCACACTCTTTTTATCAGCGAAGAATAATTTGAGTTCTTTATGCAAAGAGAAAATAAGGTGCAAAGAATAATTTGAGTTCTGTATGCAAAGAGAACATAAGGTGCAAAGAATAATTTGAGTTATTTATGCAAAGAGAACTTAAGGTGCAAAGAATAATTTGAGTTCTTTATGCAAAGAGAACATAAGGTGCAAATAATAATTTGAGTTCTTTATGCAAAGAGAACATAAGGCGCAAAGAAAATTTGAGTTCTTTATGCAACAGGTGCAAAGAATAAATAAGTTTTTAAACACAAAATGTTTCTGTTAACTGGAAATGTATAACCGTAAGAGGGTTGTCTCTTATGTAATCTTGTATCCGGCTCTTGTCAGAATGGAACGTAACATATAAGACAATGAGAAAATGGTAGAGATATGCAAAGAAAACTAAATCTGTTATAGGCAATAATTTTCATACTGATATTAACTGAAATACAAATTGATGTTGTGACGGAAACAATTACATGTAGATTTTGTGCTACATATCCTATGTGCAATCAGATCGTGTATTCTGATCTTTGGTTAGCAAATTCACATGTCTTCACGAATCAGATTTCAGAAAATGATGTATAATAACACAGTTCTCTATATTTCATTCCTTTTCATTAGAATTGTATTGGCTATAAAGAAAATATAATGGAGTTATTTCACGAAACTAAAAGTGTCTCAAATCATCTAGACCACAATGCATACTCTTACTAAAATGCTTGCGAATCATAATGCAAATCCTTGGCTAGAGAATTGTATTGAACTGAGTATTACATTAATAAGGGATGTTGCCCCCCCCCCCCCGAAAGAGCGTTTTATAAAGGCATAATAAAATGTATAATTTATAAAGCAATTGTTCACAACTTAGTCTGTACATATTTGGAGAAGTTAAATCTTTCTTTAATCTATTTTTAGCGAGCCTCAATCCACCCAATTTTTCTTCAACATATAGTTATCAATATGTATAAGAAGGTCAATACATTTATTAAATCAACAAACAAATATACAAATAGCAATTACAATGAAGACGATTACTTGACTTCAATATTTCCATGAAACCACATTCAAATAATTTTAATACCTATATAGTTTTATATCCTGACACATATTTCCACAGATTAGTGGTAATACAAATCACAGGATAGTATTTTTATAAGAGAAAAAAACTGGAGTTATTAGAGTGCCATAATAATTTTGTAGGTAACCTTGTCTATGTAAAGCCACAATAGTCTTTTGGCACACTTTTCATAATAAGTCACAAGTTTACTGCTCACGTTATTATTTTCAATTCCACGTGTTTCCCTTGCACATTGCAGAACACTTATGAGCCACTATTCTCTGGGGGCTATCTGGTGCTCTATCCTATTAGCTCCCTCAAGCAGAACAGCAATTGTAGCAATTTCCAGCAACTTCCTTGTACCAGAAATTCCACAATGTAGCCAGCATAATTTGCCACCATACATCAACGGAGTGCAGTTTATTTCGTACACTTGTATTTCTTGTTTTACCATGGTCATAGCTGTTTATAAATCAGTAAACTGAGAGATTCAGGTAAAACAAGACATGGCTGCTTGTTTCCTGTAAAATGTAATCAGAGAACAAACACTAAGTTTCAATTTTATTCATCTCTAACTCCATTCTTTCTTCTTTTATAGTCTCAATTTACTTTCCTGCAAAAACATTTATTAGCCAGATATACGCATGCAGCCTAATAAATACAACATATCTGTATTATGAATGTATTCACTTGAAACAATGTCAAGTGTTTAGCATACTACATGCGAGCATCTTACTACACAATTTGTAGGAATAATAGTCTTCTTACATAACACATATCTACGTAGAACGCAAGTATAACATATCAATAGTGAAATGCTTGAAATATTTCTGAGTTCATTCTCTTTCAATCAGCCAGTTAGCTCACCATTAAGCTAACGGCCACTTCATGATCGGACCTCTTGCCACTACAAATTCAAAGTGATTAGACAGTAGATTTCTTTATAGCTTGCAGACTTTTGATCTCAGCCTATTGACTGGTCTCGTTCTTATAAATCTTAACCGTTGGATAATAAAAAAAACAACTATTCATCCAGCTGGAAATGGTTTTGATTGCATCAGTAATTTTTTAGCCTATCCTCCACCTGAGTTATTTACTTCCAAATCTGCCAGTTAAAATTATCAGCACATTCAGTGCCCAAGTCGTGTCACTTTCACATTTAACAATTTATACAACAATTACGTTTAGAAATAGGGATAGGCATATTTACTTTGCCATACAAAGTATTAGTGGAATAGAGAGGCCAACGTATTGACTAAAGTGTCTGATGCAACAATTAACTAGACTTATGGCCTTAATTGGTCTGCTCACAGAAGCTCTGTGTATTTAGACAATCGTAAATACATTAAGATTTTCTTAAATGACTGCACAATAAAAGTGTTTTCAATAAATTAGCCTTGCAAATTAAGTACAATTCTAGTTAAGAGTTCATCTATTATTCAGTGATTTACATCGTGAGTACTGTTTAGCCTTCAGTTTCGCAGTTACACGCCCTGTGTATTGTGTAAGAAAAAATAATTTTTCAATATATTCATTGAAGAAAACGTTAGCAATTTACCACAGATAGATGTCTTAGACATCTGTAAATGGACACAATCAAACTTTATATGTAAAGCTAATACTAATCTAATATGCAATTTTAATTAAAATATTCATCAAGCCTCTCGTTCCATCAACATGCGCTCCTTAAAGGAAGAGTGTCACCCTCAACAAATCTCGGGTACTTTCGCCGGTCCACAAAATCAATGTTACGAAAACAGATCTAAAGCCTTAACAAGTCTCCAGGCTACATACAAAACATAAAATGTTTACTTTTGTTTTATAGCTGAATGGCCTACAATCAAAATACTTAGTTTCTTCCAAGAACAGATTGCGCATTATTTAATCTCTTGCTTAGTCTTTCTAATTTAAATGTCTAGTTTGATTTTTAAACAATAAAATCAGTTTGATCTACACTTTACAAATCATATATAATATTTAAAAAAAATCGAGAGGAACTAAAATGATGCAACAATCATGATTTTTTTTTTACACAGAGAGGTAATTCACAAACAACAGTATTTAAAATAATAAAAGATACCTTTTCGTAAACTTCAAACTGTAGATTCTACCCAGCTCAAGAACCATGAACGCTGTCTGGCTGATTAACCGTGCACATTTATACTATTTTCTCTTTCTCTCTGGGCGGAGTTTAGTCCTGCCTGGCTTTAGTGGGCGAGGCTCACTAGTAAGCGAGTTATTTTTCTTTAGCAGAATGTATGTGAGTGACAGTGGGGAGGGGGTTCAAAGCTGAGGGAAATTGGGGGTGGGTGGGTGGTGAGAGTAGTGGAAGGATGTGAAAATGAATTCAATTAAATGGGTATTATAAAATATTTGTGTTTCAAACTGCATTGCATTGTTCAGATCAGTTAGTTCGTCACTTTTCACTATATCAACTGCTGAGTTTATTTCAATGTAAAAAGTTTCAGATTACAGTCATACAACATGAATGAAATAGTTTAATTTCCAGACTATTAGAAAGACTGATATAGAATCTATCTATCTATCTATCTATCTATCTATCTATCTATCTATCTATCTATCTATCTATCTATCTATCTATCTATCTATCTATCTATCTATCTATCTATCTATCTATCTAAAAGTGTGCGAACATCTTCTCTATATTGATATATGCGACCCTCTTCTATATATTGATGTATGCGACCCTCTTGTAAATATTGTAAATAATGTTCTCGTTTTATTTTATTGAAAAGCTTTCATTCATCATTCCGCCATCGACGGCCTAACCAAATAAATGAAAGAATGCATACTCGAGCAACAGCTAGTGCAGTGAACACCATTTATAAACCCTTGTCAGTGAACACCACTTATAAACCCTTGTCAGTGATCACCACTTATAAACCTTTGTCAGTGAACGCCTCTTATAGACCATTGTAAGTGAACACCACTTGTAAACCCTTGTCAGTGAACACCACTTATAAACCCTTGTCAGTGAATACCACTTTTAGACCCTTGTCAGTGAATACCACTTTTAGACCCTTGTCAGGGCTTGAGGAAAAAATAACCTTACCTCTCACACCCTTGACATTTTCAGGGCCGGGTGAGCAAGAAGAAACTGATGATCATTTCAGGACTAAGCAGGATAAATTCTGGCTTGAACATGGCAAAAGTTACGATCTATGGCTATCACCTCAATGCTTTAGCATCAGAACCAACAACAGAATATTTGATAATTCATACAACTACCTCCTCTCTTAAATATTTTTTAAAACCAAAAAATGACCATGCCATACGTTCTGCAGTGAGAATAAGCGAGATTTTGAAGAAACAATTCACCCAGAATATCAAAATGACAACAACAGATATGGAGACACAAACAACACCTACCAGGTAGTGTGAGAAAAATGCAATAGTCAGATCGTATGGAAAGTACCACCATCAACAAAAGTTCACTCGACACAGACTACAAACCAGGAAAACAAAACAGGCTTTTCCCTCAACATCATCTACAAAGACTGAGGAAAAGAAAAGCCAAACACCGACTACAACAGAGGAGAAAGAAATACAGACAGCCTCAGCGAAGAAAGAGTATAATAAGAAACGACAGAAAATAGCCAATACTCAGAACAAAGCCATCGAGATGTAAGAAAACATTTCAACCGAAACAGTTTACACCAGGGAACCAGACTTACAGACACCGCTCTGGACGAGATTTCAAGGGTTTCTAGACCCCCTCCCTTCTCACCCTTACCAGTGACGCCGACTATAGCATCATCAACGATGACAACATAAAAAACAGAAGGTCAGGCCAACAACAACAGCAACAACAGAACAGGGCCAAAAAAGTAAAAGACGGCGCCCACCACAGCACACCCGGAAGCAACAACAGCGCCAAGAGCACCCATAATAGCATCAACAGCGCCAACAAAAACGGCCCCAACAGCGACGCAGATATCACCAACAACAGCGTCGAAATGGCAGTACTATGAGCTTCAGTATCTGCAATGGCGACTTTTTAACCACCCTATTGAGGACATGATTCATCTGATGCTCGACTATCTTTACTGGCTGCCAGAGTGCATCCCAACGGACACCGGAGATAGCCACAGCATCAGCGATAGTAACAACAACAACACCAGTGACGAGGTATGGGGTGGTGGGTGAACATCCCGGGCGCAGGTATACACTAGGTATAGACCTGGTGTGTCACTAGCCTGGGTTCTCTCAGCTCCCCTCTCACCCGCCCTCCCACTTCACTATCAGAAAAAAACCATCCACAATAACTTATCGAATTAGATTCCGCCTTTGCGGTCCAGACATGTTTGCAACATGCAGTATCGCCCTTCCCTCCCCACCGCACCCCCGACCTTCTCCCAGCGAGAAAGCCTTAAGCGCCTCCTATATTCATTACAATCTTCTCGCCTCAAACCTTTTTTGCTGTGTGACGATAACATCGCTGTTTGATGAAATACACCTGTATAGAGCTGACTATTCCATCTTTCCGCCCTGTGGTCGATGAGGTAAAAGAAAAACAAAAAACCCCATCACAACTCGTAGCAGTTTTATAGGCAGAGTCTAATGGCGTCAATAAATTTTTTTCTGACACATCTTGTGTCAGCAATTAATAGAGGTGATTGTTCGTGACATTCATGATGAACATTAAAACTACCGTTACACTTTTACTCTCATTCCCATCAACTGTTTGACAAAAGTAGAACATCGTAAAAATCACAATCCTCTTTTTTTAAATTTTAACCGCATTTTAAAATGTATTTCTTTCCCTTCCTCCCCACCCAACAACCCCCCAATTCGGTGAGGATTGTTTGTATTGTTTCAGATGCTGCGACTATTATCAAGATTATTAACATTCATCTCAGTTTAAAATATGCGTACATATTATGTAGTATATGTACCTTCCTAATTATTTTTGGTTCAAATATGCACATCGTATAAATAATTATTATTTATATTATATATAAAAGATCACATGTTGCTAATTTATGTTCCTTCACGTGTATGAAAACGTTGTTTACAAGACTTCCTTGGCCACTAATTTATTTTCTTTGTAATACTGGGTTTAACACAACATGTTAGTTTGTTCAATAATCTATCAGCATGAATATTAAGGGTTTAATTAAGATTTATCTTGATTTTATTTTCGAGTCATAACCACCTTTTCGTTTAATCAATATATCTGTGTATCTGCGCATGTGCCTGTTTCAATCCCTCTCTGATGTACCTAAGTGATTGCGTATGTTATGTGCAGGTATGTATGTATGTGTGTATGTATGTATGTACATGAATGTGTTCGTATTTGTTGATTTTATTTACAATTATGCAACCTAAGTTATTAGGTTTATTTTAAAGCAGTTTAACATGAAATACAAAGGCATAAATAGCTTGACAATTGAGCGACATTACGGCTGACTTAAAAAATAATGAACTACCATTTGCACGTATCTAAGTAAATACCTGTGCATTTAAATATAAGTAATAAAGAACGTGTCACCTTTAACAAAGTTCAAAGTAACAGGTTAATTGCTCGCAAACCGGATCTTTGTGAGATGTGATTTACTGTTGAGTAAAGGGATTCACGATTTCACGATCACCTGAAGTATTCAATACCTACTCTTCAAGGTCTTCACAAAAAGTTTGAAATTTTATATATGTAGCCACCGTGAGTTCAATATCTTATTGTGTGTGTGTGTGTGTGTGTGTGTGTGTGTGTGTGTGTGTGTCTGTTCACTGTGACCTGCCAAATGCATAGCCCATCCCTCAATTCCGACCTCCTGGATGAAGTGTAGGGGGCGCTTCCGGCTTCCGCCGCTTTCGCGCTAGTTCCGACCTCCGGCACTGACGACTAGATTTATAGCATGAGGTCGGAGAGTCCACTTTTCAGCCACGTAGTACTTTGTGTTAGCTGATGTATGGTGCAAGAATAATATAAATATACCTTTATCAGTAAATGTTGCTTTATGTACTCTTTATTTGTATTAGAAGTTTGTATATTTAGGAAACAAATAGTTTACATTTTTAGTTGACGTATGTTTATATGACGAATGATGCTGTTTTATTTGTGTAGTTTGTGATTTGTGTGTGAGAGAATGCTTTCCTATAGCCACCCCCACCCCCAACATACACTTTATTTTAGGTCTAACACTTTAGATTATATATTAGGAATTAGTTATGTATTTAAACATAATCATGGTCATTTATTACATAGCTCTTAGGCACTTAGCTATAAATGATATTAGATAAACTATTTTTAAAGGTCTTTTTCTTACTGATTGCCCCTCATGTTGTTAGGAGTGTTATAGTGAGCACATCCGGTGTGTGTAAGGGGAGTAAGCATCGCTCGCTTTAATCACTACGTCTGCGTCTACATAAACCATGCAAGTCCATGAGCCTGCCCTGTATGGTGTCTACATGAAATAAAGATAATGTAACAACAACAAAGCTTGCTGTTATTTCTGTTGCTGTTGCTGTCATCCATCATCATCACTAGTCCACTCATCATTGTCCACATTATGACCCGACCTACCATTCTTGGACTATCAGAACGTGTATCACGCTGTCTTTGAAAAAGTCGTTCAGTATGATTTGGAATAATCGTGCCTTTTAAAAATTTTTTTGCAGTACATAATTTAAAAATAAAATTTGTTAGATAGTTTTAATGATTGACATATGTGTTAAGGAGTTGGGGACACAGGGGATCGAGTTAAGGAAATAAAGGTGATATTGACTCTTGTTCAGGGTTGTGTAGTGAACGACCGTCATAAGTATTTCATATTCAAGTCTGCATGTCTAATAAATATTAGGTTTCCTTAAATTGTAACATCACCGTTGCTATTGCAAAATAAATTATTATTATAATTCTAACATAAAAACACTATTTGTTGTATTTTCGGGTGGCTAACGATCTAGAAAACAGCAGTAAACTCTCAGCACTGAGGAAGCAGCAGATAGATATTAAACTTTGGCGCATTCATTCTTATTATAACTATTGCAATATTCTTCTGCGCTGTTTGAAGCACACTGATATTTGTGTTGCCTAATTTACGTGTATTTAAAATAAAATAAATATTCTGCATTCCATAGAAATCGTAGTTTTATCACTGCATAATTATTGTCAATGCAATATATAAATACGGAACACCCTGTGGACAGAATTATACATAGATATACATTGCATGTATACAAAAACAATCATAAATATGTACATTTATAGACACATATTCACATATTCGAATATATATTTATATATACACAGATACCCATATGCAAACATTACAAAACAGGGAACCCATTTCTATAGCAATAATAGCAACAATAAGAGCAACAATAATAGCAATGTTAAGAGCAACAATAATAGCAACGATAATGGCAACAATAATAGCAACAATAATAGCAACAAATTCATCCTTAAATATCCTAAAGACATTTGAATCGCATTGAGAGCAGTTTTAAAGTGACAACATTTCTTGAATAATCTATATTTTGTGAACGATAGAGTAGTGACAAGAAGGTGAATACGTCTTAAAACAAACATTGATAAACGTTAGTATCCATGCAGAGAGATTTAAAAAATGTTAATGGTACATCAATCGCTGTTTGAAATATGCCAGCCAAATCACTTCTACTGCACGTCAACCAAGTTCACAATACGTCAGCTTCTTTTAAAGTGCGAAAAACACTTTTAAAGAACGCCGACCATTTTGAAAAATATCTCTGAAAAAAACCTCGAAATATTTGAATTCGTATAGCATGTTCCATGGTTCCTATAAAATGTTGGAAGAAACACACACATACACATATACCCAAACAAACAAACACAAACGCACAACACACAAAACAACTGCTATAATTGAAATATTTAAATAATTTACAATACATCTACTATTACACTTTTCACCCTTTGGCATGCATACTGTTGTATTCTTGTGTAATTTCGTTCTTTGTGCTCATACTACGCCAAAACACAAATGTATGTCTACTCAATGGAGACTGAGTCCTGTTAATGACTTCAGACATCACCTGCTGGAGAAGAATTCCGTTCTATAGATGTTCCCGAGAGTTAACAGCTTTTTGCACTACGGCAATTTTTTTTTCACAAGCTGCATGGTACATGAAGAGGTTGGAGCTGGAGGTAAGAAATTAGTCATTAGTGACAATAATTACAAAATATTATCATCATCACCATAACAACAACAACAATAATAAATACTACTACTACTACTACTACTACTACTACTACTACTACTGCTACTACTGCTACTACTACTACTACTACTACTACTACTGCTGCTGCTACTACTACTACTATTACTACTACTACTACTAGTGTCGTTCAAAACCGCGTTATCTATAATGTCATCAAAGTTTACAGCACTAACAATTCTACAAACATATACAGTAACACACGATACAAAATAATCATGTTGTATACAGTAACTCACAATGAACGCACACAACACATCATACACACATCTATAGTAACACTTACAAAACTAAATCGGTAGACCAAATATTATATAAAGAAAAATAAAAAGAAAGTGTCATGAAAAGACTCGATTCTGAAGGCGAGAAATACATTTTTAAAAGTTTTTTCAGAACGATTTTGGGCGTGACTTTTGTTCTCAAGGTAGTTCATTTCACGTGGCAAGGCTCTGACAGGAGAGAAAGCTGACAATTTTTCTTTTTCGAAATGGATACACTAAGGATAAGATTGTTTGCTGAAGTAGTTAGGTCCTTAAACAGTAATACAAATGATGATTGTTTATTGCGCTAGGTACGTCCTTAAACAGTAATACAAATGATGATTGTTTATTGCGCTAGTTACGTCCTTAAACAGTAATACAAATGATGATTGTTTATTGCGCTAGTTACGTCCTTAAACAGTAATACAAATGATGATTGTTTATTGCGCTAGTTACGTCCTTAAACAGTAATACAAATGATGATTGTTTATTGCGCTAGTTACGTCCTTAAACAGTAATACAAATGATGATTGTTTATTGCGCTAGTTACGTCCTTAAACACTAATGCAAATGATGAGTGTTTGCAACAGTAATACAAATGACGGTTGTTTGCTGAGATAGTTATGTCCTTAAACAGTAATACAAATGATTTTTTGTTGCTCTAGTTGCGTCCTTAAACATTTATACAAATGACGGTTGTTTGCTGAGCTAGGTACGTCCTTAAACAGTAATACAAATGATGACTGTTTGTTGCGCTAATTACGTCCTTAAACAGTAATACATATGACGGTTGTGTACTAAGCTAGTTAATCCTTAAATAGAAGTACAAATGATCATTGTTTGTTGCGCTAATTACGTCCTTAGTAATGCAAATGGACGATTGTTTGTGCGCTAATTACGTCGTTAGACAGTAATGCAAATGGACGATTGTTTGTTGCGCTAATTACGTCCTTAGACAGTAAAGCAAATGGACGATTGTTTGTTGCGCTAATTACGTCCTTAGTAATGCAAATGGACGATTGTTTGTTGCGCTAATTACGTCCTTAGTAATGCATATGGACGATTGTTTGTTGCGCTAATTACGTCCTTAGACAGTAATGCAAATGGATGATTGTTTGCTGAGCTAGTTACGTCTTTAAAACTAATACGAATGATGATTGTTCATCTAATCACATCTTTATACATTAATAAAGATGTTCTTTGCTCAGCAGTCTCATCATTACATAATTAATAAAATTGATATATACTGTAGAAATACACAGATTAATTTTACCATAGCATTCTGGGAAGATGAAGAATGGAAGTATGTGTCCCTCCATTGAACGGAGCATATTAGATCGATCATAGGTACGATCAAAATAATTTTATGTACCCAGAAATAAACGATGAATTAAAGGTAAATATTGGTTGCTTTTATTAAATGTTTAAGTCATATACAGTCCGTGTTTTGTACGCTATCATAGTTATTGAAGTTTATGTTTGAGTTTGTCAACATTGAAATGATAATAACTTTGATTATATATATGATAATGTAATAAAGAGAAGACACTGTGTACAACCCCAAGGAGTAAGGATTGACAAAAGTTAGTAAAAAATTAAAGGAAATTATCTATGTAGATTGATCAGGCCAGCCATACCTACAGTACATACACTAATGTTGAACTTTCACTAAACAGTGCTTGTACAATTAAAATAGTTTCGGCTTTCTTACATTTTAAAAATAAACTATATTTAGATTGTTGAAATAAAGGGGAACAAAACTGCGACAATTCAATTAGGCCGTTCCAATAATAAATAACTAGGGGGGGGGGGTGTCATTAAGCCGGACTGGAATACCAGCTAGTCCGTATCTGGCCTAAAGGCCGGACTTTGCCGACCCCTGCACTAGAACGTCACACAGCGGACGTGCTGGCAAGACTGCAGAGTGACGTTAGATTTCGGAACAAATCACATCCCACACGGCAGCCCAATCTCCTTCAAAGCCTCGGTGACGTCACAGTTCTCTTTCTTGTGGACTGTAAATGTCAATACAGTTTTCTGTTATTGTGCACAAGTATCTTTAAATTTCAGTACTAAAGGAAATGTTTACTTGTCCTTGTTGTTCCTTTACCCAAAAAACCACATCCAACAGTTGTGCAATTAGCTTTCCTGAAATGACTGACTGCAAAGTGAGGTGAAATACATTAAACTTTCTAATCGCATGAATAGAAAGAATGATTCTAAGTGTTGTATTTGAGTTGTCTTTCTTCCTTTTACAGACTATAAAGGTAGCAGAAATGAGTTAAATGAATATTGCTACCACTGGATGTTCTGACTAGGCCTAATGTTTCAAATTACAACTTCACTGGATAACTAACTTATGTGATTGAAACGAACGTGTCTATAAGACTGGGTAACTATATTATGAGATTGACACTTTATCTAGATATATTAATATTTAATATATATATAATCAAGAGAGAAGACGTTATAGTTTGTGTTTTCTGTAATATTGCTCACATTTATTCCAATCAAATATTTATTATGTTTTGCTCACTGCGATATTTATTCAAACTGGAGTGAACACATTTCAAAAATACATTACAATTCATGAAATTGCCATTCATTTTATTGTACAAAACTTAAAATATTATATTTAATACATTGTGAAATATTATAAAAGGCGGATTAGCCCATGTACTACAATTTTATGCTTTTAAAATTGCATGCATTGCTGAGGAATTATATTCTTGTAAATTCATCTCTTCGTTATGATTCATTGACTGCACGCGACTCATATTGTTCCATCCATGATCTTTGTCATTTTGCAGTCAAAGGTAGTCACCTGAAGTGCCTCATTGTTACAGGTATTCCTGTGTCATTTTGCAGTGAAAGAACGATCTTAATCTTAAGCACACACACCGCCCCACCCACCTCCAATGATTTCATAGTTCACGAATGTCAAAGTCAAGGCTTGGGGACAATAAATTTAACACAATGATTTTCTCAGTAAGCGTGCTGTCAACCTGAGCGACATTTTGTCTCGTAAAACTCGCACAGGATTCAACACCATCGCTGTTATAGACATATAAAATGACGACAATTTTCTCAACTGTTGGGACTGCGGTCAACTGATGTGGGTTTGAACGTAAAAATAATTTTGAAAGTAGCACCATCTGTTTCAAGTTTCGTAAAGTAAAATGCATTGTGAGAAGTCATACATTTAGCTGCCTAAGTTAAAATCGGGAAACAGCCAGCAAATCCTTGAGAAGTCAGACTTGCAGTTTCGGGATGCATTTTCTCAGAAGCGCCAAGGGTTCATAAAAACAGATTCAAATAACCCCTCTCTCCTTTAGAGAAAGTTACAGATTGATACTTTCAACTGCGATTTAACCAATACAAGTATATCAAATTTTGAGAATATACAAGAATATTCGCTATTATTATAAATAAAAAGTGTTTTCGTCTTCTAAATAAAATTAGAATAAAGGAAAAATATGGCTACCGATTATCGCAAAGCCCATTTGTTTAATTTTTTTTTCCCGCTGACTTTCCTCCAGAGGATGCAGTAAGCCTTTTATCAGAGATATTCTCAGCTTTGGAGGGCCTCTGGACAAAACTTCCTCTCCTCAATTGTTTCTGGAGAGGGCGGTGGTGGTGGTTGTGTGTGAGTCGGTGCATGTCTTGGTGTTGATCACTGTCAGCAGTTATAATTAGATATACAAGCGAAAATGAATTGTTTACTGTTGCTATGAAATGTTTAAAATGAGACTGTTTTGTCAAAAATAATATTGAGGAACAATACCTATCTTCAGCCATTACTCTGAATCTTGTTCGGGAATAAACACCCCCACCCCACACACCCCACCCATAGAGACTAACAGACGTGACGCCTCTTTGAAACACCTGAACACAGCGTCAAAGCTGTCAAATAATTTTCTCAAAATGACGTCATTTCAGGATTTGCAATATTTATTATTTTGCCACAGGACGTGATAATATGTCTAATGTAATTATTTTCTTTTCTATTCGTCCCATTACAGCAAGGGACACAACTCGTGAAAGATGTCTGATTCGACCCTAAGAGTTATTAGATCGTGAGAATGTTATTCGTAATTAAAGGAATATTTCAAGTCGATGCTATTTCTTTGTCACACGGAGCGTTACAGTTTGACGGAATATAACTGAAGAGACTAAAAGAATACCATGTCGATCTTATTTCCTGTTTGAGATTTGGTTTCGTAAGCAGTGTTTCAATTCCAAACTCGTCGATTACATATTATGAAGAATGGGTTGGATGGATTTACCTCTCTACATTATATTTTGGGAAAACGACCAACTTGAATTCAGGGCGTGAGATATGAAGAGATTGGATTTTATTGCAGGGTTTGCAAAATAGCAATGCAAAAGTGAGACGTGTACACGGAAAGAGAAAGACTGAAACAGAGTTAGAATAAGCAGGGAGACGAGAGAGAGAGAGAGAGAGAGAGAGAGAGAGAGAGAGAGAGAGAGAGAGAGAGAGAGAGAGAGAGAGAGAGAGAGAGAGAGAGAGAGAGAGAGAGAGAGAGAGAGAGAGAGAGAAATCAGGAGAGAGAAATTGAAAAACTCGGAATGACAGAAAGAGATGGAGATGAAGCGACAAATAGAAGATGAAGCAGAGAAAAGGGGGAGATGACGTAAGAGATAAGAGTGACTGAGTGAGAGATGAAACAATTATATGTCAGAAAATAATAATAATATATTTTTTTTTAAATTGTAAAATAATTGTTTTCAACAATTCATAGACAAGGTTGTTAATGAGTTTATTAAATTTTGTCAAAGTTTCTATTACAATAAAATATGCAATTTTTAATTCTAACAGCTCCTTGCAAATTAAAACGAAAACAACGTGCGTCAGCATCTTTGTCACCGCCATTTTGTCACCACTTACGAATCTGTAAAAGTCAAATAAATATGAAAGAAATAAATATATTAAATACGTGGATTAGGACAAAATATCTCAAATAAAAAAGCAATTGTTATATATTAGATTCATTAATATAAACTTATGTTCCTAGTGTTTGTTTTCTTAATGCTTTTAAAGGACAATATGAAAAATTGTAGCGTTAATGAATTTCCACTATGCTTTCATTTCAGTGTGGACATGAAATGGTACCGAATCCAAATAGAATGTAAGTAATTTTCTATAATATAAGAATATAAAATAGAATTTTAAAATAAATATATATATTATATACCGTTAATAAAGAGAAGAAACGAACTTAATTAAAATGTGAATGGAAAATAAGACTGAAGGGCTCTGTGAAATCGTGTACATGGTCATATTTGATTTGTTTAAACAATATTGTCAAATCTGAGTGATCTAGTCTTCAGTGTGAACTCTGATATATAGTGTGAACAATATAGACTACATTGTCAAATCTGATTACTCTAGTCTTCCTTGTCGACTCCCGCGTTGTCTACATTATCAAATCCGATTGGTCTAGTCTACAATGTCAAATATGACTGCTCTACTCTTCATTGTGAACTCTGGTGTAGACTATACTGTCAAGTCTAATTGGTCTAGTCTACATTGTGAACTAGTATATTCTACATTGACAAATCAGATTGGTCTAGTCTACATTTTGATCACATTTCATAATTAGAATTAATTTAAATCATGGAATCTGTTTAATCGTGCAAAATGCCATATTTAATCGATTTTCTTCTACGATTCTAGTCACATACTTGTTAAAATAGATTATTACAAAAAAAAAGGTAAATATTTCAACTACAAAATTTCTCAAAATTGAGTTTGATTCTAAGCGTTCTAAACTCAAGATTTATTAATGCAGACAAGATGGTCGTATTTTTTGCTTAAAGTTAATTATATATTTTATTAATAGTAAATATATATTTGAAACCGATACATTGAACAAAATATTACAAATATATATTACAAATACAAATATAATACCATTACAATTACTACTGTGAATACAATTATTGTTTCTACTATTACCCATTTTTGCTAAAACTAGTACTACTACTACTACTATTACTACTTCTACTATAACTACTACTACTTCTACTAAAACGTGGACTAAAAATAGACTAACTACTCTTACTACTACTGCTACAACTACTACTACTACTACTTCTTCTACTATAACTACTACTACCTCTACTAACTCCTTCTACCAAAACTACTACTACTACTAAAACGACGACTAATAATACAATAACTAGTTCTACTCAAACAACTATTTGTCGCCGTTGTACTCTGGAGTGACTTTGTAATAATGAATTATATCTAATATTTGTAATTAGTTGTGATACAAAACATCTACAAGTACCGATGCAGAATATGGGTCACTAGTTATATATGTATATCTGCAACTGTTACGCCGATATACTAGTACGCCGACAAGTTGACTCACGGCCACCACTCAGTTATAAGCTGAGAATAGATTTTATGAAATGGGTGTACAACAATTATGAAAATAGACGAACAGAGAACAAGATGTTATCATTAGAGTATCACTTCAGACTACGATAAGAAACGATAGAAATTACTTTTCACTAACAGATACGCGAGTAAAGAGTTAATAACAAGAATTTTAATAAAAGAAAACTTAACAATATTTAGAAAAATAAGTAAATTAGTTTATGTCCTAGTTTTCATCATAATGCCACACAGATCAAGTTCAAGCTAGTAGTCACGTTCTGATCACAACTTATCTGGATGTGCTGGAATGACGTATATCATGCTGGTAGACTTGCAATAGTTCATGACATCACTTGAGGAACAGATTCCAAATTCCACATTTAAATCAAAGAGATCAAGATGAACCCCCATCCACCCACCCAAAAAAGCCCTGAAGCAATTGCAAAGTCTAAGTGTCCAGTCAAATGCTCCATTAATAAGTATTAAGTTTGGCATAGGCCTCTGAAAGAAATAAAGTTTAACATGTTCAAAACAAAACATAGCATTATAATAAAATCTAATCATTCACACAATATAAACATTCTTTTACCTTATCCTTCTAATGTTTACTTCTCCACGTACAACCCCAAATAGAGAGGGACCCAGTCTCAAAAGCTAAGAGAGACAATTGGAAAAAGAGTAAAGGGTAAAATTCTCTATCACTTTTATCTCCCCTTGAAATCACACCTGTCTCTGCTAGACACAATTTCGATCCAGCAAATTACCTACTTTTACCTAGACTCCTAGAGCTAATACTATTATGACTTTGTTAACAACTTCTGACAACATCTGCCGGCACGGAAACAATGCTTCCCATTGCATACCCCAACACACACACACACACACACACACACACACACACACATATACCACATTAAACACTTGCCACGTTTACTGGCCATGGTTGCGCAAATTTAAGCAAACAAAACATTTACTCACCTAATTGACGCAAGTACCAAACAAGTGTCAGTAAATTTGCAACAATTCATGACTCATTCATACCTAACTTCACATCCATAACAAGCATTATGCAATATCCACGTCATTCGTATTATAAATAGCCTTTCAATTAAAATTGCTCATAATCAAAATCTATATAAAATATATGGGAACATTTCCCATCATATGACATTAAAATTAACTTTATATTTGTAGCATCCATTGTTTGCGATGAAAGTACACATTGTGGATTGTAAATTATATAGAAAGTGCAGTATCATTATTATGTAGTGATGATGATGATGATGATGATGACATCGATGATGATGATTTGCAAAGTAATGAAAAAATATAATAGAATGATGACTTCCCCTATACTTACCACATTTAAGGTGGTGATAAATGTCTTGGAAAAAATTTCGAGCCATCTCCACATATATATTAAGTAATGCTTTTTCCTCTTTTGTTGTGCAGCTTGCATTCCAGCAGACCTTAAGATCCCTTATTCCCCTGAAACATTTTTTTTTTTATCACCCTTTATACCGAGGCCTTGTTGATTTGATTTGGGTTGAATGTTAGAGTAAGAGTTAGAGTAAGTAGATTTCTAATAAAGTAAAAATATTATTACCGACACTTACTCTCTAAAGCGCTACGTTGTTGGCATAATGTCACTGAGTAAACTTGACCGTTTTAATAAAAATAACAATAAGAATATCTTTTGATGAAAATCTTTGTATTTCTACATCTAGGCATAACCTCGCAAACTATTGAAAGAGAAACTCATTAAATAATGCAAAACATACCGTAACCTGTTACAAGCAGCTTAAGAGTGTAGTAAACGTTGTACAGTAATCATTTCTGGCAAACGTCGCTGTTTAATATTGTGATCTTACAGGGCATTAAAGGTCACCGATGGTAGTCACCTACTAAATACTTAATTAACTATTCAATGTGTTATGTGTGAATAAAAGCAGAAAAATGTGTCTCTACTTCAAGTGTCTTGGCTCACTCATTTCAGCTCAAGGAGTCCGTCAGGCTAGGTATCTATCTATCTATCTATCTATCTATCTATCTATCTATCTATCTATCTATCTATCTATCTATCTATCTATCTATCTATCTATCTATCTATCTATCTATCTATCTATCTATCTATCTATCTATCTATCTATCTATCTATCCATCCATCCATCCATCCATCCATCCATCCATCTATCTATCTATTCCTTAGTCTTGTCGACCGTTGATGACCTGACAACCAGTCCCTCCATTCCATTCTGTTCTCTGCTAATCTCACTGTATCGCTGAACTTCAGTCCTGTCCTCTCTGAGATGTTATCCTCCATTCTTTTCCTCTGTCTTGGTCTCATTCGCCCTCCTTGCACAGTACCTTGCATGATTGTCTTGGCCACCCTCCTGATCGCGTGACATGCCTATACCATTTCATTTTGCGTTTTATTTAATGGCCAATAGCTCTTCATAAGGCCAAATGGCTTGCGTAATTCAGTTTCCCATTTCCTTATTGGTGACATGATCTCTATACGAACTGCCAAGCAACCTTCGAAAGCATCTCATTTCAGTAGATTGTATCATTTCGAGATCCGTAGATCCTCACAGGCCATGTATAATTGCAAGTAAATTAAAGATTGTCTGTTATAAATATACACATTTATATAATGTAAAATAATTAGCCTATTGATATATAATTGGTTATCGAACGCCCAACCTTGAACCTGACGGAGGCCTGCGATGTGGTGATTAATAAGTCAGCTGAACTAAATAATGTTGTATATACATTTATATATATATATATATATATAATAATATAATATAATATAATATAATATATATATATATATATATATATATATATATATATATATATATATATATATTATCTATATCTTTTTCATAAATATACCTACATAATAATAAAATCCAAGTTTTCCACACTATTGATTTTAAACTATTTCTTTCCATTAAAAATATTCTCTACAGAATCTCCACTATACTTGACTGGAATATAGATAATCCTATTTCATTTCCTTCTGAGAAACCATTTGAAACCATTGATAACTTTAATTTTATGCTCTCTTTATAAGGGACCTAAAACAATCTTTTTCTTCATTTGATCTTATATTATTAAATAATGACGTATTTATGTATTGAATCTTTGACATTGATACTTCCAATATTTAAAATGAGTGTAACTACCGTAAAGTTAATTTCTTCACTTAAAATATTTCTCGTGTAGAATGAGTTTAACTGTCTTAAAATTTATTTCCTCACTTGCAATACATCGCTCCTGGAATCAATTCTGAAAAAAATTCAGGGTCTTCATTGAATTTCTGAATGCATTTCTTCATACATTGAGGTTGGTTTTCATCTCGTCTTTTATGAGGTCCTGAAATAAATCATAGACACACATTTACTTTTTGAAGCCTGTGTCGTGAGGCGTTTATTTTGCGATTTAAATTAATAAAATTATACGCTAATACCTAAATGTGCACATCACATGTGTATCCATATATTTACTTTTTAGGTCAAGTGTTCTTTTGTGTCTAATAATTAACTTCTAAATAATTGGTTACCGATTGGCAAGAGTGAGTAAGCTCAATAATCTTATAATTACTCATCGTTTGTATGAAACAAAACAAAATATTATTCTAATTTGATCAAATCATCAAAACTCGATTTAAAAATTAACTCATAGATAACATCTTTCCATTCAACAGAACATGCACTACTCTATTCTATGGCATATGAATTCACACACCCTGATCAGTCTACGGTTAAGTCATGCTAGGACAATAACCTGGGAAGAAGAAACATCTTAATGGTTCTTTCAGCGACAAACTTCAGAGGAAGAAACAACATAATGGTTCATTCGAAGCCAATCGTCATTGTAAGAAAACAACAGTCCTTACAGATAATCGACCTCACAGTCTCAGACAATGACATCAAAATTCTTAAAATAATAACGATTTAATATAGCTTAAAATGTAAGGCGTTAATATAATAGAAGAAAAATAAATCCAAAATTGGTTTCAAACACGTACCAAGTAACTATAGGGACCAGCATTGTGAGAGAACGATTTGTCTAAATTTTGTGGAATTATATGATCGTTTATAACTTATTTGTCCCATCTAATAAAATGTCCGTTTGTTGTTAATCACATTCTTCGGATATTACCATAATTATATGTACATATGCATTAATAAAAATCATTATCTAGGTCACAGGTTAAAAAGCACCAAAAAATTTAACTAGTGTTCAGAAAAATGCTGATAGGACAACCTGAAGATTCCAGTCTAAAAGTCCACTCACATTAATTTAAATGTTCTTACTACATGTTCAGCAAGAAATTTTTTTTCATCCACATATTACATAAATCTTTAAAATCTAAACAAATATTATAATACATTTAACACTATTTTCGTGCAGTGTGAACTCCAACCTCCGGAAGTAAAGTGTAGTACACACTAGTGCTATAACATTATGACCCTAGTCAATTCGCTCTCTTTTGAGGAATTATTACACTGAATCAACTCCATCAGCTATTCAAATCAAAATACAACAGTAACTGGACAAAGAAACTAAAGATGACTACATCTCCAGATATGAATAACGTCCTTGACCTCATTAACAATATTACAATTACATTCAAAACTACTTCCTGCAGTGTGAAATCTAGCATTTGTTAGTAATCTCCAATACCATAGTAATATTACTACTTAAAACAATCAATTCCCATCCTCTTAAGGAATTAATAAAGTAAGTCAAATAACACATCAACAGAGAGACAACAAATAAACAGTTATTCATAGAAGGGGAGGGGGACTTAAACATAGCAGCATCAGTTTATTAAAAAAATTAATCCTTTGGTCACTAACTGTTCACACTACAGGCAGAGTCTTCCAGATTCCCACAGAGTTCTACACACAACGGAAATTTGATGACGTCCTGTATGGTGGTTTGTCTGCTAATTTCACGTTATGGTGCTGCGGAACAGAGATTTGGTTGGAATGTGCTCGGTTAAACAAGCGAGTGAGGCAAACACAAAACGTAAGGAGTTTCCATCAGTCTGAGCTCATTAACGAGCCCATATATCATCTTCCTTTGTAAGTGGCTGTCATTATCAACTTCTGTCCAGAGTGTGTAAACGGGAAAGGAGTCATGATCAATAATCAACATTTCCAGAAGAAGAACCCCAAGTGATCAGATGATATTTAATACATCTGTGTGGGCACATCTGTTGCAGCCAACATAACGATGGGCCAGCATAAAGCACAAATCATTCACAAGAATCTGGAACAATAACTATACATCACACCATAGTAGGCAATCTTGAAAATCCCAGAAGTGAGTATGAAATCCATGAAAAAGTATTTAGTATATATATAAAATAAAGTGCAAGATTTATAGATAAATAGATAGATAGAAAGATAGATACACAGATAGATGGATAGATAGGTAGATGGATGGATAGATAGATAGATAGAAATATAGTTAGATAGATAGATGGATGGATATGTAGATGTATGGATGTATGGATAGATGGATAGATAGATAGATAGATAGATAGACAGATAGATAGATAGATAGATAGATACATACATACATAGAGAGATAGATAGATAGATAGATAGATAGATAGATAGATAGATAGATAGATAGATAGATAGATAGACAGATGACTGTCTAGGAGTGATTTGATCGAATTCGAACACATCGAAAACTCTTCATACACAAAAACTGTAAAAGAAAAAAAGTTATATATAATTAATCCTTTACTTGCTCTCGATACGTCTTTGCGCGAAAGCGGCGGAAGCCGGAAGAGCCCCCTACACTCAATCAATCTCGATACGTCTCCAAGGACCATAATCACGATCAGAAGCAAGATACGTGAATCCCTCATGATGATAGTATAAACTTGCAAATAAAATTAAAAATATACATACACACTTTATTGAGATAAGTCATTTGAAACAAATTTATATTATGCAAAATTATTGAAAAGTGTGAATTCTAGGAGTCTATTGCAAATATTTCTTGTTTCTTGTCAAACGGAAGATAATCTCTCTCCCTATATGAAATTAAGGAAAATGTATGTCGGTTTAAAAAATGCGAAAATTTATGTAATAAATATGCCATTGCGTATTATTTCTTAGTTACTACATTCTATCAACCAAAAACCTCACGTTTTCTTCAAAATAAAGATAGTTTCATTAACAGATTATGTTTTTTCTTCAATTTCAATACTTCACTTTTACTGATTGCAAATTCTCTTCCATCTGAACTGAACTAGTGTTGAGAGAGGGGAGATAATTAATTTGAATGCACAAAGCCCAATTGACAAAAAAGCCCCCCCCCCAAAAAAAAAAAATAAAAAATAAAAAAATAAAAAAGTAAATTAAAAAAAGAAAAGAAAAATGGGGACATAATCGAGTTGATTGTATAACCTATTTTATTTTTAAAGAAAAAAAATAGTGTCGAATATTGACATGCGCTTTACTATTGTTCGTCAAAACCGTTATTTCGACATCTACCAGCAGCATCGGCGTTGATGTGAACGTCTATACTGCATTTCTACATACCAACTGTTATTCACTATGCTATATTGCTTGATTAATTTAGTGTGATGATAGAGCCATTATAAAATAAGTACTGTGACTTAATTGCTTCCTTGATTTACAGCGAGAACATAGCCATAATGCAATAAGAACTATGACTTAATTACTTCAGTGATTTAGAGTGAACATAGAGCCATTATAAAATAAGTTCAATGACTTAATTACTTCAGTGATTTAGAGTGAACATAGAGCCATTATAAAATAAGTTCAATGACTTAATTACTTCAGTGATTTAGAGTGAACATATAGCCATTATAAAATAAGATCTATGACTTAATTACTTCAGTGATTTAGAGTGAACATAGAGCCATTATAAAATAAGATCAATGATAGGATTGCTTGGTGATTTAAAGTGAAGAAGTATTATTTAGTCGAATTACATTACGTGGATTATGTGTGTGTATATTGTTTGCATAATTCATTGCATAGAGTTATACGTTCAAGGCGTAGCATAGATAAGTTATTCTAATGATACATAGATGGATTAGTCTATAGATATTTTACTGTAAAATAAAAAGCAATACTCAGTAACACCAATAGTGTATATGTTGGAGTGCAAGTATAATGTACATTCAATGAAGAGCTTGCTTCACTTCTTATTTAAAAAAAATTAAACCACCCAAAAATCTATTGGATGAGTGTTGGAGTTGCTTTTCCAATAGACATATTAATCTGTAATCTTTTGGAATGGAGCATTAATTTTACAACAAAAATAAATAACACTGTTCATAAAACTGTTTGATGTTTTAGAGTGACTTATACATAAGAAACAATATTCTTTATATTCTAGGATAATTTAGACCTACTATTGCAAAGCGAAACATTATTTATTAAACTGTTGGACGATTTAGAAGAAGCATTATTTATATTTCTGTTGGACAATTTAGTATTACGTCTGCATAGAAAATGTTAGTCATTTAACTGTTGGACGAAAGAGTGTTTCTTCTACATAAGTAATATTATTCATTAAACTGTTGGACGAATTAGTGTTACTTCTACATAAGTAATATTATTCATTAAACTGTTGGACGAATTAGTGTTACTACCACATAAGGAACATTATTCATTAAACTGTTGGACGAATTAGTGTTACTACCACTGTTACGTTTCCAGTATTTATTTAAAGACCCTGCTTAGAATAATTAAAGACTTTAAATATAATTAATTCTTTCTCTCATATCCTATGCAGACTGGTTGCTCAATTTACTATTTGACTAATTAAAAGTGTGTCTTGTAGTCAGACGACAAATTTACAAACTAATAAATTGCGAACTTTTAGCTAGATTGAAACAGTTAAATCCCTCTAAATTAATATGCATTCGTTGTTTTCACTCGCTCATTCGCCCCCATTCAATCTAAGAAATCTATTGGTCTATTATGCATAAAAATTAACTACTAAGAGGTTTTAACAAAGAAAAATAAGATTTAATAAAGTCTTAACAAGTTAACAATAATCAAATACGAGCGCGAATAGTCTATTTCTCAGTTCTCTGCGCGTACATGCTTTATCAGTTAACCAACGAATTGCCATCAATTATCCTTTCGATATTTGCACACTGAAGTATACTCAGCTGGATTGCCTGTATCAGCCTGGTCTCATTACTCAGTCAGCCAGTCTATTTTCACAGTCCCACTCTAGCGACGCACGTGGCACATAGGAAAAGGTGCCCCTTTTTTATGTAGCTAAGGAACTAGAATTTTAGTGGCATGGACCCTCAGAGTAGAGTTCACTCGTAGAACTCAACCAGCTTGTACCAGTAAAGCCAAAGCAAGGCAAGGTAAGGTAAGGCATGGGCCGACCTGTTGAAGCAACGTGCTCTAATGTAATTTCAATTTAACACGTTCCTACTCAAGCATGTCCCAGTTTAAAATGCGCTGAATAAGAGTTTCGACCTAACGTCGTTTTACAATTAGATTTAGAAAAATGTAATCATCTCACGCTGTTCCATTTAACAGCATGAGGTATGAAGCAATAAAAATAGTTACAACGTTAAATTAATGTTCATACAAAGGGGTAATTCAAACCAACAAAGCGCTTCACAATTTACAATTAAAATTATAGCAATAATTGAATTACATGAGAAATTCATATCGAGCGCAGGCATTCTGGCTCTTAGTGAATTAAAACAATATAAATTAAAGTACAAAATGGAAAAAGAGTTACAATAAATTTATATTCCGTAACTTATAGGTTTTTCAGCCATTTCTCTGGACCATGCTCAAGCATTTATGGAAATAATATAATACATAGCACAAATACATACTTAAACAATATATGCAAAATACTATTAGATAAAATGATACCTTTTATGAGAAGTCGAAGGGTATCTTGATTCTCAACGGCTTGTCGGCTGCCACATGACCCGAGTTAGCTGAATGGACCTAGCTAATGTGTTCTCGCAGTGAGGGAGCGGAAGCGTGTACCCATATTTATAGAAGAGCATAAAGCATATCACGTGACTGATCACGAAGCATGTAGTTGGTTCGAGAACTGGACAATGGACCTAAAGTTACATAACATCTTGACCTGTTCTAGAAGCTTCTCGAAAAGGGAGCTTTGAACAAAGGAGTCAAGGGTTTCAAAATTCAAATTTGAAGTAAACAAGACAAGTAGGTCACCAAGTCGGACATTTTTATCAGACTGTGACAACCACATAAGGAACATTATTCATTATGCTCTTGGATGACGTAGAGAATAAAGGTCTGCAGAGAAGATTAATTAATTTATTTTCAGACGCATGAAACAAATAACAAAATGTTATTTTGTTCATAAGTTGTATTTGATTAATGTTCAAGCATGTAACATGTAAAAATAGCTACATTTAATAAGATACTTCAATATTTTATGTCAGGTCCGGATGTACATGTAAAGATATCTACATTTAATTAGATACTTCAATATTTTATGTCAAGTCCGGATGTACATGTAAAGATATCTACATTTAATTTGATACTTAAATATTTTAAGTCATGTCAGGATGAAATTTTCACAGCCATTTGGGTGTAAACGGAAATGTTCCGAAAGTAGTTGTTGAGAACGAGAACAATAATAACCGCAAGTTGACCTAGTTAGCACATAGAAACCCTAATAGTAGAAAATCAGAAGTAGACCTAGTTAGCACCTAGAAACCCTAATAGTAGAAAATCAGAAGTAGACCTAGTTAGCACATAGAAACCCTAATAGTAGAAAATCAGAAGTAGACCTAGTTAGCACCTAGAAACCCTAATAGTAGAAAATCAGAAGTAGACCTTGTTAGCACCTAGAAACCCTAATAGTAGAAAATCAGAAGTAGACCTAGTTAGCACATAGAAACCCTAATAGTAGAAAATCAGAAGTAGACCTAGTTAGCACCTAGAAACTCTCACAATAGAAAGTGAGAGGTAGATATAGCTTCCAGATGGTAAGGGCAGGGTTAGCTCAACGGAGGATCTCAAGTGAATAGAATTTTATCGATGTAAACATCTGACTCATTGGATGAAAGAAAGAAAGCTGATAGTTACCGATAAAGGGAAAAGAAAGTGTATGACATGCGTGTCAAGTGAAAGGTGTTGAAATTGTGATTCAAAAATTTAAAAATTTAAACTTTACTTTTTACGGAGACTGGTGAGTCTCGATAGAACAAGTCAATTTCAAAGTGTCAATAAAAATTCATTGTGTTTACTGACGGGATTCTCAATCTTCAAACATACAGTGTGTCAACTTTTTGTAGAAAAGTACATCAGTTTGTTGTTAAAGTGTGCAAGAATATAAATTTAAGACATAATAATGTTTTATCCTAACTAACACTTCTTTTTCAGGTTTTCCTGCGGACATTTTCACTATTATATATTTTTACATATTACTTAATACTGCAATAATTGTTTTGCGGGATTTTGTTTTCGGGTTTCAAGCTTGTTCCCGTTTGTTCCGAGTTTTGTTTTGATTTGAAGACTTTGGTTAGACTCAAACTGCCACGTCATTTCTGCTATTTAGTGTAGATGGCGGTAAAAGCAAACAACGTTGCGTCATCAGAAGCATTTGCGACAAAACGGTCTAGATGCAATATTAGTTACCCCTGTTAATTTGCGTTGTGTGATTCCTTAAAACTATAATTCTAGAGAAAACATTATATTAATAAATCTTCTGTGTGTAAAACAAGAACTGTGTAGTAGGAGAGAGGAGAGTCATTGCTTATGTACTATTGTGAAACTGATTAAGTGAAATGATGTAATAGGGAGTAGACTAATTTTGTATGTTATATATTGTTATTTGTTTACTACACTATCAATATACGCTGTTGTATTTTCAGGGATGAGCTTTTCTGCCTAGGGTTCTCGTTGACGATTTACCGGCCGATTCTTTGCCCACCATCGTTGCCTGTTAGTTTAAGGTCCCTAAGTCAGCATTTACTTCTACATAAGAAACATTGTTCATTTTACTGTTAGATAACTTAGAGTTCCTTCTGAATAAGAAACCATTAAATATATATAAATGACGTTAATCTCATGGAATTTGTAGTTCTTTAATGTCAAGACCCCCTTAAAGGTACTGTATAAATGACATAAATCTCATGGAATTGGTATTTAATTAATGACCCCAAAACGCCCTTAAAGTTGTGAGTAGTTTTACCCACTTTATTCTGACGCAACTAACTTTAAATCGGCGACCAGCCACATGACAATTGATTGTAAAACCTCTACTCTTTGACTTGGATCTGGTTCTTGAAAGTAAGTTATTTCTAGCATCTTGCGTACATATTTTAAATCCAAGATAAACAAATAAAATTATATAACATCATAGAGAAACAAAACAGTATTCCACAAGTTTTCAAAACACGTATTCATGAATTTTCCATCATAAATTCACTATCATGGACTATTGACAATTGTAATCTTGCAAATTGTGTATAATTGCTTTAAGAAATGGTAAAATTAAACGGCCTTATAAATACTAATAAAAGTGAATAATAATTAAGATAGAACTAGAAGTAGTCGTAATAACTTTAATTCAAGCTGTCAGTCTCTACACACCTAGTTTTCAAAACTATGAAGTTTTAGCAAAAGTGTAAAACAAATTATTCAGATTGCAGTTTTAAAGTTATCAAGATGTCTTACCTAAATTGCAAAAGATGATTTCTAATATTTTCAGTTCCTCGCAGACGCCTGTATGACATCCAAATGTGTTCGTTACTCGTCAGAAATCTGAATTTTGTGACGTGATTGTTTCTAAGCGACATAATCGAGAGAGATTAAAATTGGAAACTATGTACGCACTTCTTACTTTAAACTAAAAGTTGACTTTTTATTGTTTTTTTTCCTTGAAATTTAAAAAAACACAAACAAACAAAGGAAAATAAATTAAAATTTTAACCAACTTGCAGATAATATTTGTCTTGCTCAAACTGAGATTTCTCATCGTTGCAAAGTATATGTTGACGCATGCTCAAATAATGACGTGGAAGCACTCTAGCTTTTTCTCTCCACACACTATAATTCTAGAGAAAATAAATAATTAATAAATCTTCTGTGTGTAAAACGAGAACTGTATAGTAGGAGAGAAGAGAGTCATTGCTTATTACTATTGTGAAACTGATTAAGTGAAATGATGTAATAGGGAGTAGACTAATTTTGTATGTTATATACTGTTATTTGTTTAGTACACTATCAATATACGTTGTTCTTTTTTCAGCGGATAGTCTTTTCTGCCTAGGGTTCTCGTTGACGTGTTACCGGCCAATTCTTTGCCCCATCATCTTGACTGTTAGTTTAAATAATTAGAGTCCCTACGTCTGCAGTTACTTCTACATAAGAAACATTGTTCATTTTATTGTTAGATAACTTAGAATTTCTTCTGAATAAGAAGCCGTTAAATATATATAAATGACGTTAATCTCATGGAATTGGTAGTTCTTTAATGTCGAAAAACCACTGAAAGTTACTGTATAAATGACATAAATCTCATGGAATTGGTAGTAGATTAATGACTCCCCAAATCCTTAAAGATTGGAGTACTTTAAAAAAATAATGACCTAGAAGCACTCTAGCTTTTTCCCTCCACACACTTCATACATTTGCGATGAGATGCATTTGAGATGCGAGAACATGATTAAGAAAATAAATGGGTGCAGGCTGCAACAAAGACTTTGCCATCTCTACCCACGGACTCAACTGTATATAAAATATATTTCATTATACAAAATGCTCCCGACGATTCAGGGAACAATATTACAATACACAGCAATCTTTGAATGATTTATCTGTCAATCTCTCAAATTGTCGGAAATCTAATATATAATTACTTCAACATAACTTTCAGTAACACTCATTTATTTTAGTGAATATTTATGAGTGGTTCATATTCTACGGAATCTAATATTTAATAGTCATTTTATCGACAGTAGAACCGAGGGGGTGGGGGAGGGAGTCTGATAAATGGACATTAATAAATTATATAGTCTACATTGATCAGGTTTGAATGTGAAATGTCATGATGAAATAGATGTCTATTTGAACTGACAACTTTATTTTAACAATTCTTATATATTTAATTAGTAACTGTATCTCTGCCAAATTATAAACTTGTCAAATATACTCTCTGCCAAAATATACTCCCATTAAATATTTCCTATTAATATATATTCTTGCTAAAAATAGTCCCCGCCAGACTTTATTAGATTAACATCTAACTGAAAATACCTATCTAATAACAGAGAAGAAACGTACATAGCTTCTATTGAAGTCTCAGAGTTATTATTATTATTACTTTAAATTCAGTAAAATAAATAATCATTATCCTATTAATAGATACTAGTAATAATTAAAACTCTATCAAAAACTACTCTTTTCCAAGGTCTTACAACTTATTTATATTTGTATATTTGTATTCATAAATGTTAGTTAATAATTCTGAATGAGAGTGATTGGGAGAGATTTCCAACTTTTCTCGTCAACAATTCTTATAGTTGTCTGAATGAGCGAGCATGACGTCATGTAGATGCAGAATTATAAGCAATGCCATGAAAAGAGAAATATTATTTTATCTGCAGTCTGGTCATCTGTGCGAGGGGACCCCAACCTAGAAAGATCTAGTGGCTTCTACATAGAATCGCATATCTACTCTTCATTTGTCCACTCAGTGATGCTAAACCATTATTTCTTTTCACTGGACTAAAAACACAAATCAACTTCAATGCTTATAAGACTGCGGGACGTCTCGACCGGTCATCTGGGTTAAAGATAAGTCAAAGGAAACACAGATAAAGACACTACAGTTGCTATTGCTTACATAAGACACTGTGCACTAAAATCCTCTATTAATAGTGATGATTTTGAACCATATTGTACTTTAATATACAAGGATAATGTTATCTTATTTCTATTTATCTAACTTCATTTTCTTTATTATATTTCTTTTAAAATTATTATTATTGACTTTATTTCTCCTCCAGTCATGTTTGTATATGTCGTAGGGGCTTTAGCCACAAAGGGAGTCGGAGGCTACAGCTATATTAATATTTATATGTTTAACATAAGACTAGTTATTTTTAGTTGTAATTGTCTGTCAATAAGACTTCAACTGGAAACACCTCTTTTTCCAAATATGTTACTGCTTTTGCGTGAGTTTAACACTTTCTATAGAATTAGCCAGAGATTCACAGAAAATGGAAGTTTCGTTTTCTTTTGTTGTATCCCATTCTCGGTGTTAGAAGATGGTTTCATTCTATCATTTTGTTTCTTAATAAGGTCGCGATTTCTTCACATCTGTGTGACGTACGACAGTGACATTATTTGTGACGTGGCTCGTGTTCATGTCTGCACGTAATTAGTGGAACGTTTGACGAGTCATAGCATTGCTCATTGGCAAACTCTTTTCCATTACGTCACCATCACTTTAATTTGCTCACCATCAAGCATTACCCATACGCGCAATGCTCATGGCATATACATCACTTCTGGCCAAATCTGTATGTACTCCATCCTCGCGTACACACACACACACACACACATACACTCGCACAATTGTATATAATATGCAGATCGTATTTGTCTAGTTTTGTCTATACATGCACACAAAAGCATATATAAAATACAGTGTAAATCTGTTTTATGCTGGGGTGTAAGTACGTTCATTTAAGGATGACTATTTACATTAAAATTTATATGCATATACTCATATACGCACAAACACTCACGAAATATTGTTGAAAGAATGCAAACACAAACATGCAAACCACAAAACAAGATAAAACATCATTTAAAATATTGTTTACTACCAGATAATGTGTAGTGATTTTATTGGGAAGAAAGATGACGAGTGCAAAATCTGTTTGCAAAAGAAGAGCGGTATGTGTTACTTTAACTCTTTGTTATAAAAAATAAGAATTGCTGTTTCGTTCTGTCTCGTAGCCCACTATGTTGACTTTTCAGTGCAGGTATTGTTGGAGCCTTATGTAGTAGTGCATTGGTCCCCTTTTCGCATTGCTGCAACAATGTGAACAAACGAGAATATTACATCATAAATTACGTGAATTAGTGCACATTATCAACAAGAAAAATTTGTAAACTGTCGTGCCCAGAATAATATAATATTTAACGATTTATTATCAAAAAGGACGATAGAAAAGCATCTGATACAAACAATGCATATATTCAATGATTCTAATTGGAATATGACCCTAATTAGAATTCTGCCCTCATTCAAACACGGGCTGGTGGATTCCAAGACCCATTTTTTCTTTCTCGATCTGAACCTTATCATTAATTTTAAATCTTCGATGAAGGAAATACCAGATCTAAGCAAACCACGGGTCAGGAACTGACCCAGTAGATGGACCCTACACCTGCCACCTGCAGTTACAACAGTTGGACGCAAATGTTACAGTTAAGTTGACAAAGCAAGCAAAAGCTTTTCAAGTTTCTTCTGCTTCAGTCAAACAACATAAATATATATTCATAGTATTCCTGTTTCAAATATGTTTACAATTATGTAACCTACATTTCTATTTTTAATTTACTTCATAAGTATGCTTATTGATACTTAGATCTCTTGTGATGGTGTGATTAACTTTCATGTTGAATGTAGTTAGTTTGTAATTTTATGTAAATAACTGGCTGTAAAGTATCAAGGGTCCGAGAAATTTCAATCTTTGTCTATCAGTTTTCCATTATATACTATCTATCCTCCATTCTATGCAACAAATGTGACCAGCCAGACAATGCATGTGGTGTACTGTGTATGGCTAGGGGGTGTGTGAGTGGGTAATGTTTGGAAAAAATAACTTGTCTCTATCCCATATAAATCTCATATATTTGAGAATTTGCCTCGTGATTTGAACACACATAATTATAACAAACGCTTACTTACTTGGGGCCTTATTTAATTTTCTTGTTCAAAAAGAATCCCAACAAATATTTTGCCACTAACAAGAGAAACAAATTGTAAGAGATATTTTAAGAACTGAAGCTGTTATTTTGTGCTGATTTTATATTGAATTGTGTTAATTGAACAACTCTTCACGAAATAAAACCAAAACATGCCATGCTGAATGAAAGGCGACATTATACCATGTAATAGATTGTTTGTACTCTTTTGCCTTGCTTTCTATTACACATTGTTTGTAATGTCAAGGCCACGGCCACAATTGGATAAATAGCATAGAGGTAACTGGCGGTAGATTAACTATTATTAATCTTTGAATTAAGGTGGTGTTTGCTAATGTTAATATCTAATTTTAAAGGTAAAACCTAAATGGAAAAAAAACCACATAATGGCTTAAAGAGACCAGATAAAGAAAATGGGTGAAGAATTAGGTTTAAATGGAAGGAGAGCAAAAGGCAGGAGGAGGAAAGGAAGGAGAAAGTAGGAGAGAAAGATATGAGGTTGAGGAAAGGAAGAGAGAGAAATAGATTAATAGAATAAGAGGAGTGAAGACAGAGAGACACATATCACGAGTGAGATAGATATATAGATAGATAGATAGACAGACAGATAGACAGATAGGTAGATAGATAAATATATAGACAGACAGAGAGAAAGAGAGACAGATAGATGTATAGATAGACAGACAGAGAGACGGATGATAAATAGATATATAAATAAATAGATAGATAGATAAATAGATAAATAGATAGATAGACAGATAGATAGACAGACAGACAGACAGACAGATAGATAGTGCGAAAAATTAAAAATTTCATGAAAGAATCATGAAAACTGTTGATAGGCTTGGTTAGATTGGAAATGAGATACGGAAAACTTTACAATTATCCGAGAGCCGTAGTACAAATAACAAACCGCAATCATGCCTGTTCTGAATATAGCCGTACAACGTAAAAGAAACCGATTTATACATTTATCTAGCTGGTTTTGTGATGTTGTGTGAAAACTACTAACTGCCAGTTACGGATTGAAGTAGAGTTTTGGCAGCGAGCTTACTTGGTCAAGTTTGTCCGTATACATGCAATTACCAAAAAGAAATTGGACCTTTTAATGCGTTTCGATCTGATGCCGGAAAAATACTTAATGAAATTTCGTGCGGTGTAGAAAGAAAAAGTGGCGTACCAGACGTCTGTAGCCCTTCTAGAAGGCTTAGGAAAGGAACGGAATAGGCAACATTAAATGCATGGATCATCTAATACGAACTTATGACAGTTGGCTCGGATGTACATCATCACTTCGTTGATTTATGATGTTTTTCATTGTTACATACAATGTATGCTTATATATCTCGAAAATGATTATAGGGTTAAGAGGTTCACATGGCTGAAGTTCGTTTTCTTGAGATAAGGCAAACAGTTTATTGCTGGCATCTTGAGCCGTGTTAGTGCGTAAACTGTTAAATTGTGTTGTATATTCTAGTATGTACACTCTGTCAGTGACCTTTCTTTTAGTAGTCTCCATGCACTTGTTTGTCGGAAGTATGGCTGGAATCCAATCCTCTTCCTGTCAATAAGTGAGTTAAAATTTCAAAAGATAGTGTTACATTAAATTCAAGCGGCTGGATAGTTGTTTCAAAAGCATACATCTAGCTAATTTATATATTGGATTAGTGAAAAGATATTATGTAAAGAGAAATGTTCTCCTGTGTGCGTGTAACTTGTTTAAGTCCATAATTACAACAATCGAATTTTGAAAGAAATTCTAAAACTGATATCAGTCAAAATGTCCTTGCTGAAACAGTTACAGAATTTCCTCTTGAAAGCTAAAGGAATTATTTTACAGTATAAGCCCAAGAATGTTGATCACAGAATTTAGGTTCATAATGTGCTTCTTTAAAATAAATCTCAGACCACTTTTACCACCACAAAATATAGAATCATTTAGAGAAGAAATAAACAATTTAACAGAAACTAGACATAGAGAACTCAGTTATTTAAATGAACAATACTTTTTCATAAGAAAAAGAAATCTGTTACTCACCAATACAAGAAGGGGCGTTTCCACTCCAGGTTGGTTTAGAGTCAACCGTTCCACACGTAATATTTTGAGGACCATCAAGGATATATCCGGAATGACAGCAGAAATTGCAAGTAGATCCATAGACATTTTCTTTGTCACCGGAGCACTGTTTGACTCCAAACGTAAAATTTTGAAGTGGTGGACACTGTTGCACTAATATCAAAAGAAAACCACAGGAAAATTAGACAAATAATCAGTTATTCATTTTTCACAAACCGGAAGAACATACTAGAAGAGATAACCACATATCCAACAGCCATACTAATAAAGCAGCAGCAAGATAGATAGATAGATAGAGAGAAAGATAGATAAATAGATAGATAAATAGATAAATAGATACATAGATAGATAGATATATAGATAGCTAGATATTGTCCTAAGTTAAAGAAGATTCTCAAAATTACAATGCTCAACTGTTTACGTAATCTTCGTTGGCTCACATTACTTTCATATAATCTTATAAATATATATATATTGGATTAATTCATGCTTCGTTATTAGACGGAGTTTCACATTATGTGACAGTTCACCAAGCACGCACATACACACATACACACATACACATACACGCATGCACACATACACACACACGCATATGCTTGGTTAATTCCTTAACTACTGTGTGACGTACCTTTGCAAGAAGGAATTCTAGAACTCCAGTCTGACTTAGAGTTATAGGTGCCACATGTAATGCTCCGAGGGCCATCGAGAGTATACCCATTGTTACAGGAGAAGTTACATGTCGATCCATAGACATTTTCTCTGTCACCGGAACAGCTTTTGCTTCCAAAGTTAAAGTATGGAAGGGGTGGACAATCTTGCTCTATTCATAAAAAAATAGATGAAGAGTAGCTTTTTCCTGCGCACAAGCACACAATCATTACTGAAAGCATCCAATAATGTGCTATATCAAATATTTAATAGTGTCTGTCTGTCTCTGTCTCTCTCTAGAGAGAGACAGAGAGAGAGAGACAGAAGGTGGGGACTGAGGGGAGACAGAGCTCTTTTTTGACGTTTACCTGGGTATTATACATCTGACAAAGAAAGTTACATTCCTCCACTTCCTAGTTCTTACAAGGGGTGTGATGGATATCTAAATTCGCATGACGACATATCAAATTTATTAGTAATTTACTGCATTCCTAGAAGTTTCTTTTCAAAGGAGGTTTTGAACATTAGAACAATTTTGTTTTGGTAGAGTTGACTATTTATGTGATAGTTGGACTAGCACTCCCACTTAAATTGTAAAACAAAATTACTAGTTTTCGGAACTGCACATCCGAGTGAGCAGTCATGTTGCTCTTTGAATATTGTACACAAGGTAGCTTTTGAATGTGTCGTGAGTAAACCTGGGTTGATTTTCTAATAAACTTCTATACGTACTATATGTACTTGTTAATGATATAATGCCGATACATGTTATAGAGTGCTCACTCTCTCACTCTCTCTCTCTCTCTCTCTCTCTCTCTCGATGATATATATATATATATATATATATATATATATATATATATATATATATATATATATATATATATATATCAACACTTTAACTGATAAAATGGCGCGCTGCAGGCCAATTTCACTCATTGGCCAAAAAATGAGAAATTGAAATATACAAATATATATGTACACTATATATATATAGCGTACATATAAATAAATAGAGAGATAGATTGATAAATAGATAGATAGATAGATAGATAGATAGATAGATAGATAGATAGATAGATAGATATATTGAAGTAAGTTAATCAGCTTCTCAAAATTACAATGCTCCACTCTTTATGTACTCTTCGTTGTCTTACATTACTTCCCCAAGGTCTTATAAATATTATAAGATAAATACATATATATATTCTTAATTCAATATTAAATAAATGTATATTTCTTTATTAGACGGACACATACAGTTCACCACACACACAGACACACACAAACACATACATACACACACACACACACCACACACACACACACACACACACACACACACACACACACACACACAGAGAATTATATAGAAAATTAGAAAACAAGAATTTATATTGAAACTAGTCTAAAAGAACATAGTTATGAAAGTCGATGGGTATTTTAAAAAAAAACTGTTTCGTTACTTACTTTTGCAAGAAGGAACACTAGAACTCCAGGTTGTCTTAGAGTAAAAGGTGCCACATGTAATGTTCCGAGGGCCATCGAGAGTATATCCATCATTACAGGAGAAGTTACAAATTGATCCATAGACATTTTCTCTGTCACCGGAACAGCGTTTGCTTCCATAGTTAAAGTATGGAAGGGGTGGACAATAGTGAACTGTTCATAAAATAAAATATAGAGGAAGCGTATAACAACAAAAACATTACTGAAGGTATCCAATAATGTCCTGTATTATTGTTTCTTTTTTTCTTTTAATAAATTATTATTATTTTTTCCTAATCACTCTCTTTATTTCTTAAGAGGGGTAAATATGTAGATGACGGGGGGGGGGGGACTCAGCCAATGACGTAATAACGACGACAAAGACGGTCGAAAACAAATTTCTTAGGGTAGGTCCGTCATCGAATGGGGAGGTAAACGTGAGGGCGGAGGTAACGACTCGTAGACTGACCAGAATAGTTCAGCTAGGGCCGATTATCTTGGACGAGTAACGTTTGGGAAAGGAGCTAATTAGGGACACCCCCCAGAGCCTGACTTAGTCATTCCCCAGACAGCAAAAGGACGAAGACCCTGTCATGGGTATAGTGTATGAGTGCAGGGGAAATCGAATATGGAGAGATAATTATTTAAAATATGAATGTTATTACACATTAAGCAATCAGAGACACCATACCCATTCACACTATAATTATTTCTCTAAAACTCCAGACTTATTTCTATAAATACATAACATCTATAAAGTTGATTTTACACACACACACACACACACACACACACACACACACACACACACACACACACACACACACACACACACACACACACACATTATATAGCATTAATCAAACAGTTGTAAAGTGATGTAATGTCAATGTTCGATTGATTATATTCATATATTGTGTATTTCATTGTTGATTTCATAAAATTATTTTAAATTGTATTAACCTTCTTGCACATATATTAAAACGTTATGTTGGAGTAATAGTGGATGGATGGGGGCTCGTTAAATATAAATAAAAAACGGATTTTTATTACTCCTTAGTAAGATGTTTCCACCTGCAGAATCATTATGCGATAGTAAAGCGTCTAATTACATTTTGAAAAGTTGAATTTTACGACACCTTTATAATCCACCAAGTGAGAGACATGTTTGTCCTGTGGGAGAATTATTAATAATTATAAATTAAGATTCTCGTTTACTTGTAAATATTTATGTGTATTAATTAGTAATCATAACGAGTGTAGGGTGTCCAGTGATGTCACAATATCTAATTATAAATGCAAGAAGTATCTTCATTACAACTGTTTTAGGCATTTGTTAATGTATCATTCAGCCTCTGAAAAGACTGCTTTGCATTTCATGGTCTTCTTGGAAATGCTCACTTCACAGTACCGTATGCGCTTTCGGATGAACGTTTTCTCGTTTCAGATCCACATTTTTTCGCAACGAGTTATCTTTTGGAAATGTAAAAACAATATTTTTTTTTGTTTTTATGCATCCATATGTACTGCAATATTTAACCATGCTTTAATTTTTCAAACTATGCGTTTAACGCAAGATAATATGTCCGACTGTGCATGTGGACTGTAGATCCCACTCGTGACGTTACATATTATGTTGCTATGGTGAAAAAAGTCAGTCTTGCAAATGAATGAGAGCTCTGATTTCTTTCAGAAATATTGACTTTCAATACCAAAATAAATGCATTTATACAAATCTCTGAAAGTTTAAATGTTGTAGTCTTGATTCTAAGAATGTGATTCTTATTTCATATGGATTTATTCTTATCTGTGGCTGACATAGTTTCCATTTCTCTTGGTTTAATTTATATGCAGAATTGTTAGTAAACATTTAAACATTTCCACAACAATACCTCTTTCTACAATCCTAAAATGGAAATAGTCAATACAATTATAATTTAATTTAACTATAACTTGTATTCTTTGTAAAGAAAAAACTGATAATTATTGATTACAAAATTTATTTTTCAAATATACTAAGATGATCACTACTTTTGAAATGATCAACTGTTTGAGTAGTTAACAATAGACATTCACGCAAATGAGTCGTTGTGCATATTCTTCACTCAATTCTATTTACTCTCCTTTAAACCTAACGTAATATTGCATTTCATGCATATTGCAAGTACACTGGTGAATGTATAGAATATACTATACCTTTCACTGTTACTGATCCCCAGCACCACCACCATATCCTGAGGGGGAAAACGTAGGCCATTAGCTCTGTTGTTCCTTCGGGATAGCACTTACCCGGAGGAATGTCATTCACATAATAGCTGAAAATTTACATGGATCGCCATTATTATTTATCATTGCTGTTATAAATAATCATCACCACCAATATATATGCGATTGTTTTATCAATCATTGTTTCACGTAAATCCTATATGTAATCTTTCTATTTAACTATTTCTATTGACTATTTTTTGCCATTCGTTTAACTGGAATTTAAAAGAATTATTCCTAGAATTTCTACTTATTAATCTGTCTACATTGAGCAGAAATCTCCCGTTGTACTGTGTATGCAGTACTGCTATAAATGTTTATGATTATAGCTCCAGTGCAAACAAGCTGATTTATTAAACTAATTTACTGATTAGTAAAAGGTAAGATATTTATATGGAGACTGAGAAAATACTATGCTCCTTCCCATCTTAAATACTTTTTTTCTAAATCATCGTGCATTACGTGTACCTGCTTAACCAATGCTCTAAAGATATAATGCATAATTTTACTATGTTACCAATTTTAACTATTGTTAAAATACATCAAGCTTCTTTTCTTTTTTACAATTTTTAAATTATAAATTGCAAATGAATTATAATTATTATCTGACTGTTGCAACTTATAAAGACACAGTATAACTTATTTGTAATCCATTGCGAACCTTGTTATGAACAGAGACGCAGACGTCCGGATAGTAAAGGAATGTTTGAAAGTGTAAAGTAGGTGTGAAAAACGGTGTTGAGTGGGCTTAGAGAGGATCGAAGAGAGTATAACAGGTGCGAATAAAAAATACTGATAGTGTATAAAGTCTACTTATGTCCTGTTGTCTGCAAAATTGCAGGAAGCGTGGGCGAGAAATTACTTAAATTAATATGTGGCTGAGTTGGGACCAAGGGAAAATGGGGCAGGTCAAAAACTAGTTTGGATATTTGCCGAACCACCTTCCGATACTCGACACAAGGATTAGCTGAACGAAAATATATTTGAGTCCGTGACGATTAGTAGTTAAAGATAAATTTAAGTTTGAACCTTTTTCGAAGGTAAACTGAATGGCTGTGAGTGTATGAAATGTATCAATTAAATTGTATCGTTTGTATGAAATTGTGCGAACGAAATTGAGCATTATGCTCTAGTAGTATTTATATGACAATCTTCATTTCAGAGACAGGTACATTTAAGCAATTCAGAGGGAGATTATGTTTTTTCAGAGGGAGATTATGTTTTTCAGAGTTCCTGAGTACAGCGCTGAAGCTGTATCTTCGATGTTCGTGTTCAGCATCTAACTTCGTCATGGCAACATGTGAGTGACTTCGACAAGCGTTGTGTGGACAATAGCATTTTTTCAGTATAATACATTAGATATGAGTAATTAGAGAAAGAGAGAAAAAAGTGACCTTATCTACCGAAAACGTGTGAGCCAAGAAGCACGATCATTGATAAAAGCTGTAATCTTCATAATTTAATTTGTATTTCTATTTCTACTCCTTTTGTTCTGTATTTTACATTTAATTGATAAATGTTACTCAATTATAATCGTCTTTATTAGTGTAAGTGTGACGACTACGTGCACGTGGTATTGCTGAATCAACTCTTATTCAAAGTGTGGCGACTCATTATAACGTTAGCCGCAGAGTACGTAATTATTAGTATTTGATCTCTTTATATTGCAATTTTCCCACTGGGAAGAAGGGGGTGAACAATCCAAAATTAATCAAAAGTATATATCAGGCCATTGCCCCGTGAATAATTAGTTGGATATCTTTATTAGCATTTGTATATGGTCTGGTGTTAAGGAGGAGGTGCATTTAAACTAACTACATAAAAAGAATTTATTACACTTATTTTACAGCTGTGTTTACTTTTCAGCCTGAGTGTCAGTTATCGTATTCCTCTATGATCGCTGGAATCTGATCCCATTTGAATGGTACCCAGATAACTCTTCTTGATAAAATTATCAATGACTATGTACTTCTTTTTCTAATAAACACAATTATCTTTTAAAAAAATTACCTTCATATCTCTAAGTTTCTTGAGATAAAAATGGTCATTTCAGTATATCATATAAGTGGTTTACATAGACTGAATGAAACACAAAATTGCATGTAAAATTAAATTAAAATAAAGAGAAAATATGAAAGATGTCTTTGAAAAATATCACTGTCGATCTCCTGAAAACATTATATTTGAAATATTGAGAGTGTATTGCAACTGATTGGATTATTAAGGAAAACTAGCTATGTCTTTGTGTGATTTTGTGATCATTGGTTGATTTCTATTGCTTATAACTTATAACATATACGATGTTCTAAAACACACATATTACATGCCAGCTGACAGAACGTCCTTCACCCTGATTAGTATTCATACAAAGTGTACGAATTTTTCGTATCGTTTATCATTGTACACATTATTATCCTGTCATTACTAAGCAGTAACTTCGATCATAGACTTTATTACTAGTCTGTTTTGATAGATTTATATTTTTGCTTTTGTACGCACACACACACACACACACACACACACACACACACACACACACACACACAAACACACTATATGAATATCAATCTTGGCTGAATTTTCTCTACTCTTATCATTCGTTTTACAACAGACTGCAATTGCGACCTAGTGTACCATAACATGTTTGAAAAAGTTTTAATTGTTTAAACTTCAAACTTACTGATAACCGATGACAGAGTATACCACGTAATCATAGATTTGACATGTCTTTCCATTATTAGCTTCAATGTTTACTTCTGGACAGTTGCCACTCCGTTTAATTCTTTGACGATGATCTAATGAAAAGAATAAAACAAAATGAAATGATTTACTAATTCCTCTTCTATTCATCTGTTTAATTAAAGCAAAGATTTCACACATTATAAACATTGGCCAACACTAATCTAGCCACAAACACTCCAATGTCTTTGGTGGATAAACCTGCTTTTAAAAATATTTATAATTCAAATTTACATTTTTACTTTAAAAGAAAGAAGTAAATAATATATATTCTCCGTCATATCGTGCCAAACAGCGATGGTATAACCCCCATTGTGCAAGCAATTTTAGAAAGCGAATTCAACTGTTTCTATAATAACCTGATTTATTGACAGAAAATATATTTCTTATTTCGCTAAGCAGTGGGTATTTTTAGTTACGCTAAGCAGTGGGTATTTCTTATTACGCTAAGAAGTGAATACTTTTTATTACGCTAAGAAGTGAGTATTTCTTATTATGCTAAGCAGTGGGTATTTCTCATTACGCTAAGAAGTGAGTATTTTTTATTACGCTAAAAATTGAATACTTTTTATTGCGCTAAGCCCTGGGTATTTCTTTCTTACGCTAAGCAGTGGGTATATATATATATATATATATATAAAGAGATGATAACGTATTATGCTGGTCACTGACCAAATAAATGGAAATATTCCAATCTGATGTGAAGGTATATGTTACGAGTCTGATAAAATCTATGTCATGACTTCTTGACCCACTTGCTGTTTTCAAAAATTAAATTTTGAAACTCCTTTGTTAAAGTTCTCCCATGATACATCAGTATCGAGAAGCTTCTAGCAAAGAGGTCAGGACGTTATGTAACTTTAGGCCATTGTTTAGATTCTCGAACCAACTACATACCACGTGACCCGTCACGTGACGCGCTCTATGCATTTTGATAAATACGGTAACACGCGCCCGAATTTGTCACTCCGAAATCCAGAAACAGCGACTGTCGTACCAACAGCCTGTACCGTCGCATATTCGTGAGTCGATAAGAGGAACACCGACGCTATTTTGCTCTGAAGGTAACACTTCGACTTCTTGCAAAGGTACTGCATTTATTTAATTGTATCTTGCATTTTGAACCATGTATGTAATTTTGTGCTATGCATTGCTACTTTAGCTTAAGCACGGTTCGCTTGTAAATGACAAAACCTATAAGTTATTGTATATAAGTTATTGCAACTCTCTTTCATTGTAACTTTAATTTATATAACTTTAAATTCACTAGTGCCAGGAGCGCCTGTGCACAACATGAATTTCCTATGTAATTCAAATTATTGCGTGTAATTTTAATGTTAAATTGTAAAGCGCTTTGCTTGATTTGAATTGGTAATTCATACGTCATGTACTGTTAAATGTAACATACGTGGAATCATTTATATTTTCGAATCTAAATTGTAAACGACCCGTTAGTCGAATTTCTAACTCAAGCATTTAAATACGAATCGTGCTTAGGTTGGGCGAACCTTAAACGCAGAACGATTATAAGAACATTCTTGTTTTCAGGTCGGTCACTAGTTCCTAGTTCCTAGTACCTGATTTCAATGCCTAATTCCGAACTCCCAGAGTCGAGTTCTTCTCCGATTACCCTCCTACTGCCATTGACGCGCAGGTCTTCACACCCTTGTCTTCACTCGCATTCTTCGTCCGGCTTGGTGACTGAGAGACAGTTTCTACCTATGCTAGTGTGCATTTTGCCGATGATGATAAGTGAGGTGGACCGGTTTGGACTGGATCAGGAACCCACGTGGCATCAATCAAAAGCTAAGTTATAACTGTGGGATCAAAAATCACAAGGAACTTTTCATGGCATATTTCTCAAGAACAATGACAAGCATATATATTTAATTGCCGAGTAGAATAGACTTCGCGCTCGTGTATTGATTATCTTGTTAATTGTTAAATCTTATTAAATCTTATTTTAATTGTTAAACCCTCTTTGTAGTACATTTTTATGCATTAATAGACCTAACGTTAACACGTGGTTTGGATGGGGGCAGATTGAGCTGAATGACGTAATGAATGCATATTAATTTATAGGAATTTAACGACTCCGAGCCAGCTTTTGTACGCAAATTGTCAGTTTGTGAATCTGTTGTCTGCACTACAAGACGCATTTTTAAGTTAGTCGAATGATAATTTGGGCAACCAGTCTGTGTAGGATAGAGAGAAGGAATTAATTTAAACTATCATTTTTAAAGTCCTTAAAAATCCTAGGCAGGGTCTATAAAGAAATACTGGAAACGTAACAGTATACAATTGATGAAATATGCATAAGTAAATCTTCGTGAAATATTAAGTAGTGTAGCAGATAGTTAGATAGATAGACAAAAAGATAAAGAGAGAGAGAGAGAGAGAGAGAGAGAGAGAGAGAGAGAGAGAGAGAGAGAGAGAGAGAGAGAGAGAGAGAGAGAGAGAGAGAGAGAGACATGCAGCTCGCTAGCTAGCTACGATAAATAGATAGATATGTAGTATGAAAAATATTTGCCTTGAATCTGGAAATTACACCTGCTCAATTTTTCAATGATGTTGTAAGACCCTTGCCAGGATTCTTCTAACTTATTTCTCTGAAGCGGTAACAGCAACAACATCCACATACTGATTTCTATGTTAGATGTTTTCGTCTTACGATTGTGCAGACATATTTGTCTGGCTTTACTCTCGTGCACATACTGGGCTGCTGTTTGAAATGAAGTGTCTATATGGTTAGCATGTTCAAGCACAAGCTTGTATATACAAGCAATATCGCAGTGTGTGTTGCTGGGATTAAGTCATATGTTGTTCTGTACATAAGGACAGAGGGAGCGTGTCTTCCGGAACTACATATATACACTTAGCTAAGTACTAAAACTCATAACTGTTATGACAATATTGATATCGTACGTTTGTTATTTGCAGGGTCAATATCACGACAGTCGCATTCCTTTGAGGTATTTGCTATGTATAGTATTTTGCTTATATTTATTCATTTTTCATTGTAACTTTGCCTTACACATTTCCATCCAAACAGGCAAGTTACAATGACGTGTGTTACTATTATCCAGGTTTTATTACTTATTTATTGTTCACTTCCAGTGATTTCAGCAATGTATTGATATATAAAAGACCCAGACCTTGTGCTGCTTAGTAAACTGCAGAGGTCATCCCTCACATAAAAGAATTATATTGCATCAGTTTGTGAGAACAATCTGATTAACTTAATGAATCGCAAAGTAGACATTCACAGTTTTGCTTATTTATTACCATAAAAGATTTTTAAAAAATCGCCACTAGATAAATGAGGTTTGGTACTCTCCATAAACCTTTTCTTTAATGCAAATTGCTTTTATATGTGTTTTTGTAAATCCTGTTGGAAAAGTTAGTAGTAATAGTAGTAGTAGTATTAGCAGTAGGATGATGATGATGATGATGATGATGATGATGATGATGATGATGATGATGCATATGTATGTATTCTTAACAATGCATACTCTATGACTGTACTTTCCGAGATCTGGTTATTATAGATCTTTCAATTGTCACAACTTTCTCAATATTCTTCTCAAGAAGGAAGATAATTAAATTAAAAGAAGAAAACTGATACCCTTCTCCTCATTGTATGTGTAATTGATATACGAATTTTTACTGAAATGTGTCATTGATATACGAATTTTTACTGAAATGTGTCATTGATATACGAATTTTTACTGAAATGTGTCATTGATATACGAATTTTTACTGAAATGCAGACATTTTCATGACAGTTACTCCTTTCAGCTAGCACTTCCGGTACATGTATGACATATATATAAAGAAATGCATATACTTGTATGCACCCATAGATAATAACATGTACGTTTATTCACATTGGAACTCTGCTTATCTTCATCTGAATTATGTATGATGAACTTTGATATTTATTATGATGTAATTAAAATGAGATAAAAAGAAGCCAGTTACTTATGTAATTGGTAAACTAAAAGTGCTTTCAAACGAAATTTCTATACTCATAGACCAGTGAGATGCGTGCAAAAAAATTCACTATATACTACAACTGAAAATATACTTTTTTTTTTATTGAACTCTTTGAATAATTACTGTCATGAAACGTATATTTCATTAGTGTACAATTTTAAATTTGATATTAATGATAAATGCAAAGTGTGAATGTGTCCAAAGTCGAAGTGCAGACTCTGAGGGGGAGGGAAGGGGGAACGCGTGGGTGTATAGACAACATAAAGTACAAATAGAAGTATGGGGAAAGGAATGCGTGAAAAACTAATTATCTAATTAAGTGCTTTGTGCCAGGCTCTCACAACTAGAAGTATGATGGTGAGAGAAATTCTAAATTTGTAGTTGGGAGTTGGGGTTGGATCGAATGCATATAAACTTTTCACAATGGTGGAATCAGTACACCCACTAACATAGATGGAAGGGGGTGTCCCTTAGCAGTTTTATATACCCTTTCTGAAGGTAAATGAGTGACTGTGAATGAATGAAAGTAGGATTTAAATTAGTAGGATTCTTTATATTGAATTTTGTTGTATTTTAATGACTAATTTTAAATGGTAAACGTAATTAGTCTGGAGACGAAACTTAGGGCCAGTCATAATTCTATATTTCAGTGTTCCAGCGTGCAGTGGTCCACCCTTGTGTGAAAAGGAAACCACGTTGAGGTGTACTGTGAGCAGCCAGAACTTCAGTTCAACATAATAACACACACGTTGAATTAATTGTTAATTGTTGTAGCCCTGGTCTTCCAAATGAACCCTTTTCGTCTATAAACATTGTACTCCAAAGATAGGAAATAATATAGATTATTCGAAAGATTGAAAACTGTAAATCCGATTATTGAAGAAAAACTATTGTGATGTTACCGAATCCTGCATTATATCTTTTAAAATGATTATTTATAATTAAACTTTACTGTTAATTGTTCTCCACTCTTAAGCATCACTGCTAATGTAGCTCCTTTATGTAAATGTAAATATAGCGATACTAAATCAGCATCGTAATGCAGTATCTATTGTAACATTTGCATCATTGTTGTGTACGGTATATATTTTATATGCAGTTTATCTGCTGGGAGCTGAAAAACTAAAATTCTGATCTATGTAACAGGGCCGTCACCCCATAAAATCCATGTCACAAATTGTCTCGTCGCTGATGGAATAGAACACAGGCTAAAAATGCATGTGATCTATTCGCATAAATACTCCTCACCAGATATTATATGACACAATGACTAATTTTATTTTAAATTAAAATAATTCTTAAACTCTATTTGGTTTTGAAATAAAAGAATAGAAAACAGAATACTATATTTTTCTATTTTACGTATTGTGTTTTTAGAGTAAAATTAACATTTTAATTTTGTGTTGCATACATTTAAAAGGACACTGAAGCAACAAAATGAATAACCAACGGTTTGCACACACATTCCCATTGGACCATATCATTACTACTAGTGGGGATAATTCGATATAGTTCTTACATTATTACAGATCTAACTGCTTTACAACAGTTACTATTACAATACACAACAATGTATTTTTACAAATTACTAAAGTCTAAGAAAATGAAAGATATGTAACAACATGATTAATCGAAGTGCAGAACAAGATGTAAAACAAATATTTTTAAAGCAAGAACGATTAATAAAATGTATTTACAAATGACATTGTTAATTTTTTGTTCATACCTTCTTGAGTAGGTTCGAAGTAGGACTCATTATAAGTTGCTCCAAGACCTGCATTTATGTACAGGAGCAACAAAATGTGGACCTCCAGATGCATGTCACACTCTTTTTATCAGCGAAGAATAATTTGAGTTCTTTATGCAAAGAGAAAATAAGGTGCAAAGAATAATTTGAGTTCTGTATGCAAAGAGAACATAAGGTGCAAAGAATAATTTGAGTTATTTATGCAAAGAGAACTTAAGGTGCAAAGAATAATTTGAGTTCTTTATGCAAAGAGAACATAAGGTGCAAATAATAATTTGAGTTCTTTATGCAAAGAGAACATAAGGCGCAAAGAAAATTTGAGTTCTTTATGCAACAGGTGCAAAGAATAAATAAGTTTTTAAACACAAAATGTTTCTGTTAACTGGAAATGTATAACCGTAAGAGGGTTGTCTCTTATGTAATCTTGTATCCGGCTCTTGTCAGAATGGAACGTAACATATAAGACAATGAGAAAATGGTAGAGATATGCAAAGAAAACTAAATCTGTTATAGGCAATAATTTTCATACTGATATTAACTGAAATACAAATTGATGTTGTGACGGAAACAATTACATGTAGATTTTGTGCTACATATCCTATGTGCAATCAGATCGTGTATTCTGATCTTTGGTTAGCAAATTCACATGTCTTCACGAATCAGATTTCAGAAAATGATGTATAATAACACAGTTCTCTATATTTCATTCCTTTTCATTAGAATTGTATTGGCTATAAAGAAAATATAATGGAGTTATTTCACGAAACTAAAAGTGTCTCAAATCATCTAGACCACAATGCATACTCTTACTAAAATGCTTGCGAATCATAATGCAAATCCTTGGCTAGAGAATTGTATTGAACTGAGTATTACATTAATAAGGGATGTTGCCCCCCCCCCCCCGAAAGAGCGTTTTATAAAGGCATAATAAAATGTATAATTTATAAAGCAATTGTTCACAACTTAGTCTGTACATATTTGGAGAAGTTAAATCTTTCTTTAATCTATTTTTAGCGAGCCTCAATCCACCCAATTTTTCTTCAACATATAGTTATCAATATGTATAAGAAGGTCAATACATTTATTAAATCAACAAACAAATATACAAATAGCAATTACAATGAAGACGATTACTTGACTTCAATATTTCCATGAAACCACATTCAAATAATTTTAATACCTATATAGTTTTATATCCTGACACATATTTCCACAGATTAGTGGTAATACAAATCACAGGATAGTATTTTTATAAGAGAAAAAAACTGGAGTTATTAGAGTGCCATAATAATTTTGTAGGTAACCTTGTCTATGTAAAGCCACAATAGTCTTTTGGCACACTTTTCATAATAAGTCACAAGTTTACTGCTCACGTTATTATTTTCAATTCCACGTGTTTCCCTTGCACATTGCAGAACACTTATGAGCCACTATTCTCTGGGGGCTATCTGGTGCTCTATCCTATTAGCTCCCTCAAGCAGAACAGCAATTGTAGCAATTTCCAGCAACTTCCTTGTACCAGAAATTCCACAATGTAGCCAGCATAATTTGCCACCATACATCAACGGAGTGCAGTTTATTTCGTACACTTGTATTTCTTGTTTTACCATGGTCATAGCTGTTTATAAATCAGTAAACTGAGAGATTCAGGTAAAACAAGACATGGCTGCTTGTTTCCTGTAAAATGTAATCAGAGAACAAACACTAAGTTTCAATTTTATTCATCTCTAACTCCATTCTTTCTTCTTTTATAGTCTCAATTTACTTTCCTGCAAAAACATTTATTAGCCAGATATACGCATGCAGCCTAATAAATACAACATATCTGTATTATGAATGTATTCACTTGAAACAATGTCAAGTGTTTAGCATACTACATGCGAGCATCTTACTACACAATTTGTAGGAATAATAGTCTTCTTACATAACACATATCTACGTAGAACGCAAGTATAACATATCAATAGTGAAATGCTTGAAATATTTCTGAGTTCATTCTCTTTCAATCAGCCAGTTAGCTCACCATTAAGCTAACGGCCACTTCATGATCGGACCTCTTGCCACTACAAATTCAAAGTGATTAGACAGTAGATTTCTTTATAGCTTGCAGACTTTTGATCTCAGCCTATTGACTGGTCTCGTTCTTATAAATCTTAACCGTTGGATAATAAAAAAAACAACTATTCATCCAGCTGGAAATGGTTTTGATTGCATCAGTAATTTTTTAGCCTATCCTCCACCTGAGTTATTTACTTCCAAATCTGCCAGTTAAAATTATCAGCACATTCAGTGCCCAAGTCGTGTCACTTTCACATTTAACAATTTATACAACAATTACGTTTAGAAATAGGGATAGGCATATTTACTTTGCCATACAAAGTATTAGTGGAATAGAGAGGCCAACGTATTGACTAAAGTGTCTGATGCAACAATTAACTAGACTTATGGCCTTAATTGGTCTGCTCACAGAAGCTCTGTGTATTTAGACAATCGTAAATACATTAAGATTTTCTTAAATGACTGCACAATAAAAGTGTTTTCAATAAATTAGCCTTGCAAATTAAGTACAATTCTAGTTAAGAGTTCATCTATTATTCAGTGATTTACATCGTGAGTACTGTTTAGCCTTCAGTTTCGCAGTTACACGCCCTGTGTATTGTGTAAGAAAAAATAATTTTTCAATATATTCATTGAAGAAAACGTTAGCAATTTACCACAGATAGATGTCTTAGACATCTGTAAATGGACACAATCAAACTTTATATGTAAAGCTAATACTAATCTAATATGCAATTTTAATTAAAATATTCATCAAGCCTCTCGTTCCATCAACATGCGCTCCTTAAAGGAAGAGTGTCACCCTCAACAAATCTCGGGTACTTTCGCCGGTCCACAAAATCAATGTTACGAAAACAGATCTAAAGCCTTAACAAGTCTCCAGGCTACATACAAAACATAAAATGTTTACTTTTGTTTTATAGCTGAATGGCCTACAATCAAAATACTTAGTTTCTTCCAAGAACAGATTGCGCATTATTTAATCTCTTGCTTAGTCTTTCTAATTTAAATGTCTAGTTTGATTTTTAAACAATAAAATCAGTTTGATCTACACTTTACAAATCATATATAATATTTAAAAAAAATCGAGAGGAACTAAAATGATGCAACAATCATGATTTTTTTTTTACACAGAGAGGTAATTCACAAACAACAGTATTTAAAATAATAAAAGATACCTTTTCGTAAACTTCAAACTGTAGATTCTACCCAGCTCAAGAACCATGAACGCTGTCTGGCTGATTAACCGTGCACATTTATACTATTTTCTCTTTCTCTCTGGGCGGAGTTTAGTCCTGCCTGGCTTTAGTGGGCGAGGCTCACTAGTAAGCGAGTTATTTTTCTTTAGCAGAATGTATGTGAGTGACAGTGGGGAGGGGGTTCAAAGCTGAGGGAAATTGGGGGTGGGTGGGTGGTGAGAGTAGTGGAAGGATGTGAAAATGAATTCAATTAAATGGGTATTATAAAATATTTGTGTTTCAAACTGCATTGCATTGTTCAGATCAGTTAGTTCGTCACTTTTCACTATATCAACTGCTGAGTTTATTTCAATGTAAAAAGTTTCAGATTACAGTCATACAACATGAATGAAATAGTTTAATTTCCAGACTATTAGAAAGACTGATATAGAATCTATCTATCTATCTATCTATCTATCTATCTATCTATCTATCTATCTATCTATCTATCTATCTATCTATCTATCTATCTATCTATCTATCTATCTATCTATCTATCTAAAAGTGTGCGAACATCTTCTCTATATTGATATATGCGACCCTCTTCTATATATTGATGTATGCGACCCTCTTGTAAATATTGTAAATAATGTTCTCGTTTTATTTTATTGAAAAGCTTTCATTCATCATTCCGCCATCGACGGCCTAACCAAATAAATGAAAGAATGCATACTCGAGCAACAGCTAGTGCAGTGAACACCATTTATAAACCCTTGTCAGTGAACACCACTTATAAACCCTTGTCAGTGATCACCACTTATAAACCTTTGTCAGTGAACGCCTCTTATAGACCATTGTAAGTGAACACCACTTGTAAACCCTTGTCAGTGAACACCACTTATAAACCCTTGTCAGTGAATACCACTTTTAGACCCTTGTCAGTGAATACCACTTTTAGACCCTTGTCAGGGCTTGAGGAAAAAATAACCTTACCTCTCACACCCTTGACATTTTCAGGGCCGGGTGAGCAAGAAGAAACTGATGATCATTTCAGGACTAAGCAGGATAAATTCTGGCTTGAACATGGCAAAAGTTACGATCTATGGCTATCACCTCAATGCTTTAGCATCAGAACCAACAACAGAATATTTGATAATTCATACAACTACCTCCTCTCTTAAATATTTTTTAAAACCAAAAAATGACCATGCCATACGTTCTGCAGTGAGAATAAGCGAGATTTTGAAGAAACAATTCACCCAGAATATCAAAATGACAACAACAGATATGGAGACACAAACAACACCTACCAGGTAGTGTGAGAAAAATGCAATAGTCAGATCGTATGGAAAGTACCACCATCAACAAAAGTTCACTCGACACAGACTACAAACCAGGAAAACAAAACAGGCTTTTCCCTCAACATCATCTACAAAGACTGAGGAAAAGAAAAGCCAAACACCGACTACAACAGAGGAGAAAGAAATACAGACAGCCTCAGCGAAGAAAGAGTATAATAAGAAACGACAGAAAATAGCCAATACTCAGAACAAAGCCATCGAGATGTAAGAAAACATTTCAACCGAAACAGTTTACACCAGGGAACCAGACTTACAGACACCGCTCTGGACGAGATTTCAAGGGTTTCTAGACCCCCTCCCTTCTCACCCTTACCAGTGACGCCGACTATAGCATCATCAACGATGACAACATAAAAAACAGAAGGTCAGGCCAACAACAACAGCAACAACAGAACAGGGCCAAAAAAGTAAAAGACGGCGCCCACCACAGCACACCCGGAAGCAACAACAGCGCCAAGAGCACCCATAATAGCATCAACAGCGCCAACAAAAACGGCCCCAACAGCGACGCAGATATCACCAACAACAGCGTCGAAATGGCAGTACTATGAGCTTCAGTATCTGCAATGGCGACTTTTTAACCACCCTATTGAGGACATGATTCATCTGATGCTCGACTATCTTTACTGGCTGCCAGAGTGCATCCCAACGGACACCGGAGATAGCCACAGCATCAGCGATAGTAACAACAACAACACCAGTGACGAGGTATGGGGTGGTGGGTGAACATCCCGGGCGCAGGTATACACTAGGTATAGACCTGGTGTGTCACTAGCCTGGGTTCTCTCAGCTCCCCTCTCACCCGCCCTCCCACTTCACTATCAGAAAAAAACCATCCACAATAACTTATCGAATTAGATTCCGCCTTTGCGGTCCAGACATGTTTGCAACATGCAGTATCGCCCTTCCCTCCCCACCGCACCCCCGACCTTCTCCCAGCGAGAAAGCCTTAAGCGCCTCCTATATTCATTACAATCTTCTCGCCTCAAACCTTTTTTGCTGTGTGACGATAACATCGCTGTTTGATGAAATACACCTGTATAGAGCTGACTATTCCATCTTTCCGCCCTGTGGTCGATGAGGTAAAAGAAAAACAAAAAACCCCATCACAACTCGTAGCAGTTTTATAGGCAGAGTCTAATGGCGTCAATAAATTTTTTTCTGACACATCTTGTGTCAGCAATTAATAGAGGTGATTGTTCGTGACATTCATGATGAACATTAAAACTACCGTTACACTTTTACTCTCATTCCCATCAACTGTTTGACAAAAGTAGAACATCGTAAAAATCACAATCCTCTTTTTTTAAATTTTAACCGCATTTTAAAATGTATTTCTTTCCCTTCCTCCCCACCCAACAACCCCCCAATTCGGTGAGGATTGTTTGTATTGTTTCAGATGCTGCGACTATTATCAAGATTATTAACATTCATCTCAGTTTAAAATATGCGTACATATTATGTAGTATATGTACCTTCCTAATTATTTTTGGTTCAAATATGCACATCGTATAAATAATTATTATTTATATTATATATAAAAGATCACATGTTGCTAATTTATGTTCCTTCACGTGTATGAAAACGTTGTTTACAAGACTTCCTTGGCCACTAATTTATTTTCTTTGTAATACTGGGTTTAACACAACATGTTAGTTTGTTCAATAATCTATCAGCATGAATATTAAGGGTTTAATTAAGATTTATCTTGATTTTATTTTCGAGTCATAACCACCTTTTCGTTTAATCAATATATCTGTGTATCTGCGCATGTGCCTGTTTCAATCCCTCTCTGATGTACCTAAGTGATTGCGTATGTTATGTGCAGGTATGTATGTATGTGTGTATGTATGTATGTACATGAATGTGTTCGTATTTGTTGATTTTATTTACAATTATGCAACCTAAGTTATTAGGTTTATTTTAAAGCAGTTTAACATGAAATACAAAGGCATAAATAGCTTGACAATTGAGCGACATTACGGCTGACTTAAAAAATAATGAACTACCATTTGCACGTATCTAAGTAAATACCTGTGCATTTAAATATAAGTAATAAAGAACGTGTCACCTTTAACAAAGTTCAAAGTAACAGGTTAATTGCTCGCAAACCGGATCTTTGTGAGATGTGATTTACTGTTGAGTAAAGGGATT
>CM054179.1:72085162-72165162 GCA_028829895.1 Sinotaia quadrata
TTTCGTTTTCTTTTGTTGTATCCCATTCTCGGTGTTAGAAGATGGTTTCATTCTATCATTTTGTTTCTTAATAAGGTCGCGATTTCTTCACATCTGTGTGACGTACGACAGTGACATTATTTGTGACGTGGCTCGTGTTCATGTCTGCACGTAATTAGTGGAACGTTTGACGAGTCATAGCATTGCTCATTGGCAAACTCTTTTCCATTACGTCACCATCACTTTAATTTGCTCACCATCAAGCATTACCCATACGCGCAATGCTCATGGCATATACATCACTTCTGGCCAAATCTGTATGTACTCCATCCTCGCGTACACACACACACACACACACATACACTCGCACAATTGTATATAATATGCAGATCGTATTTGTCTAGTTTTGTCTATACATGCACACAAAAGCATATATAAAATACAGTGTAAATCTGTTTTATGCTGGGGTGTAAGTACGTTCATTTAAGGATGACTATTTACATTAAAATTTATATGCATATACTCATATACGCACAAACACTCACGAAATATTGTTGAAAGAATGCAAACACAAACATGCAAACCACAAAACAAGATAAAACATCATTTAAAATATTGTTTACTACCAGATAATGTGTAGTGATTTTATTGGGAAGAAAGATGACGAGTGCAAAATCTGTTTGCAAAAGAAGAGCGGTATGTGTTACTTTAACTCTTTGTTATAAAAAATAAGAATTGCTGTTTCGTTCTGTCTCGTAGCCCACTATGTTGACTTTTCAGTGCAGGTATTGTTGGAGCCTTATGTAGTAGTGCATTGGTCCCCTTTTCGCATTGCTGCAACAATGTGAACAAACGAGAATATTACATCATAAATTACGTGAATTAGTGCACATTATCAACAAGAAAAATTTGTAAACTGTCGTGCCCAGAATAATATAATATTTAACGATTTATTATCAAAAAGGACGATAGAAAAGCATCTGATACAAACAATGCATATATTCAATGATTCTAATTGGAATATGACCCTAATTAGAATTCTGCCCTCATTCAAACACGGGCTGGTGGATTCCAAGACCCATTTTTTCTTTCTCGATCTGAACCTTATCATTAATTTTAAATCTTCGATGAAGGAAATACCAGATCTAAGCAAACCACGGGTCAGGAACTGACCCAGTAGATGGACCCTACACCTGCCACCTGCAGTTACAACAGTTGGACGCAAATGTTACAGTTAAGTTGACAAAGCAAGCAAAAGCTTTTCAAGTTTCTTCTGCTTCAGTCAAACAACATAAATATATATTCATAGTATTCCTGTTTCAAATATGTTTACAATTATGTAACCTACATTTCTATTTTTAATTTACTTCATAAGTATGCTTATTGATACTTAGATCTCTTGTGATGGTGTGATTAACTTTCATGTTGAATGTAGTTAGTTTGTAATTTTATGTAAATAACTGGCTGTAAAGTATCAAGGGTCCGAGAAATTTCAATCTTTGTCTATCAGTTTTCCATTATATACTATCTATCCTCCATTCTATGCAACAAATGTGACCAGCCAGACAATGCATGTGGTGTACTGTGTATGGCTAGGGGGTGTGTGAGTGGGTAATGTTTGGAAAAAATAACTTGTCTCTATCCCATATAAATCTCATATATTTGAGAATTTGCCTCGTGATTTGAACACACATAATTATAACAAACGCTTACTTACTTGGGGCCTTATTTAATTTTCTTGTTCAAAAAGAATCCCAACAAATATTTTGCCACTAACAAGAGAAACAAATTGTAAGAGATATTTTAAGAACTGAAGCTGTTATTTTGTGCTGATTTTATATTGAATTGTGTTAATTGAACAACTCTTCACGAAATAAAACCAAAACATGCCATGCTGAATGAAAGGCGACATTATACCATGTAATAGATTGTTTGTACTCTTTTGCCTTGCTTTCTATTACACATTGTTTGTAATGTCAAGGCCACGGCCACAATTGGATAAATAGCATAGAGGTAACTGGCGGTAGATTAACTATTATTAATCTTTGAATTAAGGTGGTGTTTGCTAATGTTAATATCTAATTTTAAAGGTAAAACCTAAATGGAAAAAAAACCACATAATGGCTTAAAGAGACCAGATAAAGAAAATGGGTGAAGAATTAGGTTTAAATGGAAGGAGAGCAAAAGGCAGGAGGAGGAAAGGAAGGAGAAAGTAGGAGAGAAAGATATGAGGTTGAGGAAAGGAAGAGAGAGAAATAGATTAATAGAATAAGAGGAGTGAAGACAGAGAGACACATATCACGAGTGAGATAGATATATAGATAGATAGATAGACAGACAGATAGACAGATAGGTAGATAGATAAATATATAGACAGACAGAGAGAAAGAGAGACAGATAGATGTATAGATAGACAGACAGAGAGACGGATGATAAATAGATATATAAATAAATAGATAGATAGATAAATAGATAAATAGATAGATAGACAGATAGATAGACAGACAGACAGACAGACAGATAGATAGTGCGAAAAATTAAAAATTTCATGAAAGAATCATGAAAACTGTTGATAGGCTTGGTTAGATTGGAAATGAGATACGGAAAACTTTACAATTATCCGAGAGCCGTAGTACAAATAACAAACCGCAATCATGCCTGTTCTGAATATAGCCGTACAACGTAAAAGAAACCGATTTATACATTTATCTAGCTGGTTTTGTGATGTTGTGTGAAAACTACTAACTGCCAGTTACGGATTGAAGTAGAGTTTTGGCAGCGAGCTTACTTGGTCAAGTTTGTCCGTATACATGCAATTACCAAAAAGAAATTGGGCCTTTTAATGCGTTTCGATCTGATGCCGGAAAAATACTTAATGAAATTTTGTGCGGTGTAGAAAGAAAAAGTGGCGTACCAGACGTCTGTAGCCCTTCTAGAAGGCTTAGGAAAGGAACGGAATAGGCAACATTAAATGCATGGATCATCTAATACGAACTTATGACAGTTGGCTCGGATGTACATCATCACTTCGTTGATTTATGATGTTTTTCATTGTTACATACAATGTATGCTTATATATCTCGAAAATGATTATAGGGTTAAGAGGTTCACATGGCTGAAGTTCGTTTTCTTGAGATAAGGCAAACAGTTTATTGCTGGCATCTTGAGCCGTGTTAGTGCGTAAACTGTTAAATTGTGTTGTATATTCTAGTATGTACACTCTGTCAGTGACCTTTCTTTTAGTAGTCTCCATGCACTTGTTTGTCGGAAGTATGGCTGGAATCCAATCCTCTTCCTGTCAATAAGTGAATTAAAATTTCAAAAGATAGTGTTACATTAAATTCAAGCGGCTGGATAGTTGTTTCAAAAGCATACATCTAGCTAATTTATATATTGGATTAGTGAAAAGATATTATGTAAAGAGAAATGTTCTCCTGTGTGCGTGTAACTTGTTTAAGTCCATAATTACAACAATCGAATTTTGAAAGAAATTCTAAAACTGATATCAGTCAAAATGTCCTTGCTGAAACAGTTACAGAATTTCCTCTTGAAAGCTAAAGGAATTATTTTACAGTATAAGCCCAAGAATGTTGATCACAGAATTTAGGTTCATAATGTGCTTCTTTAAAATAAATCTCAGACCACTTTTACCACCACAAAATATAGAATCATTTAGAGAAGAAATAAACAATTTAACAGAAACTAGACATAGAGAACTCAGTTATTTAAATGAACAATACTTTTTCATAAGAAAAAGAAATCTGTTACTCACCAATACAAGAAGGGGCGTTTCCACTCCAGGTTGGTTTAGAGTCAACCGTTCCACACGTAATATTTTGAGGACCATCAAGGATATATCCGGAATGACAGCAGAAATTGCAAGTAGATCCATAGACATTTTCTTTGTCACCGGAGCACTGTTTGACTCCAAACGTAAAATTTTGAAGTGGTGGACACTGTTGCACTAATATCAAAAGAAAACCACAGGAAAATTAGACAAATAATCAGTTATTCATTTTTCACAAACCGGAAGAACATACTAGAAGAGATAACCACATATCCAACAGCCATACTAATAAAGCAGCAGCAAGATAGATAGATAGATAGAGAGAGATAGATAGATAGATAGATATAGATAAATAGATACATAGATAGATAGATATATAGATAGCTAGATATTGTCCTAAGTTAAAGAAGATTCTCAAAATTACAATGCTCAACTGTTTACGTAATCTTCGTTGGCTCACATTACTTTCATATAATCTTATAAATATATATATATTGGATTAATTCATGCTTCGTTATTAGACGGAGTTTCACATTATGTGACAGTTCACCAAGCACGCACATACACACATACACACATACACATACACGCATGCACACATACACACACACGCATATGCTTGGTTAATTCCTTAACTACTGTGTGACGTACCTTTGCAAGAAGGAATTCTAGAACTCCAGTCTGACTTAGAGTTATAGGTGCCACATGTAATGCTCCGAGGGCCATCGAGAGTATACCCATTGTTACAGGAGAAGTTACATGTCGATCCATAGACATTTTCTCTGTCACCGGAACAGCTTTTGCTTCCAAAGTTAAAGTATGGAAGGGGTGGACAATCTTGCTCTATTCATAAAAAAATAGATGAAGAGTAGCTTTTTCCTGCGCACAAGCACACAATCATTACTGAAAGCATCCAATAATGTGCTATATCAAATATTTAATAGTGTCTGTCTGTCTCTGTCTCTCTCTAGAGAGAGACAGAGAGAGAGAGACAGAAGGTGGGGACTGAGGGGAGACAGAGCTCTTTTTTGACGTTTACCTGGGTATTATACATCTGACAAAGAAAGTTACATTCCTCCACTTCCTAGTTCTTACAAGGGGTGTGATGGATATCTAAATTCGCATGACGACATATCAAATTTATTAGTAATTTACTGCATTCCTAGAAGTTTCTTTTCAAAGGAGGTTTTGAACATTAGAACAATTTTGTTTTGGTAGAGTTGACTATTTATGTGATAGTTGGACTAGCACTCCCACTTAAATTGTAAAACAAAATTACTAGTTTTCGGAACTGCACATCCGAGTGAGCAGTCATGTTGCTCTTTGAATATTGTACACAAGGTAGGTTTTGAATGTGTCGTGAGTAAACCTGGGTTGATTTTCTAATAAACTTCTATACGTACTATATGTACTTGTTAATGATATAATGCCGATACATGTTATAGAGTGCTCACTCTCTCACTCTCTCTCTCTCTCTCTCTCTCTCGATGATATATATATATATATATATATATATATATATATATATATATATATATCAACACTTTAACTGATAAAATGGCGCGCTGCAGGCCAATTTCACTCATTGGCCAAAAAATGAGAAATTGAAATATACAAATATATATGTACACTATATATATATAGCGTACATATAAATAAATAGAGAGATAGATTGATAAATAGATAGATAGATAGATAGATAGATAGATAGATAGATAGATAGATAGATAGATATATTGAAGTAAGTTAATCAGCTTCTCAAAATTACAATGCTCCACTCTTTATGTACTCTTCGTTGTCTTACATTACTTCCCCAAGGTCTTATAAATATTATAAGATAAATACATATATATATTCTTAATTCAATATTAAATAAATGTATATTTCTTTATTAGACGGACACATACAGTTCACCACACACACAGACACACACAAACACATACATACACACACACACACACACCACACACACACACACACACACACACACACACACACACACACACACACACACAGAGAATTATATAGAAAATTAGAAAACAAGAATTTATATTGAAACTAGTCTAAAAGAACATAGTTATGAAAGTCGATGGGTATTTTAAAAAAAAACTGTTTCGTTACTTACTTTTGCAAGAAGGAACACTAGAACTCCAGGTTGTCTTAGAGTAAAAGGTGCCACATGTAATGTTCCGAGGGCCATCGAGAGTATATCCATCATTACAGGAGAAGTTACAAATTGATCCATAGACATTTTCTCTGTCACCGGAACAGCGTTTGCTTCCATAGTTAAAGTATGGAAGGGGTGGACAATAGTGAACTGTTCATAAAATAAAATATAGAGGAAGCGTATAACAACAAAAACATTACTGAAGGTATCCAATAATGTCCTGTATTATTGTTTCTTTTTTTCTTTTAATAAATTATTATTATTTTTTCCTAATCACTCTCTTTATTTCTTAAGAGGGGTAAATATGTAGATGACGGGGGGGGGGGACTCAGCCAATGACGTAATAACGACGACAAAGACGGTCGAAAACAAATTTCTTAGGGTAGGTCCGTCATCGAATGGGGAGGTAAACGTGAGGGCGGAGGTAACGACTCGTAGACTGACCAGAATAGTTCAGCTAGGGCCGATTATCTTGGACGAGTAACGTTTGGGAAAGGAGCTAATTAGGGACACCCCCCAGAGCCTGACTTAGTCATTCCCCAGACAGCAAAAGGACGAAGACCCTGTCATGGGTATAGTGTATGAGTGCAGGGGAAATCGAATATGGAGAGATAATTATTTAAAATATGAATGTTATTACACATTAAGCAATCAGAGACACCATACCCATTCACACTATAATTATTTCTCTAAAACTCCAGACTTATTTCTATAAATACATAACATCTATAAAGTTGATTTTACACACACACACACACACACACACACACACACACACACACACACACACACACACACACACACACACACACACACACACACACACACACACACACATTATATAGCATTAATCAAACAGTTGTAAAGTGATGTAATGTCAATGTTCGATTGATTATATTCATATATTGTGTATTTCATTGTTGATTTCATAAAATTATTTTAAATTGTATTAACCTTCTTGCACATATATTAAAACGTTATGTTGGAGTAATAGTGGATGGATGGGGGCTCGTTAAATATAAATAAAAAACGGATTTTTATTACTCCTTAGTAAGATGTTTCCACCTGCAGAATCATTATGCGATAGTAAAGCGTCTAATTACATTTTGAAAAGTTGAATTTTACGACACCTTTATAATCCACCAAGTGAGAGACATGTTTGTCCTGTGGGAGAATTATTAATAATTATAAATTAAGATTCTCGTTTACTTGTAAATATTTATGTGTATTAATTAGTAATCATAACGAGTGTAGGGTGTCCAGTGATGTCACAATATCTAATTATAAATGCAAGAAGTATCTTCATTACAACTGTTTTAGGCATTTGTTAATGTATCATTCAGCCTCTGAAAAGACTGCTTTGCATTTCATGGTCTTCTTGGAAATGCTCACTTCACAGTACCGTATGCGCTTTCGGATGAACGTTTTCTCGTTTCAGATCCACATTTTTTCGCAACGAGTTATCTTTTGGAAATGTAAAAACAATATTTTTTTTTGTTTTTATGCATCCATATGTACTGCAATATTTAACCATGCTTTAATTTTTCAAACTATGCGTTTAACGCAAGATAATATGTCCGACTGTGCATGTGGACTGTAGATCCCACTCGTGACGTTACATATTATGTTGCTATGGTGAAAAAAGTCAGTCTTGCAAATGAATGAGAGCTCTGATTTCTTTCAGAAATATTGACTTTCAATACCAAAATAAATGCATTTATACAAATCTCTGAAAGTTTAAATGTTGTAGTCTTGATTCTAAGAATGTGATTCTTATTTCATATGGATTTATTCTTATCTGTGGCTGACATAGTTTCCATTTCTCTTGGTTTAATTTATATGCAGAATTGTTAGTAAACATTTAAACATTTCCACAACAATACCTCTTTCTACAATCCTAAAATGGAAATAGTCAATACAATTATAATTTAATTTAACTATAACTTGTATTCTTTGTAAAGAAAAAACTGATAATTATTGATTACAAAATTTATTTTTCAAATATACTAAGATGATCACTACTTTTGAAATGATCAACTGTTTGAGTAGTTAACAATAGACATTCACGCAAATGAGTCGTTGTGCATATTCTTCACTCAATTCTATTTACTCTCCTTTAAACCTAACGTAATATTGCATTTCATGCATATTGCAAGTACACTGGTGAATGTATAGAATATACTATACCTTTCACTGTTACTGATCCCCAGCACCACCACCATATCCTGAGGGGGAAAACGTAGGCCATTAGCTCTGTTGTTCCTTCGGGATAGCACTTACCCGGAGGAATGTCATTCACATAATAGCTGAAAATTTACATGGATCGCCATTATTATTTATCATTGCTGTTATAAATAATCATCACCACCAATATATATGCGATTGTTTTATCAATCATTGTTTCACGTAAATCCTATATGTAATCTTTCTATTTAACTATTTCTATTGACTATTTTTTGCCATTCGTTTAACTGGAATTTAAAAGAATTATTCCTAGAATTTCTACTTATTAATCTGTCTACATTGAGCAGAAATCTCCCGTTGTACTGTGTATGCAGTACTGCTATAAATGTTTATGATTATAGCTCCAGTGCAAACAAGCTGATTTATTAAACTAATTTACTGATTAGTAAAAGGTAAGATATTTATATGGAGACTGAGAAAATACTATGCTCCTTCCCATCTTAAATACTTTTTTTCTAAATCATCGTGCATTACGTGTACCTGCTTAACCAATGCTCTAAAGATATAATGCATAATTTTACTATGTTACCAATTTTAACTATTGTTAAAATACATCAAGCTTCTTTTCTTTTTTACAATTTTTAAATTATAAATTGCAAATGAATTATAATTATTATCTGACTGTTGCAACTTATAAAGACACAGTATAACTTATTTGTAATCCATTGCGAACCTTGTTATGAACAGAGACGCAGACGTCCGGATAGTAAAGGAATGTTTGAAAGTGTAAAGTAGGTGTGAAAAACGGTGTTGAGTGGGCTTAGAGAGGATCGAAGAGAGTATAACAGGTGCGAATAAAAAATACTGATAGTGTATAAAGTCTACTTATGTCCTGTTGTCTGCAAAATTGCAGGAAGCGTGGGCGAGAAATTACTTAAATTAATATGTGGCTGAGTTGGGACCAAGGGAAAATGGGGCAGGTCAAAAACTAGTTTGGATATTTGCCGAACCACCTTCCGATACTCGACACAAGGATTAGCTGAACGAAAATATATTTGAGTCCGTGACGATTAGTAGTTAAAGATAAATTTAAGTTTGAACCTTTTTCGAAGGTAAACTGAATGGCTGTGAGTGTATGAAATGTATCAATTAAATTGTATCGTTTGTATGAAATTGTGCGAACGAAATTGAGCATTATGCTCTAGTAGTATTTATATGACAATCTTCATTTCAGAGACAGGTACATTTAAGCAATTCAGAGGGAGATTATGTTTTTTCAGAGGGAGATTATGTTTTTCAGAGTTCCTGAGTACAGCGCTGAAGCTGTATCTTCGATGTTCGTGTTCAGCATCTAACTTCGTCATGGCAACATGTGAGTGACTTCGACAAGCGTTGTGTGGACAATAGCATTTTTTCAGTATAATACATTAGATATGAGTAATTAGAGAAAGAGAGAAAAAAGTGACCTTATCTACCGAAAACGTGTGAGCCAAGAAGCACGATCATTGATAAAAGCTGTAATCTTCATAATTTAATTTGTATTTCTATTTCTACTCCTTTTGTTCTGTATTTTACATTTAATTGATAAATGTTACTCAATTATAATCGTCTTTATTAGTGTAAGTGTGACGACTACGTGCACGTGGTATTGCTGAATCAACTCTTATTCAAAGTGTGGCGACTCATTATAACGTTAGCCGCAGAGTACGTAATTATTAGTATTTGATCTCTTTATATTGCAATTTTCCCACTGGGAAGAAGGGGGTGAACAATCCAAAATTAATCAAAAGTATATATCAGGCCATTGCCCCGTGAATAATTAGTTGGATATCTTTATTAGCATTTGTATATGGTCTGGTGTTAAGGAGGAGGTGCATTTAAACTAACTACATAAAAAGAATTTATTACACTTATTTTACAGCTGTGTTTACTTTTCAGCCTGAGTGTCAGTTATCGTATTCCTCTATGATCGCTGGAATCTGATCCCATTTGAATGGTACCCAGATAACTCTTCTTGATAAAATTATCAATGACTATGTACTTCTTTTTCTAATAAACACAATTATCTTTTAAAAAAATTACCTTCATATCTCTAAGTTTCTTGAGATAAAAATGGTCATTTCAGTATATCATATAAGTGGTTTACATAGACTGAATGAAACACAAAATTGCATGTAAAATTAAATTAAAATAAAGAGAAAATATGAAAGATGTCTTTGAAAAATATCACTGTCGATCTCCTGAAAACATTATATTTGAAATATTGAGAGTGTATTGCAACTGATTGGATTATTAAGGAAAACTAGCTATGTCTTTGTGTGATTTTGTGATCATTGGTTGATTTCTATTGCTTATAACTTATAACATATACGATGTTCTAAAACACACATATTACATGCCAGCTGACAGAACGTCCTTCACCCTGATTAGTATTCATACAAAGTGTACGAATTTTTCGTATCGTTTATCATTGTACACATTATTATCCTGTCATTACTAAGCAGTAACTTCGATCATAGACTTTATTACTAGTCTGTTTTGATAGATTTATATTTTTGCTTTTGTACGCACACACACACACACACACACACACACACACACACACACACACACACACACACACACAAACACACTATATGAATATCAATCTTGGCTGAATTTTCTCTACTCTTATCATTCGTTTTACAACAGACTGCAATTGCGACCTAGTGTACCATAACATGTTTGAAAAAGTTTTAATTGTTTAAACTTCAAACTTACTGATAACCGATGACAGAGTATACCACGTAATCATAGATTTGACATGTCTTTCCATTATTAGCTTCAATGTTTACTTCTGGACAGTTGCCACTCCGTTTAATTCTTTGACGATGATCTAATGAAAAGAATAAAACAAAATGAAATGATTTACTAATTCCTCTTCTATTCATCTGTTTAATTAAAGCAAAGATTTCACACATTATAAACATTGGCCAACACTAATCTAGCCACAAACACTCCAATGTCTTTGGTGGATAAACCTGCTTTTAAAAATATTTATAATTCAAATTTACATTTTTACTTTAAAAGAAAGAAGTAAATAATATATATTCTCCGTCATATCGTGCCAAACAGCGATGGTATAACCCCCATTGTGCAAGCAATTTTAGAAAGCGAATTCAACTGTTTCTATAATAACCTGATTTATTGACAGAAAATATATTTCTTATTTCGCTAAGCAGTGGGTATTTTTAGTTACGCTAAGCAGTGGGTATTTCTTATTACGCTAAGAAGTGAATACTTTTTATTACGCTAAGAAGTGAGTATTTCTTATTATGCTAAGCAGTGGGTATTTCTCATTACGCTAAGAAGTGAGTATTTTTTATTACGCTAAAAATTGAATACTTTTTATTGCGCTAAGCAGTGGGTATTTCTTTCTTACGCTAAGCAGTGGGTATATATATATATATATATATAAAGAGATGATAACGTATTATGCTGGTCACTGACCAAATAAATGGAAATATTCCAATCTGATGTGAAGGTATATGTTACGAGTCTGATAAAATCTATGTCATGACTTCTTGACCCACTTGCTGTTTTCAAAAATTAAATTTTGAAACTCCTTTGTTAAAGTTCTCCCATGATACATCAGTATCGAGAAGCTTCTAGCAAAGAGGTCAGGACGTTATGTAACTTTAGGCCATTGTTTAGATTCTCGAACCAACTACATACCACGTGACCCGTCACGTGACGCGCTCTATGCATTTTGATAAATACGGTAACACGCGCCCGAATTTGTCACTCCGAAATCCAGAAACAGCGACTGTCGTACCAACAGCCTGTACCGTCGCATATTCGTGAGTCGATAAGAGGAACACCGACGCTATTTTGCTCTGAAGGTAACACTTCGACTTCTTGCAAAGGTACTGCATTTATTTAATTGTATCTTGCATTTTGAACCATGTATGTAATTTTGTGCTATGCATTGCTACTTTAGCTTAAGCACGGTTCGCTTGTAAATGACAAAACCTATAAGTTATTGTATATAAGTTATTGCAACTCTCTTTCATTGTAACTTTAATTTATATAACTTTAAATTCACTAGTGCCAGGAGCGCCTGTGCACAACATGAATTTGCTATGTAATTCAAATTATTGCGTGTAATTTTAATGTTAAATTGTAAAGCGCTTTGCTTGATTTGAATTGGTAATTCATACGTCATGTACTGTTAAATGTAACATACGTGGAATCATTTATATTTTCGAATCTAAATTGTAAACGACCCGTTAGTCGAATTTCTAACTCAAGCATTTAAATACGAATCGTGCTTAGGTTGGGCGAACCTTAAACGCAGAACGATTATAAGAACATTCTTGTTTTCAGGTCGGTCACTAGTTCCTAGTTCCTAGTACCTGATTTCAATGCCTAATTCCGAACTCCCAGAGTCGAGTTCTTCTCCGATTACCCTCCTACTGCCATTGACGCGCAGGTCTTCACACCCTTGTCTTCACTCGCATTCTTCGTCCGGCTTGGTGACTGAGAGACAGTTTCTACCTATGCTAGTGTGCATTTTGCCGATGATGATAAGTGAGGTGGACCGGTTTGGACTGGATCAGGAACCCACGTGGCATCAATCAAAAGCTAAGTTATAACTGTGGGATCAAAAATCACAAGGAACTTTTCATGGCATATTTCTCAAGAACAATGACAAGCATATATATTTAATTGCCGAGTAGAATAGACTTCGCGCTCGTGTATTGATTATCTTGTTAATTGTTAAATCTTATTAAATCTTATTTTAATTGTTAAACCCTCTTTGTAGTACATTTTTATGCATTAATAGACCTAACGTTAACACGTGGTTTGGATGGGGGCAGATTGAGCTGAATGACGTAATGAATGCATATTAATTTATAGGAATTTAACGACTCCGAGCCAGCTTTTGTACGCAAATTGTCAGTTTGTGAATCTGTTGTCTGCACTACAAGACGCATTTTTAAGTTAGTCGAATGATAATTTGGGCAACCAGTCTGTGTAGGATAGAGAGAAGGAATTAATTTAAACTATCATTTTTAAAGTCCTTAAAAATCCTAGGCAGGGTCTATAAAGAAATACTGGAAACGTAACAGTATACAATTGATGAAATATGCATAAGTAAATCTTCGTGAAATATTAAGTAGTGTAGCAGATAGTTAGATAGATAGACAAAAAGATAAAGAGAGAGAGAGAGAGAGAGAGAGAGAGAGAGAGAGAGAGAGAGAGAGAGGAGAGAGAGAGAGAGAGAGAGAGAGAGACATGCAGCTCGCTAGCTAGCTACGATAAATAGATAGATATGTAGTATGAAAAATATTTGCCTTGAATCTGGAAATTACACCTGCTCAATTTTTCAATGATGTTGTAAGACCCTTGCCAGGATTCTTCTAACTTATTTCTCTGAAGCGGTAACAGCAACAACATCCACATACTGATTTCTATGTTAGATGTTTTCGTCTTACGATTGTGCAGACATATTTGTCTGGCTTTACTCTCGTGCACATACTGGGCTGCTGTTTGAAATGAAGTGTCTATATGGTTAGCATGTTCAAGCACAAGCTTGTATATACAAGCAATATCGCAGTGTGTGTTGCTGGGATTAAGTCATATGTTGTTCTGTACATAAGGACAGAGGGAGCGTGTCTTCCGGAACTACATATATACACTTAGCTAAGTACTAAAACTCATAACTGTTATGACAATATTGATATCGTACGTTTGTTATTTGCAGGGTCAATATCACGACAGTCGCATTCCTTTGAGGTATTTGCTATGTATAGTATTTTGCTTATATTTATTCATTTTTCATTGTAACTTTGCCTTACACATTTCCATCCAAACAGGCAAGTTACAATGACGTGTGTTACTATTATCCAGGTTTTATTACTTATTTATTGTTCACTTCCAGTGATTTCAGCAATGTATTGATATATAAAAGACCCAGACCTTGTGCTGCTTAGTAAACTGCAGAGGTCATCCCTCACATAAAAGAATTATATTGCATCAGTTTGTGAGAACAATCTGATTAACTTAATGAATCGCAAAGTAGACATTCACAGTTTTGCTTATTTATTACCATAAAAGATTTTTAAAAAATCGCCACTAGATAAATGAGGTTTGGTACTCTCCATAAACCTTTTCTTTAATGCAAATTGCTTTTATATGTGTTTTTGTAAATCCTGTTGGAAAAGTTAGTAGTAATAGTAGTAGTAGTATTAGCAGTAGGATGATGATGATGATGATGATGATGATGATGATGATGATGATGATGCATATGTATGTATTCTTAACAATGCATACTCTATGACTGTACTTTCCGAGATCTGGTTATTATAGATCTTTCAATTGTCACAACTTTCTCAATATTCTTCTCAAGAAGGAAGATAATTAAATTAAAAGAAGAAAACTGATACCCTTCTCCTCATTGTATGTGTAATTGATATACGAATTTTTACTGAAATGTGTCATTGATATACGAATTTTTACTGAAATGTGTCATTGATATACGAATTTTTACTGAAATGTGTCATTGATATACGAATTTTTACTGAAATGCAGACATTTTCATGACAGTTACTCCTTTCAGCTAGCACTTCCGGTACATGTATGACATATATATAAAGAAATGCATATACTTGTATGCACCCATAGATAATAACATGTACGTTTATTCACATTGGAACTCTGCTTATCTTCATCTGAATTATGTATGATGAACTTTGATATTTATTATGATGTAATTAAAATGAGATAAAAAGAAGCCAGTTACTTATGTAATTGGTAAACTAAAAGTGCTTTCAAACGAAATTTCTATACTCATAGACCAGTGAGATGCGTGCAAAAAAATTCACTATATACTACAACTGAAAATATACTTTTTTTTTTATTGAACTCTTTGAATAATTACTGTCATGAAACGTATATTTCATTAGTGTACAATTTTAAATTTGATATTAATGATAAATGCAAAGTGTGAATGTGTCCAAAGTCGAAGTGCAGACTCTGAGGGGGAGGGAAGGGGGAACGCGTGGGTGTATAGACAACATAAAGTACAAATAGAAGTATGGGGAAAGGAATGCGTGAAAAACTAATTATCTAATTAAGTGCTTTGTGCCAGGCTCTCACAACTAGAAGTATGATGGTGAGAGAAATTCTAAATTTGTAGTTGGGAGTTGGGGTTGGATCGAATGCATATAAACTTTTCACAATGGTGGAATCAGTACACCCACTAACATAGATGGAAGGGGGTGTCCCTTAGCAGTTTTATATACCCTTTCTGAAGGTAAATGAGTGACTGTGAATGAATGAAAGTAGGATTTAAATTATATTCTTTATATTGAATTTTGTTGTATTTTAATGACTAATTTTAAATGGTAAACGTAATTAGTCTGGAGACGAAACTTAGGGCCAGTCATAATTCTATATTTCAGTGTTCCAGCGTGCAGTGGTCCACCCTTGTGTGAAAAGGAAACCACGTTGAGGTGTACTGTGAGCAGCCAGAACTTCAGTTCAACATAATAACACACACGTTGAATTAATTGTTAATTGTTGTAGCCCTGGTCTTCCAAATGAACCCTTTTCGTCTATAAACATTGTACTCCAAAGATAGGAAATAATATAGATTATTCGAAAGATTGAAAACTGTAAATCCGATTATTGAAGAAAAACTATTGTGATGTTACCGAATCCTGCATTATATCTTTTAAAATGATTATTTATAATTAAACTTTACTGTTAATTGTTCTCCACTCTTAAGCATCACTGCTAATGTAGCTCCTTTATGTAAATGTAAATATAGCGATACTAAATCAGCATCGTAATGCAGTATCTATTGTAACATTTGCATCATTGTTGTGTACGGTATATATTTTATATGCAGTTTATCTGCTGGGAGCTGAAAAACTAAAATTCTGATCTATGTAACAGGGCCGTCACCCCATAAAATCCATGTCACAAATTGTCTCGTCGCTGATGGAATAGAACACAGGCTAAAAATGCATGTGATCTATTCGCATAAATACTCCTCACCAGATATTATATGACACAATGACTAATTTTATTTTAAATTAAAATAATTCTTAAACTCTATTTGGTTTTGAAATAAAAGAATAGAAAACAGAATACTATATTTTTCTATTTTACGTATTGTGTTTTTAGAGTAAAATTAACATTTTAATTTTGTGTTGCATACATTTAAAAGGACACTGAAGCAACAAAATGAATAACCAACGGTTTGCACACACATTCCCATTGGACCATATCATTACTACTAGTGGGGATAATTCGATATAGTTCTTACATTATTACAGATCTAACTGCTTTACAACAGTTACTATTACAATACACAACAATGTATTTTTACAAATTACTAAAGTCTAAGAAAATGAAAGATATGTAACAACATGATTAATCGAAGTGCAGAACAAGATGTAAAACAAATATTTTTAAAGCAAGAACGATTAATAAAATGTATTTACAAATGACATTGTTAATTTTTTGTTCATACCTTCTTGAGTAGGTTCGAAGTAGGACTCATTATAAGTTGCTCCAAGACCTGCATTTATGTACAGGAGCAACAAAATGTGGACCTCCAGATGCATGTCACACTCTTTTTATCAGCGAAGAATAATTTGAGTTCTTTATGCAAAGAGAAAATAAGGTGCAAAGAATAATTTGAGTTCTGTATGCAAAGAGAACATAAGGTGCAAAGAATAATTTGAGTTATTTATGCAAAGAGAACTTAAGGTGCAAAGAATAATTTGAGTTCTTTATGCAAAGAGAACATAAGGTGCAAATAATAATTTGAGTTCTTTATGCAAAGAGAACATAAGGCGCAAAGAAAATTTGAGTTCTTTATGCAACAGGTGCAAAGAATAAATAAGTTTTTAAACACAAAATGTTTCTGTTAACTGGAAATGTATAACCGTAAGAGGGTTGTCTCTTATGTAATCTTGTATCCGGCTCTTGTCAGAATGGAACGTAACATATAAGACAATGAGAAAATGGTAGAGATATGCAAAGAAAACTAAATCTGTTATAGGCAATAATTTTCATACTGATATTAACTGAAATACAAATTGATGTTGTGACGGAAACAATTACATGTAGATTTTGTGCTACATATCCTATGTGCAATCAGATCGTGTATTCTGATCTTTGGTTAGCAAATTCACATGTCTTCACGAATCAGATTTCAGAAAATGATGTATAATAACACAGTTCTCTATATTTCATTCCTTTTCATTAGAATTGTATTGGCTATAAAGAAAATATAATGGAGTTATTTCACGAAACTAAAAGTGTCTCAAATCATCTAGACCACAATGCATACTCTTACTAAAATGCTTGCGAATCATAATGCAAATCCTTGGCTAGAGAATTGTATTGAACTGAGTATTACATTAATAAGGGATGTTGCCCCCCCCCCCCCGAAAGAGCGTTTTATAAAGGCATAATAAAATGTATAATTTATAAAGCAATTGTTCACAACTTAGTCTGTACATATTTGGAGAAGTTAAATCTTTCTTTAATCTATTTTTAGCGAGCCTCAATCCACCCAATTTTTCTTCAACATATAGTTATCAATATGTATAAGAAGGTCAATACATTTATTAAATCAACAAACAAATATACAAATAGCAATTACAATGAAGACGATTACTTGACTTCAATATTTCCATGAAACCACATTCAAATAATTTTAATACCTATATAGTTTTATATCCTGACACATATTTCCACAGATTAGTGGTAATACAAATCACAGGATAGTATTTTTATAAGAGAAAAAAACTGGAGTTATTAGAGTGCCATAATAATTTTGTAGGTAACCTTGTCTATGTAAAGCCACAATAGTCTTTTGGCACACTTTTCATAATAAGTCACAAGTTTACTGCTCACGTTATTATTTTCAATTCCACGTGTTTCCCTTGCACATTGCAGAACACTTATGAGCCACTATTCTCTGGGGGCTATCTGGTGCTCTATCCTATTAGCTCCCTCAAGCAGAACAGCAATTGTAGCAATTTCCAGCAACTTCCTTGTACCAGAAATTCCACAATGTAGCCAGCATAATTTGCCACCATACATCAACGGAGTGCAGTTTATTTCGTACACTTGTATTTCTTGTTTTACCATGGTCATAGCTGTTTATAAATCAGTAAACTGAGAGATTCAGGTAAAACAAGACATGGCTGCTTGTTTCCTGTAAAATGTAATCAGAGAACAAACACTAAGTTTCAATTTTATTCATCTCTAACTCCATTCTTTCTTCTTTTATAGTCTCAATTTACTTTCCTGCAAAAACATTTATTAGCCAGATATACGCATGCAGCCTAATAAATACAACATATCTGTATTATGAATGTATTCACTTGAAACAATGTCAAGTGTTTAGCATACTACATGCGAGCATCTTACTACACAATTTGTAGGAATAATAGTCTTCTTACATAACACATATCTACGTAGAACGCAAGTATAACATATCAATAGTGAAATGCTTGAAATATTTCTGAGTTCATTCTCTTTCAATCAGCCAGTTAGCTCACCATTAAGCTAACGGCCACTTCATGATCGGACCTCTTGCCACTACAAATTCAAAGTGATTAGACAGTAGATTTCTTTATAGCTTGCAGACTTTTGATCTCAGCCTATTGACTGGTCTCGTTCTTATAAATCTTAACCGTTGGATAATAAAAAAAACAACTATTCATCCAGCTGGAAATGGTTTTGATTGCATCAGTAATTTTTTAGCCTATCCTCCACCTGAGTTATTTACTTCCAAATCTGCCAGTTAAAATTATCAGCACATTCAGTGCCCAAGTCGTGTCACTTTCACATTTAACAATTTATACAACAATTACGTTTAGAAATAGGGATAGGCATATTTACTTTGCCATACAAAGTATTAGTGGAATAGAGAGGCCAACGTATTGACTAAAGTGTCTGATGCAACAATTAACTAGACTTATGGCCTTAATTGGTCTGCTCACAGAAGCTCTGTGTATTTAGACAATCGTAAATACATTAAGATTTTCTTAAATGACTGCACAATAAAAGTGTTTTCAATAAATTAGCCTTGCAAATTAAGTACAATTCTAGTTAAGAGTTCATCTATTATTCAGTGATTTACATCGTGAGTACTGTTTAGCCTTCAGTTTCGCAGTTACACGCCCTGTGTATTGTGTAAGAAAAAATAATTTTTCAATATATTCATTGAAGAAAACGTTAGCAATTTACCACAGATAGATGTCTTAGACATCTGTAAATGGACACAATCAAACTTTATATGTAAAGCTAATACTAATCTAATATGCAATTTTAATTAAAATATTCATCAAGCCTCTCGTTCCATCAACATGCGCTCCTTAAAGGAAGAGTGTCACCCTCAACAAATCTCGGGTACTTTCGCCGGTCCACAAAATCAATGTTACGAAAACAGATCTAAAGCCTTAACAAGTCTCCAGGCTACATACAAAACATAAAATGTTTACTTTTGTTTTATAGCTGAATGGCCTACAATCAAAATACTTAGTTTCTTCCAAGAACAGATTGCGCATTATTTAATCTCTTGCTTAGTCTTTCTAATTTAAATGTCTAGTTTGATTTTTAAACAATAAAATCAGTTTGATCTACACTTTACAAATCATATATAATATTTAAAAAAAATCGAGAGGAACTAAAATGATGCAACAATCATGATTTTTTTTTTACACAGAGAGGTAATTCACAAACAACAGTATTTAAAATAATAAAAGATACCTTTTCGTAAACTTCAAACTGTAGATTCTACCCAGCTCAAGAACCATGAACGCTGTCTGGCTGATTAACCGTGCACATTTATACTATTTTCTCTTTCTCTCTGGGCGGAGTTTAGTCCTGCCTGGCTTTAGTGGGCGAGGCTCACTAGTAAGCGAGTTATTTTTCTTTAGCAGAATGTATGTGAGTGACAGTGGGGAGGGGGTTCAAAGCTGAGGGAAATTGGGGGTGGGTGGGTGGTGAGAGTAGTGGAAGGATGTGAAAATGAATTCAATTAAATGGGTATTATAAAATATTTGTGTTTCAAACTGCATTGCATTGTTCAGATCAGTTAGTTCGTCACTTTTCACTATATCAACTGCTGAGTTTATTTCAATGTAAAAAGTTTCAGATTACAGTCATACAACATGAATGAAATAGTTTAATTTCCAGACTATTAGAAAGACTGATATAGAATCTATCTATCTATCTATCTATCTATCTATCTATCTATCTATCTATCTATCTATCTATCTATCTATCTATCTATCTATCTATCTATCTATCTAAAAGTGTGCGAACATCTTCTCTATATTGATATATGCGACCCTCTTCTATATATTGATGTATGCGACCCTCTTGTAAATATTGTAAATAATGTTCTCGTTTTTTTTTATTGAAAAGCTTTCATTCATCATTCCGCCATCGACGGCCTAACCAAATAAATGAAAGAATGCATACTCGAGCAACAGCTAGTGCAGTGAACACCATTTATAAACCCTTGTCAGTGAACACCACTTATAAACCCTTGTCAGTGATCACCACTTATAAACCTTTGTCAGTGAACGCCTCTTATAGACCATTGTAAGTGAACACCACTTGTAAACCCTTGTCAGTGAACACCACTTATAAACCCTTGTCAGTGAATACCACTTTTAGACCCTTGTCAGTGAATACCACTTTTAGACCCTTGTCAGGGCTTGAGGAAAAAATAACCTTACCTCTCACACCCTTGACATTTTCAGGGCCGGGTGAGCAAGAAGAAACTGATGATCATTTCAGGACTAAGCAGGATAAATTCTGGCTTGAACATGGCAAAAGTTACGATCTATGGCTATCACCTCAATGCTTTAGCATCAGAACCAACAACAGAATATTTGATAATTCATACAACTACCTCCTCTCTTAAATATTTTTTAAAACCAAAAAATGACCATGCCATACGTTCTGCAGTGAGAATAAGCGAGATTTTGAAGAAACAATTCACCCAGAATATCAAAATGACAACAACAGATATGGAGACACAAACAACACCTACCAGGTAGTGTGAGAAAAATGCAATAGTCAGATCGTATGGAAAGTACCACCATCAACAAAAGTTCACTCGACACAGACTACAAACCAGGAAAACAAAACAGGCTTTTCCCTCAACATCATCTACAAAGACTGAGGAAAAGAAAAGCCAAACACCGACTACAACAGAGGAGAAAGAAATACAGACAGCCTCAGCGAAGAAAGAGTATAATAAGAAACGACAGAAAATAGCCAATACTCAGAACAAAGCCATCGAGATGTAAGAAAACATTTCAACCGAAACAGTTTACACCAGGGAACCAGACTTACAGACACCGCTCTGGACGAGATTTCAAGGGTTTCTAGACCCCCTCCCTTCTCACCCTTACCAGTGACGCCGACTATAGCATCATCAACGATGACAACATAAAAAACAGAAGGTCAGGCCAACAACAACAGCAACAACAGAACAGGGCCAAAAAAGTAAAAGACGGCGCCCACCACAGCACACCCGGAAGCAACAACAGCGCCAAGAGCACCCATAATAGCATCAACAGCGCCAACAAAAACGGCCCCAACAGCGACGCAGATATCACCAACAACAGCGTCGAAATGGCAGTACTATGAGCTTCAGTATCTGCAATGGCGACTTTTTAACCACCCTATTGAGGACATGATTCATCTGATGCTCGACTATCTTTACTGGCTGCCAGAGTGCATCCCAACGGACACCGGAGATAGCCACAGCATCAGCGATAGTAACAACAACAACACCAGTGACGAGGTATGGGGTGGTGGGTGAACATCCCGGGCGCAGGTATACACTAGGTATAGACCTGGTGTGTCACTAGCCTGGGTTCTCTCAGCTCCCCTCTCACCCGCCCTCCCACTTCACTATCAGAAAAAAACCATCCACAATAACTTATCGAATTAGATTCCGCCTTTGCGGTCCAGACATGTTTGCAACATGCAGTATCGCCCTTCCCTCCCCACCGCACCCCCGACCTTCTCCCAGCGAGAAAGCCTTAAGCGCCTCCTATATTCATTACAATCTTCTCGCCTCAAACCTTTTTTGCTGTGTGACGATAACATCGCTGTTTGATGAAATACACCTGTATAGAGCTGACTATTCCATCTTTCCGCCCTGTGGTCGATGAGGTAAAAGAAAAACAAAAAACCCCATCACAACTCGTAGCAGTTTTATAGGCAGAGTCTAATGGCGTCAATAAATTTTTTTCTGACACATCTTGTGTCAGCAATTAATAGAGGTGATTGTTCGTGACATTCATGATGAACATTAAAACTACCGTTACACTTTTACTCTCATTCCCATCAACTGTTTGACAAAAGTAGAACATCGTAAAAATCACAATCCTCTTTTTTTAAATTTTAACCGCATTTTAAAATGTATTTCTTTCCCTTCCTCCCCACCCAACAACCCCCCAATTCGGTGAGGATTGTTTGTATTGTTTCAGATGCTGCGACTATTATCAAGATTATTAACATTCATCTCAGTTTAAAATATGCGTACATATTATGTAGTATATGTACCTTCCTAATTATTTTTGGTTCAAATATGCACATCGTATAAATAATTATTATTTATATTATATATAAAAGATCACATGTTGCTAATTTATGTTCCTTCACGTGTATGAAAACGTTGTTTACAAGACTTCCTTGGCCACTAATTTATTTTCTTTGTAATACTGGGTTTAACACAACATGTTAGTTTGTTCAATAATCTATCAGCATGAATATTAAGGGTTTAATTAAGATTTATCTTGATTTTATTTTCGAGTCATAACCACCTTTTCGTTTAATCAATATATCTGTGTATCTGCGCATGTGCCTGTTTCAATCCCTCTCTGATGTACCTAAGTGATTGCGTATGTTATGTGCAGGTATGTATGTATGTGTGTATGTATGTATGTACATGAATGTGTTCGTATTTGTTGATTTTATTTACAATTATGCAACCTAAGTTATTAGGTTTATTTTAAAGCAGTTTAACATGAAATACAAAGGCATAAATAGCTTGACAATTGAGCGACATTACGGCTGACTTAAAAAATAATGAACTACCATTTGCACGTATCTAAGTAAATACCTGTGCATTTAAATATAAGTAATAAAGAACGTGTCACCTTTAACAAAGTTCAAAGTAACAGGTTAATTGCTCGCAAACCGGATCTTTGTGAGATGTGATTTACTGTTGAGTAAAGGGATTCACGATTTCACGATCACCTGAAGTATTCAATACCTACTCTTCAAGGTCTTCACAAAAAGTTTGAAATTTTATATATGTAGCCACCGTGAGTTCAATATCTTATTGTGTGTGTGTGTGTGTGTGTGTGTGTGTGTGTGTGTGTGTGTGTCTGTTCACTGTGACCTGCCAAATGCATAGCCCATCCCTCAATTCCGACCTCCTGGATGAAGTGTAGGGGGCGCTTCCGGCTTCCGCCGCTTTCGCGCTAGTTCCGACCTCCGGCACTGACGACTAGATTTATAGCATGAGGTCGGAGAGTCCACTTTTCAGCCACGTAGTACTTTGTGTTAGCTGATGTATGGTGCAAGAATAATATAAATATACCTTTATCAGTAAATGTTGCTTTATGTACTCTTTATTTGTATTAGAAGTTTGTATATTTAGGAAACAAATAGTTTACATTTTTAGTTGACGTATGTTTATATGACGAATGATGCTGTTTTATTTGTGTAGTTTGTGATTTGTGTGTGAGAGAATGCTTTCCTATAGCCACCCCCACCCCCAACATACACTTTATTTTAGGTCTAACACTTTAGATTATATATTAGGAATTAGTTATGTATTTAAACATAATCATGGTCATTTATTACATAGCTCTTAGGCACTTAGCTATAAATGATATTAGATAAACTATTTTTAAAGGTCTTTTTCTTACTGATTGCCCCTCATGTTGTTAGGAGTGTTATAGTGAGCACATCCGGTGTGTGTAAGGGGAGTAAGCATCGCTCGCTTTAATCACTACGTCTGCGTCTACATAAACCATGCAAGTCCATGAGCCTGCCCTGTATGGTGTCTACATGAAATAAAGACAATGTAACAACAACAAAGCTTGCTGTTATTTCTGTTGCTGTTGCTGTCATCCATCATCATCACTAGTCCACTCATCATTGTCCACATTATGACCCGACCTACCATTCTTGGACTATCAGAACGTGTATCACGCTGTCTTTGAAAAAGTCGTTCAGTATGATTTGGAATAATCGTGCCTTTTAAAAATTTTTTTGCAGTACATAATTTAAAAATAAAATTTGTTAGATAGTTTTAATGATTGACATATGTGTTAAGGAGTTGGGGACACAGGGGATCGAGTTAAGGAAATAAAGGTGATATTGACTCTTGTTCAGGGTTGTGTAGTGAACGACCGTCATAAGTATTTCATATTCAAGTCTGCATGTCTAATAAATATTAGGTTTCCTTAAATTGTAACATCACCGTTGCTATTGCAAAATAAATTATTATTATAATTCTAACATAAAAACACTATTTGTTGTATTTTCGGGTGGCTAACGATCTAGAAAACAGCAGTAAACTCTCAGCACTGAGGAAGCAGCAGATAGATATTAAACTTTGGCGCATTCATTCTTATTATAACTATTGCAATATTCTTCTGCGCTGTTTGAAGCACACTGATATTTGTGTTGCCTAATTTACGTGTATTTAAAATAAAATAAATATTCTGCATTCCATAGAAATCGTAGTTTTATCACTGCATAATTATTGTCAATGCAATATATAAATACGGAACACCCTGTGGACAGAATTATACATAGATATACATTGCATGTATACAAAAACAATCATAAATATGTACATTTATAGACACATATTCACATATTCGAATATATATTTATATATACACAGATACCCATATGCAAACATTACAAAACAGGGAACCCATTTCTATAGCAATAATAGCAACAATAAGAGCAACAATAATAGCAATGTTAAGAGCAACAATAATAGCAACGATAATGGCAACAATAATAGCAACAATAATAGCAACAAATTCATCCTTAAATATCCTAAAGACATTTGAATCGCATTGAGAGCAGTTTTAAAGTGACAACATTTCTTGAATAATCTATATTTTGTGAACGATAGAGTAGTGACAAGAAGGTGAATACGTCTTAAAACAAACATTGATAAACGTTAGTATCCATGCAGAGAGATTTAAAAAATGTTAATGGTACATCAATCGCTGTTTGAAATATGCCAGCCAAATCACTTCTACTGCACGTCAACCAAGTTCACAATACGTCAGCTTCTTTTAAAGTGCGAAAAACACTTTTAAAGAACGCCGACCATTTTGAAAAATATCTCTGAAAAAAACCTCGAAATATTTGAATTCGTATAGCATGTTCCATGGTTCCTATAAAATGTTGGAAGAAACACACACATACACATATACCCAAACAAACAAACACAAACGCACAACACACAAAACAACTGCTATAATTGAAATATTTAAATAATTTACAATACATCTACTATTACACTTTTCACCCTTTGGCATGCATACTGTTGTATTCTTGTGTAATTTCGTTCTTTGTGCTCATACTACGCCAAAACACAAATGTATGTCTACTCAATGGAGACTGAGTCCTGTTAATGACTTCAGACATCACCTGCTGGAGAAGAATTCCGTTCTATAGATGTTCCCGAGAGTTAACAGCTTTTTGCACTACGGCAATTTTTTTTTCACAAGCTGCATGGTACATGAAGAGGTTGGAGCTGGAGGTAAGAAATTAGTCATTAGTGACAATAATTACAAAATATTATCATCATCACCATAACAACAACAACAATAATAAATACTACTACTACTACTACTACTACTACTACTACTACTACTGCTACTACTGCTACTACTACTACTACTACTACTACTACTGCTGCTGCTACTACTACTACTATTACTACTACTACTACTAGTGTCGTTCAAAACCGCGTTATCTATAATGTCATCAAAGTTTACAGCACTAACAATTCTACAAACATATACAGTAACACACGATACAAAATAATCATGTTGTATACAGTAACTCACAATGAACGCACACAACACATCATACACACATCTATAGTAACACTTACAAAACTAAATCGGTAGACCAAATATTATATAAAGAAAAATAAAAAGAAAGTGTCATGAAAAGACTCGATTCTGAAGGCGAGAAATACATTTTTAAAAGTTTTTTCAGAACGATTTTGGGCGTGACTTTTGTTCTCAAGGTAGTTCATTTCACGTGGCAAGGCTCTGACAGGAGAGAAAGCTGACAATTTTTCTTTTTCGAAATGGATACACTAAGGATAAGATTGTTTGCTGAAGTAGTTAGGTCCTTAAACAGTAATACAAATGATGATTGTTTATTGCGCTAGGTACGTCCTTAAACAGTAATACAAATGATGATTGTTTATTGCGCTAGTTACGTCCTTAAACAGTAATACAAATGATGATTGTTTATTGCGCTAGTTACGTCCTTAAACAGTAATACAAATGATGATTGTTTATTGCGCTAGTTACGTCCTTAAACAGTAATACAAATGATGATTGTTTATTGCGCTAGTTACGTCCTTAAACAGTAATACAAATGATGATTGTTTATTGCGCTAGTTACGTCCTTAAACACTAATGCAAATGATGAGTGTTTGCAACAGTAATACAAATGACGGTTGTTTGCTGAGATAGTTATGTCCTTAAACAGTAATACAAATGATTTTTTGTTGCTCTAGTTGCGTCCTTAAACATTTATACAAATGACGGTTGTTTGCTGAGCTAGGTACGTCCTTAAACAGTAATACAAATGATGACTGTTTGTTGCGCTAATTACGTCCTTAAACAGTAATACATATGACGGTTGTGTACTAAGCTAGTTAATCCTTAAATAGAAGTACAAATGATCATTGTTTGTTGCGCTAATTACGTCCTTAGTAATGCAAATGGACGATTGTTTGTGCGCTAATTACGTCGTTAGACAGTAATGCAAATGGACGATTGTTTGTTGCGCTAATTACGTCCTTAGACAGTAAAGCAAATGGACGATTGTTTGTTGCGCTAATTACGTCCTTAGTAATGCAAATGGACGATTGTTTGTTGCGCTAATTACGTCCTTAGTAATGCATATGGACGATTGTTTGTTGCGCTAATTACGTCCTTAGACAGTAATGCAAATGGATGATTGTTTGCTGAGCTAGTTACGTCTTTAAAACTAATACGAATGATGATTGTTCATCTAATCACATCTTTATACATTAATAAAGATGTTCTTTGCTCAGCAGTCTCATCATTACATAATTAATAAAATTGATATATACTGTAGAAATACACAGATTAATTTTACCATAGCATTCTGGGAAGATGAAGAATGGAAGTATGTGTCCCTCCATTGAACGGAGCATATTAGATCGATCATAGGTACGATCAAAATAATTTTATGTACCCAGAAATAAACGATGAATTAAAGGTAAATATTGGTTGCTTTTATTAAATGTTTAAGTCATATACAGTCCGTGTTTTGTACGCTATCATAGTTATTGAAGTTTATGTTTGAGTTTGTCAACATTGAAATGATAATAACTTTGATTATATATATGATAATGTAATAAAGAGAAGACACTGTGTACAACCCCAAGGAGTAAGGATTGACAAAAGTTAGTAAAAAATTAAAGGAAATTATCTATGTAGATTGATCAGGCCAGCCATACCTACAGTACATACACTAATGTTGAACTTTCACTAAACAGTGCTTGTACAATTAAAATAGTTTCGGCTTTCTTACATTTTAAAAATAAACTATATTTAGATTGTTGAAATAAAGGGGAACAAAACTGCGACAATTCAATTAGGCCGTTCCAATAATAAATAACTAGGGGGGGGGGGTGTCATTAAGCCGGACTGGAATACCAGCTAGTCCGTATCTGGCCTAAAGGCCGGACTTTGCCGACCCCTGCACTAGAACGTCACACAGCGGACGTGCTGGCAAGACTGCAGAGTGACGTTAGATTTCGGAACAAATCACATCCCACACGGCAGCCCAATCTCCTTCAAAGCCTCGGTGACGTCACAGTTCTCTTTCTTGTGGACTGTAAATGTCAATACAGTTTTCTGTTATTGTGCACAAGTATCTTTAAATTTCAGTACTAAAGGAAATGTTTACTTGTCCTTGTTGTTCCTTTACCCAAAAAACCACATCCAACAGTTGTGCAATTAGCTTTCCTGAAATGACTGACTGCAAAGTGAGGTGAAATACATTAAACTTTCTAATCGCATGAATAGAAAGAATGATTCTAAGTGTTGTATTTGAGTTGTCTTTCTTCCTTTTACAGACTATAAAGGTAGCAGAAATGAGTTAAATGAATATTGCTACCACTGGATGTTCTGACTAGGCCTAATGTTTCAAATTACAACTTCACTGGATAACTAACTTATGTGATTGAAACGAACGTGTCTATAAGACTGGGTAACTATATTATGAGATTGACACTTTATCTAGATATATTAATATTTAATATATATATAATCAAGAGAGAAGACGTTATAGTTTGTGTTTTCTGTAATATTGCTCACATTTATTCCAATCAAATATTTATTATGTTTTGCTCACTGCGATATTTATTCAAACTGGAGTGAACACATTTCAAAAATACATTACAATTCATGAAATTGCCATTCATTTTATTGTACAAAACTTAAAATATTATATTTAATACATTGTGAAATATTATAAAAGGCGGATTAGCCCATGTACTACAATTTTATGCTTTTAAAATTGCATGCATTGCTGAGGAATTATATTCTTGTAAATTCATCTCTTCGTTATGATTCATTGACTGCACGCGACTCATATTGTTCCATCCATGATCTTTGTCATTTTGCAGTCAAAGGTAGTCACCTGAAGTGCCTCATTGTTACAGGTATTCCTGTGTCATTTTGCAGTGAAAGAACGATCTTAATCTTAAGCACACACACCGCCCCACCCACCTCCAATGATTTCATAGTTCACGAATGTCAAAGTCAAGGCTTGGGGACAATAAATTTAACACAATGATTTTCTCAGTAAGCGTGCTGTCAACCTGAGCGACATTTTGTCTCGTAAAACTCGCACAGGATTCAACACCATCGCTGTTATAGACATATAAAATGACGACAATTTTCTCAACTGTTGGGACTGCGGTCAACTGATGTGGGTTTGAACGTAAAAATAATTTTGAAAGTAGCACCATCTGTTTCAAGTTTCGTAAAGTAAAATGCATTGTGAGAAGTCATACATTTAGCTGCCTAAGTTAAAATCGGGAAACAGCCAGCAAATCCTTGAGAAGTCAGACTTGCAGTTTCGGGATGCATTTTCTCAGAAGCGCCAAGGGTTCATAAAAACAGATTCAAATAACCCCTCTCTCCTTTAGAGAAAGTTACAGATTGATACTTTCAACTGCGATTTAACCAATACAAGTATATCAAATTTTGAGAATATACAAGAATATTCGCTATTATTATAAATAAAAAGTGTTTTCGTCTTCTAAATAAAATTAGAATAAAGGAAAAATATGGCTACCGATTATCGCAAAGCCCATTTGTTTAATTTTTTTTTCCCGCTGACTTTCCTCCAGAGGATGCAGTAAGCCTTTTATCAGAGATATTCTCAGCTTTGGAGGGCCTCTGGACAAAACTTCCTCTCCTCAATTGTTTCTGGAGAGGGCGGTGGTGGTGGTTGTGTGTGAGTCGGTGCATGTCTTGGTGTTGATCACTGTCAGCAGTTATAATTAGATATACAAGCGAAAATGAATTGTTTACTGTTGCTATGAAATGTTTAAAATGAGACTGTTTTGTCAAAAATAATATTGAGGAACAATACCTATCTTCAGCCATTACTCTGAATCTTGTTCGGGAATAAACACCCCCACCCCACACACCCCACCCATAGAGACTAACAGACGTGACGCCTCTTTGAAACACCTGAACACAGCGTCAAAGCTGTCAAATAATTTTCTCAAAATGACGTCATTTCAGGATTTGCAATATTTATTATTTTGCCACAGGACGTGATAATATGTCTAATGTAATTATTTTCTTTTCTATTCGTCCCATTACAGCAAGGGACACAACTCGTGAAAGATGTCTGATTCGACCCTAAGAGTTATTAGATCGTGAGAATGTTATTCGTAATTAAAGGAATATTTCAAGTCGATGCTATTTCTTTGTCACACGGAGCGTTACAGTTTGACGGAATATAACTGAAGAGACTAAAAGAATACCATGTCGATCTTATTTCCTGTTTGAGATTTGGTTTCGTAAGCAGTGTTTCAATTCCAAACTCGTCGATTACATATTATGAAGAATGGGTTGGATGGATTTACCTCTCTACATTATATTTTGGGAAAACGACCAACTTGAATTCAGGGCGTGAGATATGAAGAGATTGGATTTTATTGCAGGGTTTGCAAAATAGCAATGCAAAAGTGAGACGTGTACACGGAAAGAGAAAGACTGAAACAGAGTTAGAATAAGCAGGGAGACGAGAGAGAGAGAGAGAGAGAGAGAGAGAGAGAGAGAGAGAGAGAGAGAGAGAGAGAGAGAGAGAGAGAGAGAGAGAGAGAGAGAGAGAGAGAGAGAGAGAGAGAGAGAAATCAGGAGAGAGAAATTGAAAAACTCGGAATGACAGAAAGAGATGGAGATGAAGCGACAAATAGAAGATGAAGCAGAGAAAAGGGGGAGATGACGTAAGAGATAAGAGTGACTGAGTGAGAGATGAAACAATTATATGTCAGAAAATAATAATAATATATTTTTTTTTAAATTGTAAAATAATTGTTTTCAACAATTCATAGACAAGGTTGTTAATGAGTTTATTAAATTTTGTCAAAGTTTCTATTACAATAAAATATGCAATTTTTAATTCTAACAGCTGCTTGCAAATTAAAACGAAAACAACGTGCGTCAGCATCTTTGTCACCGCCATTTTGTCACCACTTACGAATCTGTAAAAGTCAAATAAATATGAAAGAAATAAATATATTAAATACGTGGATTAGGACAAAATATCTCAAATAAAAAAGCAATTGTTATATATTAGATTCATTAATATAAACTTATGTTCCTAGTGTTTGTTTTCTTAATGCTTTTAAAGGACAATATGAAAAATTGTAGCGTTAATGAATTTCCACTATGCTTTCATTTCAGTGTGGACATGAAATGGTACCGAATCCAAATAGAATGTAAGTAATTTTCTATAATATAAGAATATAAAATAGAATTTTAAAATAAATATATATATTATATACCGTTAATAAAGAGAAGAAACGAACTTAATTAAAATGTGAATGGAAAATAAGACTGAAGGGCTCTGTGAAATCGTGTACATGGTCATATTTGATTTGTTTAAACAATATTGTCAAATCTGAGTGATCTAGTCTTCAGTGTGAACTCTGATATATAGTGTGAACAATATAGACTACATTGTCAAATCTGATTACTCTAGTCTTCCTTGTCGACTCCCGCGTTGTCTACATTATCAAATCCGATTGGTCTAGTCTACAATGTCAAATATGACTGCTCTACTCTTCATTGTGAACTCTGGTGTAGACTATACTGTCAAGTCTAATTGGTCTAGTCTACATTGTGAACTAGTATATTCTACATTGACAAATCAGATTGGTCTAGTCTACATTTTGATCACATTTCATAATTAGAATTAATTTAAATCATGGAATCTGTTTAATCGTGCAAAATGCCATATTTAATCGATTTTCTTCTACGATTCTAGTCACATACTTGTTAAAATAGATTATTACAAAAAAAAAGGTAAATATTTCAACTACAAAATTTCTCAAAATTGAGTTTGATTCTAAGCGTTCTAAACTCAAGATTTATTAATGCAGACAAGATGGTCGTATTTTTTGCTTAAAGTTAATTATATATTTTATTAATAGTAAATATATATTTGAAACCGATACATTGAACAAAATATTACAAATATATATTACAAATACAAATATAATACCATTACAATTACTACTGTGAATACAATTATTGTTTCTACTATTACCCATTTTTGCTAAAACTAGTACTACTACTACTACTATTACTACTTCTACTATAACTACTACTACTTCTACTAAAACGTGGACTAAAAATAGACTAACTACTCTTACTACTACTGCTACAACTACTACTACTACTACTTCTTCTACTATAACTACTACTACCTCTACTAACTCCTTCTACCAAAACTACTACTACTACTAAAACGACGACTAATAATACAATAACTAGTTCTACTCAAACAACTATTTGTCGCCGTTGTACTCTGGAGTGACTTTGTAATAATGAATTATATCTAATATTTGTAATTAGTTGTGATACAAAACATCTACAAGTACCGATGCAGAATATGGGTCACTAGTTATATATGTATATCTGCAACTGTTACGCCGATATACTAGTACGCCGACAAGTTGACTCACGGCCACCACTCAGTTATAAGCTGAGAATAGATTTTATGAAATGGGTGTACAACAATTATGAAAATAGACGAACAGAGAACAAGATGTTATCATTAGAGTATCACTTCAGACTACGATAAGAAACGATAGAAATTACTTTTCACTAACAGATACGCGAGTAAAGAGTTAATAACAAGAATTTTAATAAAAGAAAACTTAACAATATTTAGAAAAATAAGTAAATTAGTTTATGTCCTAGTTTTCATCATAATGCCACACAGATCAAGTTCAAGCTACACTGTAGTCACGTTCTGATCACAACTTATCTGGATGTGCTGGAATGACGTATATCATGCTGGTAGACTTGCAATAGTTCATGACATCACTTGAGGAACAGATTCCAAATTCCACATTTAAATCAAAGAGATCAAGATGAACCCCCATCCACCCACCCAAAAAAGCCCTGAAGCAATTGCAAAGTCTAAGTGTCCAGTCAAATGCTCCATTAATAAGTATTAAGTTTGGCATAGGCCTCTGAAAGAAATAAAGTTTAACATGTTCAAAACAAAACATAGCATTATAATAAAATCTAATCATTCACACAATATAAACATTCTTTTACCTTATCCTTCTAATGTTTACTTCTCCACGTACAACCCCAAATAGAGAGGGACCCAGTCTCAAAAGCTAAGAGAGACAATTGGAAAAAGAGTAAAGGGTAAAATTCTCTATCACTTTTATCTCCCCTTGAAATCACACCTGTCTCTGCTAGACACAATTTCGATCCAGCAAATTACCTACTTTTACCTAGACTCCTAGAGCTAATACTATTATGACTTTGTTAACAACTTCTGACAACATCTGCCGGCACGGAAACAATGCTTCCCATTGCATACCCCAACACACACACACACACACACACACACACACACACACATATACCACATTAAACACTTGCCACGTTTACTGGCCATGGTTGCGCAAATTTAAGCAAACAAAACATTTACTCACCTAATTGACGCAAGTACCAAACAAGTGTCAGTAAATTTGCAACAATTCATGACTCATTCATACCTAACTTCACATCCATAACAAGCATTATGCAATATCCACGTCATTCGTATTATAAATAGCCTTTCAATTAAAATTGCTCATAATCAAAATCTATATAAAATATATGGGAACATTTCCCATCATATGACATTAAAATTAACTTTATATTTGTAGCATCCATTGTTTGCGATGAAAGTACACATTGTGGATTGTAAATTATATAGAAAGTGCAGTATCATTATTATGTAGTGATGATGATGATGATGATGATGACATCGATGATGATGATTTGCAAAGTAATGAAAAAATATAATAGAATGATGACTTCCCCTATACTTACCACATTTAAGGTGGTGATAAATGTCTTGGAAAAAATTTCGAGCCATCTCCACATATATATTAAGTAATGCTTTTTCCTCTTTTGTTGTGCAGCTTGCATTCCAGCAGACCTTAAGATCCCTTATTCCCCTGAAACATTTTTTTTTTTTATCACCCTTTATACCGAGGCCTTGTTGATTTGATTTGGGTTGAATGTTAGAGTAAGAGTTAGAGTAAGTAGATTTCTAATAAAGTAAAAATATTATTACCGACACTTACTCTCTAAAGCGCTACGTTGTTGGCATAATGTCACTGAGTAAACTTGACCGTTTTAATAAAAATAACAATAAGAATATCTTTTGATGAAAATCTTTGTATTTCTACATCTAGGCATAACCTCGCAAACTATTGAAAGAGACAACTCATTAAATAATGCAAAACATACCGTAACCTGTTACAAGCAGCTTAAGAGTGTAGTAAACGTTGTACAGTAATCATTTCTGGCAAACGTCGCTGTTTAATATTGTGATCTTACAGGGCATTAAAGGTCACCGATGGTAGTCACCTACTAAATACTTAATTAACTATTCAATGTGTTATGTGTGAATAAAAGCAGAAAAATGTGTCTCTACTTCAAGTGTCTTGGCTCACTCATTTCAGCTCAAGGAGTCCGTCAGGCTAGGTATCTATCTATCTATCTATCTATCTATCTATCTATCTATCTATCTATCTATCTATCTATCTATCTATCTATCTATCTATCTATCTATCTATCTATCTATCTATCTATCTATCTATCTATCTATCTATCCATCCATCCATCCATCCATCCATCCATCCATCTATCTATCTATTCCTTAGTCTTGTCGACCGTTGATGACCTGACAACCAGTCCCTCCATTCCATTCTGTTCTCTGCTAATCTCACTGTATCGCTGAACTTCAGTCCTGTCCTCTCTGAGATGTTATCCTCCATTCTTTTCCTCTGTCTTGGTCTCATTCGCCCTCCTTGCACAGTACCTTGCATGATTGTCTTGGCCACCCTCCTGATCGCGTGACATGCCTATACCATTTCATTTTGCGTTTTATTTAATGGCCAATAGCTCTTCATAAGGCCAAATGGCTTGCGTAATTCAGTTTCCCATTTCCTTATTGGTGACATGATCTCTATACGAACTGCCAAGCAACCTTCGAAAGCATCTCATTTCAGTAGATTGTATCATTTCGAGATCCGTAGATCCTCACAGGCCATGTATAATTGCAAGTAAATTAAAGATTGTCTGTTATAAATATACACATTTATATAATGTAAAATAATTAGCCTATTGATATATAATTGGTTATCGAACGCCCAACCTTGAACCTGACGGAGGCCTGCGATGTGGTGATTAATAAGTCAGCTGAACTAAATAATGTTGTATATACATTTATATATATATATATATATATATAATAATATAATATAATATAATATAATATATATATATATATATATATATATATATATATATATATATATATATATATATTATCTATATCTTTTTCATAAATATACCTACATAATAATAAAATCCAAGTTTTCCACACTATTGATTTTAAACTATTTCTTTCCATTAAAAATATTCTCTACAGAATCTCCACTATACTTGACTGGAATATAGATAATCCTATTTCATTTCCTTCTGAGAAACCATTTGAAACCATTGATAACTTTAATTTTATGCTCTCTTTATAAGGGACCTAAAACAATCTTTTTCTTCATTTGATCTTATATTATTAAATAATGACGTATTTATGTATTGAATCTTTGACATTGATACTTCCAATATTTAAAATGAGTGTAACTACCGTAAAGTTAATTTCTTCACTTAAAATATTTCTCGTGTAGAATGAGTTTAACTGTCTTAAAATTTATTTCCTCACTTGCAATACATCGCTCCTGGAATCAATTCTGAAAAAAATTCAGGGTCTTCATTGAATTTCTGAATGCATTTCTTCATACATTGAGGTTGGTTTTCATCTCGTCTTTTATGAGGTCCTGAAATAAATCATAGACACACATTTACTTTTTGAAGCCTGTGTCGTGAGGCGTTTATTTTGCGATTTAAATTAATAAAATTATACGCTAATACCTAAATGTGCACATCACATGTGTATCCATATATTTACTTTTTAGGTCAAGTGTTCTTTTGTGTCTAATAATTAACTTCTAAATAATTGGTTACCGATTGGCAAGAGTGAGTAAGCTCAATAATCTTATAATTACTCATCGTTTGTATGAAACAAAACAAAATATTATTCTAATTTGATCAAATCATCAAAACTCGATTTAAAAATTAACTCATAGATAACATCTTTCCATTCAACAGAACATGCACTACTCTATTCTATGGCATATGAATTCACACACCCTGATCAGTATACGGTTAAGTCATGCTAGGACAATAACCTGGGAAGAAGAAACATCTTAATGGTTCTTTCAGCGACAAACTTCAGAGGAAGAAACAACATAATGGTTCATTCGAAGACAATCGTCATTGTAAGAAAACAACAGATAATCGACCTCACAGTCTCAGACAATGACATCAAAATTCTTAAAATAATAACGATTTAATATAGCTTAAAATGTAAGGCGTTAATATAATAGAAGAAAAATGAAATCCAAAATTGGTTTCAAACACGTACCAGCATTGTGAGAGAACGATTTGTGTAAATGTTGTGGAATTATATGATCGTTCATAACTTATTTGTCTCATCTAATAAAATGTCCGTTTGTTGTTAATCACATTCTTCGGATATTACCATAATTATATGTACATATGCATTAATAAAAATCATTATCCAGGTCACAGGTTAAAATGCACCAAAAAATTTATCTAGTGTTCAGAAAAATGCTGATAGGACAACCTGAAGATTCCAGTCTAAAAGTCCACTCACATTAATTTAAATATTCTTACTACATGTTCAGCAAGAAATATTTTTTTTCATCCACATATTACATAAATCTTTAAAATCTTAAAAAATATTATAATACATTTAACACTATTTTCGTGCAGTGTGAACTCCAACCTCCGGAAGTAAAGCGTAGTACATACTAGTGCTATAACATTATGACCCTAGTCAATTCGCTCTCGTTTGAGGAATTATTACACTGAATCAACTCCATCAGCTATTCAAATCAAAATACAACACTAACTGGACAAAGAAATTATTACACTGAATCAACTCCATCAGCTATTCAAATCAAAATACAACAGTAACTGGACCAATAAACTAAAGATGACTACATCTCCAGATATGAATAACGTCCTTTACCTCATTAACAATATTACAATTACATTCAAAACTACTTCCTGTAGTGTGAAATCTAGCATTTGTTAGTAATCTCCAATACCATAGTAATATTACTACTTAAAACAATCAATTCCCATCCTCTTAAGGAATTAATAAAGTAAGTCAAATAACACATCAACAGAGAGACAACAAATAAACAGATATTCATAGAAGGGGAGGGGGACTTAAACATAGCAGCATCACTTTATTAAAAAAATTAATCCTTTGGTCACTAACTGTTCACACTACAGGCAGAGTCTTCCAGATTCCCACAGAGTTCTACACACAACGGAAATTTGATGACGTCCTGTATGGTGGTTTGTCTGCTAATTTCACGTTATGGTGCTGCGGAACAGAGATTTGGTTGGAATGTGCTCGGTTAAACAAGCGAGTGAGGCAAACACAAAACGTAATGAGTTTCCATCAGTCTGAGCTCATTAACGAGCCCATATGTCATCTTCCTTTGTAAGTGGCTGTCATTATCAACTTCTGACCAGAATGTGTAAACGGGAAAGTAGTCATGATCAATAATCAGCATTTCCAGAAGAAGAACCCCAAGTGATCAGATGATATTTAATACATCTTTTTTGGCACATCTGTTGCAGCCAACATAACGATGGGCCAGCATAAAGCACAAATCATTCACAAGAATCTGGAACAATAACTGGACATCACACCATAGTAGGCAATCTTGAAAATCCCAGAAGTGAGTATGAAATCCTTGAAAATGTATTTAGTATATATATATATATATAAAATAAAGTGCAAGATTTATAGATAAATAGATAGATAGAAAGATAGATAGACAGATAGAGAGATGGATAGATAGGTAGATGGATGGATATGTAGATGTATGGATGTATGGATAGATGGATAGATATATAGACAGATAGATAGATAGATAGATAGATAGATAGATAGATAGATAGATAGATAGATAGATAGATAGATAGATAGATAGATAGATACATACATAGAGAGATAGATAGATAGATACATACATACATAGATAGATAGATAGATAGATAGATAGATAGATAGACAGATGACTGTCTAGGAGTGATTTGATCGAATTCGAACACATCGAAAACTCTTCATACACAAAAACTGTAAAAGAAAAAAAGTTATATATAATCCTTTACCTGCTCCAGATACGTCTTTGCGCGAAAGCGGCGGAAGCCGGAAGAGCCCCCTACACTCAATCAATCTCGATACGTCTCCAAGGACCGTAATCACGATCAGAAGCAAGATACGTGAATCCCTCATGATGATAGTATAACCTTGCAAATACAATTTAAAATATACACACACACTTTATTGAGATAAGTCATTTGAAACAAATTTAAATTATGCAAAATTATTGAAAAGTGTGAATTCTAGGAGTCTATTGCAAATATTTCTTGTTTCTTGTCAAACGGAAGATAATCTCTCTCCCTATATGAAATTAAGGAAAATGTATGTCGGTTTAAAAAATGCGAAAATTTATGTAATAAATATGCAATTGCGTATTATTTCTTAGTTACTACATTCTATCAACCAAAAACCTCACGTTTTCTTCAAAATAAAGATAATTTCATTAACAGATTGTTTTTTCTTCAATTTTAATACTTCACTTTTACTGATTGCAAGTTCTCTTCCATCTGAACTGAACTAGTGTTGAGAGAGGGGAGATAATTAAGTTGAATGCACAAAGCCCAATTGACAAAAAAGACCCCCCCAAAAAAAAAATAAAAAAAAAAAATAAAAAAGTAAATTAAAAAAAGAAAAGAAAAATGGGGACATAATCGAGTTGATTGTATAAACCTATTTTATTTTTTAAGAAAAAAAAAAGTGTTGAATATTGACATGCACTTTCCTATTGTTCGTCAAAACCGTTATTTCGACATCTACCAGCAGCATCGGCGTTGATGTGAACGTCTATACTGCATTTCTACATACCAAATGTTATTCACTATGTTACGTTTCCAGTATTTATTTAAAGACCCTGCTTAGGAAATTATAGAACTTTAATTTACTATTTAAATTAATTCCTTCTCGTTTAACCTAAACAGACTGGTTGCTCAAATCATCATTCGACTAAATTAAAAATGCATCTTTGTAGTCTAGATCACAGATTTACGAAACTGATAATTTGCGTACATTAGCTAGATTGGAAATCGTTAAAAACTCTCTTAGATTCATATGCATTCATTACGTCATTCGTTTAGCTCAGACAGCCCCCATCCAATCCTCATCCTTTGGTCTATATGCATACAATTTACTACAAAAAGAGGTTCTTAACAAAATGAAATAGATTTAATAAGTTTAACAATTAACAGCAACGATTAATCACGAGCACGACGTCTTAAATTCTATTCAGAGACTCTCTCTCATTCTACCGTCCTTGTTAAAAGTTTAACGAGAATTGTCTTGCCAAATAGTCATTTGATTCTGGACCCTAGTAGATATACTTAACTACACTCTTGGTCGCATGTGGGGTTCAACTGGTTAGAACTTGTCCACATCCTTTGGCTCATCGTCAGTACTGCATAGCCTAACAGTCAATGTCCACCCAATTACTGCATCGCTAATGTACTTGCGACGAATCGTTAACCGTAGTTAACACGAGGTACTTCTGCATAGTTCACGTATGGGTCATGAAGACACCCGAGTCGGTGTACGACTCAAGAAGTACGAAGGTAGAGAGGAGTAACATAAGTGACAATTGTAATCTTGCAACGTGTGTATAATTGCTTTAACAAATGGTAAAATAAACGGCCATGTAAATACTAATAAAAGTGCATAATAATAATTCAGATAGAACTAGAAGCAGTCGTAATAACTTTAATTCTAGCTGTGAAATGAACAAGATGTCTTACCTAACTTGCAAGAGATGATATCTAATATTTTCAGTTCCTCGCATACGCCAGATTGACATTAAAATGTGTTCGTTACTCGTCAGAAATCTGAATTTTGTGACGTGATTGCTTGTTTCTAAGTGACATAATCGAGAGAGATTAAAATTGGAAACTACGTACGCACTTCTTTCTTACACTAAAAGGTGATGGCTTATTGATTTTCTTGAAATTTAAAAAAAACAAAGAAAGGAAAATAAATTTAAATTTTAACCAACTGTCAGATAATATTTGTCTTGCTCAAAATTAGACTTCGCATCGTTGCAAAGTATTTGTTGACGCATGCGCAAATAATGACCTTGGAAGCACTCTAGCTTTTTCCCCTCCACACACTTAAAACATTTTTTTTGAATGGAGATGCGAGAACATGATTAAGAAAATAAATGGATTATTTATTTGTCAATCTCTCCAATTGTATTAAATCTATTATATAATTAGTGCAACTTAACTTTCAGTAATAATAATTTATTTTAGTGAATATTTATGAGTGGTTCATTTTCTATGGAATCTAACATTTAATAGTCATTTTATCGACAGTAAAACCAAGGAGTCGGGGCGGGATGTGTGGAGTCTGATAAATGGACATTAATATGTTACATAGTCTACATTGATCAGGTTTGAATGTAAAATGTCATGATGCAATAGATGACTATTACAATTAGCAACTTTATATTTTTTAAATTCTTATATATTTACTAAGTAATCTGTCAAAATATAATCTTGACAAATAATACTCCCTGCCAAAATATAAACTTGCCAAATATACTCCCTGCCAAAATATAAACTTGCCAAATATACTCCCTGCCAAAATATAAACTTGCCAAATATACTCTCTGCCAAAATATAAACTTGCCAAATATATTCTATGCCAAAATATACTCCCACTAAATATTTCCATTAATATATATATATTGTTAAAAATACTCCCTTCCAAACTTCAATTGATTAACATCTCACTGAAAGTACCTATTTAATCACAGAGAAGAAAAGTACATAGCCTCTATTGAAGTCTCACAGTTATTATTATTACTTCATTAAAAATAATAAAAGATACCTTTTCGTAAAGCTTAGTACAAAAATATAATTGTTATAAATTAACATTTAGTTGAAGGAAGCTCTATGCCCTCTGACTTCCACAGAAGTACTTTAATATGTTTACCCCTAAATATAGTTGGTAATAAATAATGCCATTTCTTTTTACCTAAATTTTACAGAAATAATTAATATTTAGTAATCTTGCTGCAAGAATATTATCATACCCTTGAATATTATTTGTAAACACCATGGAAGATAAAGTAATATATCCAGAAAACTTTTCATATCCTTAACAAACAAGTGGACAATAATTATTAAATTATAATTTATGGTTGTTTGTTCCTCTTCTACGATCGTTATTTCATCTATCTATCTATCTATATCTATCTATCCATATCTATCTATCTATCTATATCTATCTATCTATATCTATCTATCTATATCTATCTATATCTATCTATATCTATCTATCTATATCTATATCTATCTATATCTATCTATCTATATCTATCTATCTCTATCTATCTATATCTATCTATATCTATCTATATCTATCTATATCTATCTATCTATATCTATCTATATATGTCTATATCTATCTATCTGTTACGTTTCCAGTATTTATTTATAGACCCTGCCTAGGATTTTAAGGACTTTAAATTATGATAGATTAGGACTATGATAGATTAAATTAATTCCTTCTCTCTATCCTAAACAGACTGGCTGCCCAAATTATCATTTGACTAACTTCAAAAATGTGTCTTGTAGTGCAGACAACAGATTTACAAACTGACAATTTGCGTACAAAGCTGGCTTTGGAGTCATTAAATTCCTCTAAATTAATATGCATACGTTATGTCATTCAGCTCATTCGCCCCCATCCAAAACCAAGAAATCTATAGGTCTATTATGCATAAAAATGTACTACAAAGAGGATTAACAATTAAAAATAAGGTTTAATAAGTTTAACAATTTAACAAACAGTTAATATACGAACGCGAAGTCTAATTCTAAGCCGTAGCAATCAACGTGCTTTAAATTGTCAATTAGAGAATTGCCATGCGAATACAGTTCCTTTTGATTTCGGTACACCGAGTTATGACTTAACTGGTGAATGTTGGTCCACGTGTTCGAATCCAGTCCAGACCAGTCTATCTCACTTGTCTTCCCTCAGCAAAGATGCATACAGCATAACAATGGAATTGTCTTTCAATATCGCTGAATGGGATGGTGAATATAGACAGACGTGCAGACCTCCGCGCCGGCACTGTCCGTTAATGGCAATAGGACAACAGTGGATTCAGCTCACTCGTAGAGCATGAACAACTTTAATGGAACAAGGATAAGTAGTAGGAAACAGGAACCGACCTGAAAGCAAAAGTGTTTTCGTAATCGTCTTGCTTCAAAGTCGCCTACCTAAGCACGATCAGTTTATAAATGCTCGGGCTAGAAATTCGACATAACAAGTGGTTTACAATTTTAGATCAAAATTATAATCTCACACATGTTGCATTTAACAAGCATGATGTATGAATTACCAAATATTTACAACGTTAAAAATTTAGAGTTCATACAAAGGGGCAATTCAAACCAAGCAAAGTGCTTTACAATTTACATTAAAATTTACACGCAATAATTTGAATTACAATAGAAAATTCATGTCGGGCTCAGGCATCCCTGGCTCTAGTGAATTTAAAGTTATATAAATTAAAGTTACAATGGGAAAAGAGTTACAATGATTTATATACAATACTCATAGGTTTTTGTCATTTATCAACGAACCGTGCTTAAGCTCAATAGCAATGCAAAGCACAAATTACACACATGTTCAACAATGCAAAATACAATTAAATAAATTCAATACCTTAGTGAGAAATCAAGGTGTTATCTCAGCAAAACGCGTCGGCTGTTCCTATACAACTCACGAATAAGCGGCATCTGGCTTCTTGTATCTCGGAGTGACTCTACAGAATCGCGTTCCCGTATTTATTAAAAATCATAAGGTGCATCACGTGACTGGTCACGTAGTATGTGGTTGGTTCGAGAACTTAGACAATGGTCCAAAGTTACATAATGTCTCTGACCTCTTTGTTGGAAGCTTCTCGATACTGAAGTATCATTGGAGAGCTTCAAACAAAGGAATTTCAAATTTTGATGTTTGAAAACAAACAAGTGGGTCAAGGAGTCATGACATTTTTATCAGACTGTGACACTATCTATATCTATCTATCTATATCTATATCTATATCTATCTATATCTATCTATATCTATCTATATCTATCTATCTATATCTATCTATATCTATCTATCTATATCTATCTATATCCAACTATATCTATCTATATCTATGTATCTATCTATCTATATCTATCTATCTATATCTATATTTATCTATATCTATCTATCTATATCTATCTATATCTACCTATCTATATCTATCTATCTATCTATCTATCTATATCTATCTATCTATATCTATATCTACCTATCTATATCTATCTATCTATATCTATCTATATCTATCTATTGTCACAGTCTGATAAAAATGTCATGACTTCTTGACCCACTTGCTGTTTTCAAATATCAAAATTTGAAATTCCTTTGTTAAAGTTCTCCCATGATACATCAGTATCGAGAAGCTTCTAGCAAAGAGGTCAGAACGTTATGTAACTTTAGGCCATTGTCTAGATTCTCGAACCAACCACATACCACATGACCCGTCACATGATGCGCTCTATGCTTTTTGATAAATATGGTAAAAAGCGGTCGAATAGCCACTCCGAAATCTAGAAGCACCGACGTCGTACCGACACCTTGTACCGTCGCTTACTCGTGAGTCGTAGAGGAACAACCGACGTGATTGCTGAGATAACACTTCGACTTCTCGCAAAGGTACTGCATTTATTAATTGTGTTTTGCATTTTGAACCATGTATGTAATATTGTGCTATGCATTGCTACTGTAGCTTAAGCACGGTTCGTTGATAAATGACAAAAACCTATAAGTTATTGTATATAAATCATTGTAACTCTTTTTCATTGTAACTTTAATTTATATAACTTTAAATTCACTAGAGCCAGGAGCGCCTGTGCCCGACATGAATTTCCTATGTAATTCAAATTATTGCGTGTAATTTTAATGTAAATTGTAAAGCACTTTGCTTGATTTTAATTGTCCTTTTGTATGAACTCTAAATTTTAACATTGTAAATATTTGGTAATTCATACATCATGCTTGTTAAATGTAACATGCGTGAGATTATATTATCTAATCTAAATTGTAAACGATGACGCCAGTCGAATTTCTAACTTGAGCATTTAAATCGAATCCTGCTTAGGTTGGCGAACATTAAACGCAGAACGATTACGAAAACGTTCTTGTTTTCAGGTCGGTTCCTTGGTTCCTAAATCAATGCCCGGTTCTGAACTCTTTGAGTTGAGTTCGATTCCTTCATAGTCCTACTACCATTGTTGAGGCAGCGCCGACGAGCAGGTCTGCATGCCTTGTCTACACTTACAGTTCCGTTCAGCGTGTTAACTGAGAGACAGTTTCCATTGTTATGCTGTGTGCATTTTGCTGATGAACGACAAGTGAGGTAGACCGGTTTGGACTGGATCACGAACCCACGCGGCAACCTTCAAAAGCTAAGTTATAGCTCTGATGATCAAAAATCACAAGAAACATTTCTCATGGCATATTTCTCGTGAACAATAAGCACATTATTTACCGAGTAGAATTAGACTTCGCGCTCGTATATTGATTATTTGTTAAATTGTTAAATCTTATTAAATCTTATTTTAATTGTTAAACCCTCTTTGTAGTACATTCTTATGCATGATAGACCTAATGTTAACTCATGGTTTGGATGGGGGCGATTGAGCTGAATGACGTAACGAATGCATATTAATTTAGAGGAATTTAACGACTCTAAGCCAGCTTTTGTACGCAAATTGTCAGTTCGTAAATCTGTTGTCTGCACTACAAGACGCATTTTTAAGTTAGTCGAATGATAATTTAGGCAACCAGTCTGTGTAGGGTAGAGAGAAGGAATTAATTTAATCTATCATTTTTAAAGTCCTTAAAAATCCTAGGCAGGGTCTATAAAGAAATACTGGAAACGTAACATCTATCTATATCTATCTATATCTACCTATCTATATCTATCTATCTATATCTATCTATCTATATCTACCTATCTATATCTATCTATATCTATCTATCCATATCTATCTATCTATATCTATCTATCTATATCTATCTATCTATATCTATATATATCTATATCTATATCTATCTATCTATATCTATCTATATCTACCTATCTATCTATCTATATCTACCTATCTATCTATATCTATCTATCTATCTATATCTATCCATCTATATCTATCTATCTATATCTATCTATATCTACCTATCTATATCTACCTATCTATCTATCTATATCTATATCTACCTATCTATCTATATCTATCTATATCTATCTATATCTATCTATCTATATCTATCTATCTATCTATCTATCTATCTATCTACCTACCTACCTACCTATCTATAAATATTAAAAACCTTCACTGTATATAGGTTGGACCAATGCTGACCTTATTAGGGAAATCTTAAACACTTCATCAGAAGCGATTTTGTCCTTAGACTCAAGATTGTGACAGGATATACTTATGATTTAGATCTATATTTAGGAAAAAAGTACTAATTCACCTTACTTTGGATATACTTATGATTTAGATCTATATTTAGGAAAAAAGTACTAATTCACCTTACTTTGGATATACTTATGATTTAGATATATATTTAGGAAAATGTACTAATTCACCTGACTTTGGATATACTTATGATTTAGATATATATTTAGGAAAAAAGTACTAATTCACCTGACTTTGTATTTGCTTATGATGCAGTAATGAAACCTGCAAATTCATTTTTAATAAGGGATATATACTTTTTCTTTATAATTTGTAAACCAGTATGCGGTTTCTCAAAGATGTATTGGCAGAAGAGGTAGGTGCGATATGTACTGTCAGAACAATCAGAAAAGAATTCCCTAATGTTTTCAAAAATGTAAAAGAGCTTGAAATAAATCGCACAGAGGAGATATGAGATGGCACAGAGAGGAAGATCTAACTTTCCAGAGGAAAGACAACAAAACGGTTAATGTTATGTCAACCATTCATGATGCCAATAACGCATTTACAGCTCCAAGAAAAACAAATTATACTGAACATTCACTTTACCTAGTTTGCTGTTACTACCACCACCACCATCCCCCAAAAGAAAAAAGAAAAGAAAAAATAAGTCAAGCTCACGGACACAAATATTTTATCATGTAGATAGGTGGGTGTGTGGATGGGTGGATGGATAGATGCGTGAGAAAGTGAGCAGCCAGTCAGTTTCTCGGTCAAAAAGACACAAATCGACAGGTAGTCAGGCAGTTAGACAGACAGAATAATAGATAGATAGACAAAAAACCACAAAGACACAAAAGCATTTTCTCAGATTCCAAGAACTCCTATCTCTAGTCACAGTGACAAATTTATAGACTTTTAGCTCTGTGATTTGACAAATCAGCTTACTTTAATTTACAATCTGTTCAAAGATTATTCGTTGTTATTAATGACATTATTATTAGTTGTATTATTATTCAGCCTCTTTCCACGACTTCTGTTTGACTGTCGGTTGTGATCCGAGGTCTCGGAATCTTACCAAGATTCTGGGAGATCCAAGGTTTTACGGAAGATGTGGGAGTATTATTATTATTATTATTATTATTATTATTATTATTATTATTATTATTATTATTATTATTATTTATTTATTTATTTATTTATTATTTAGCCTTTTCTCCATGACATTTGTTGACTGTCAGAATCAAGGTCTCGAAATCTTGTTTAGATCCTGGGAGATATTAATAATAATTAGATGAAAAAATATTAACCGATTATCATGAGGCACGTTGACACGACACCGGAAGTTATAATTAGATATATGTGCGACGATTAATGAAGTTTATTGTTGCAAAGTAACGTTTCTCACATTTAACAAGGAAACTAGAAGTTGTTAAAAATATTATTGAGACAGTTTCTATGTTCAATCTTTACTCTGCACCATGTTCGTGGAACACATAAATGAAATTACACACACACACACACACACACACACACACACACACACACACACACACACACACACACACACACACACACACACCACACACACACACGCACGCACGCACGCACGCACGCACACACACACACACACGCGTACATGCACATGCATACACATAAACACACACACACACACACACACAGAGAGAAATAATAACAGCAAATTTTAAAGACCGGAAAGAGACGTGAATCCCGAAGACTGTAGCTTAAAGTGGAACAATATCTTGAATATTATATATTGTCCTCTTGTTTAGAGAAAATCATCTTTAAGAAAATTTAAGAAAAGTTTTAAAAATTGATAAACGTTAGCATCAGTGCAGATAGATTTCTTAAATGTTAATAGTACGCCATTCACTTTCTGACGTATGTCATCGAACCCCTTGTAAAGTTCGACAACCACTGTTAACGTACGACAGTCACTTTTAAAATATGCCAACAAATTTCAAAGTATGACAACCACTTTCAAAGATTGCCAACTCCTTTCAAGGTATGACAACCATGTTTACAGTACGTCATCATATCTTTTAAAATAAGACAATGGCATTTGCAGTACGTCGACCTTTTGTAAAGTATGACATACACTTTTAAAGAATGCCAACCTCCTTGAAAAATTTCTCCACGTCAATGTTCTGGTCATCTGGAAATAAAAGGACACAATATTGAAATATTTGATTTCGTTTTTAATGCTTGAAGTTTCCAATATAATGTTGGGGAACACACACACACACACACACACACACACACACACACACACACACACACACACACACAAACGCACGCACGCACGCACGCACGCACACACGTATGTATACACATGCAAAAACTGTTACATTTTAAAACGCTTTAAATTCATTTTACAGCTGCAATAAATTTCTCTGACTACTGTAGAAGCCGAGTTTCACATCATTTAACCCAGGTATTAATATTGTATGTTTTTGTATGGACATATAACGCCAGAATACATAAAGAAATATTCCAAAGAAACTTCAACTGTAAATGACTCAGGACAACGACTGTTAATGGAGAATCCTGTTTCTTTGAATAGTCTTGAGTGTTTTCGAGTTCTGCACTAAAATTGCTTTTTTTCATGTTACTTGTGAAGGGTGCGGTTGTAAAGAGTGAACAACATCATTAAAGTTCAATAGTCATCAACATCATCATTGTCATCATCATCATCATCATCATCATCATCATAATAATAATAATAATAAAATAATGTGTCTCGATAATCGAGTGGATAGTGGATAGTGGATAGTGGAGACAAAATGACCCAGAAAGTTAAGCTACCTGAGCTGTGGCGACAAACATGGATCCCATCTCTGGACTATCGAATGAGGAAAAAAGTGGGTCCTATCCACTCCCTTCCCAATCACCACGGAGAAAACAAAATTTGATTCTATACCGGATCAGACTTCGCCAGGGCTAACAAGATCAGCGCTAGTCACTGATTCTCAGGGTGTTCTACGAAAAATGGGCTACTGAAACGCTAGCAAAAATGGGCTACTGAAACGCTAGCAAAAAACTCGGAGGAGATGGACCCGAGAAAAAAACCATACAAACAATGACCTCTTACTATCAAAGCCAACCACAGTAAGAGAATATAATAAAAGGATGCATAAGCTCTGGCTCAAGCTCAATCCAGGTGATATTATCAGTGACCAACGGCTATTGGACCAGAAGAGATAGATCATGTAAAATAGGATTCGAAACATCGCAGCAAACACATATCACAACAGTAAGCACTGGAATAGAAGACAATAAAACTTCTGCAACCTCACAACAGGCAAACCAGGTGACGACCATACTAGAGATATACCCAACGATTTAACTGAAGAACAACAATGCAGAAGACTTAAAAGGTTTTATGGACAATGAATACACACATAATTAGCAATATAAAATACACACAGCATTAGCAATACTAATACTAAATACACACAGCATTAGTAATATTAAATACATACAGTATTAACACTACTAATACTAAATACACACTTAATTAGCAATATAAAATACACACAGTATTAACAGTACTAAACACAAACAACATTAGTAATATTAAATACATACAGTATTAAAAGTACTAAATACACAAAGTATTAAAATACTAAATACAGACAGTATTAACAATACTACACACATTAACAATACTAAATACACAGAGTAGCACACGGTACAAAATAATAACGTTTTTAACAGTCACACGTAATAAACCCACACATCAACCATTACTAAATATATACATTAACACAAAATACAAAAACAAACCTGTTCAAATTTACAGACGTAACAGAACATAGAGGTGGGCCAGTTATAAAATACAAAAATAAACCTGTTCAAATTTACAGACGTAACAGAACATAGAGGTGGGCCAGTTATAAAATACAAAAATAAACCTGTTCAAATTTACAGACGTAACAGAACATAGAGGTGGGCCAGTTATAAAATACAAAAATAAACCTGTTCAAATTTACAGACGTAACAGAACATAGAGGTGGGCCAGTTATAAAATAAAGAAAAGTAAAAGGGAAGATCGTGAAGAAAGAACTGGTTTTTGAGAAATATATTTAAGAGTTTTTTTTCCCAGTCGATTATATGGCGCGACTTGCTGGAGTTCTCAAAGAGAGATCGCTTCACGTCGCAAGACCCTGACGTAAAAGAAAATTAACATTTCTTTTTAAAGATGGGTACACTAAAGATAAGATTGTTTGCTCAGCCAGTTACGTCCTTAACACTAATACAAAAGATGATTGTTTGCACAACCAGTTACCTCCTTAAACAGTAATAAAAAATTATTATTGTTTACTCAACTTAATCACAACATAAAGATGATGTTTACTCAACAGTCTAATCATATCACAAATAATAATAATAATAATAAATAATAATATTGATATGTGAAGTAGAAATAAACCGTTTTTTTTTTAATTATTAGAATAGCACTCTGGTTGGGCAGGAGAAGAAGGGTGGGAGAGTGTGCCTCTCTCCATTCTACTGAGCACGTTAGATCGACTAGAGGTTCACCCCAAATAATTATACGCCGTAGCCACAAATAATTATACGCCGTAGCCACAAATAATTATACGCCGTAGCCACAAATAATTATACGCCGTAGCCACAAATAATTATACGCCGTAGCCACAAATTAATGATGAGCCATGGGTAAACATCGTGCGCTTCAGTTAATTTTTTAAGTTAATTAATTATCTTCCTGAATTGTACCCTACAACATATTGTTCATATTTGTGGAGTGGTTTTGTTGTTATGTGCAATGGATTTTATAATAAGTGAAATGAGTAATAATTTTGTTCATAAATAATAATAATATAAAGAAAAAATGCTAAGCTATAAATATGTCAGCTAAAAGGCGAAAGGAATCAAGAAGGAAGTTATATTAAAATTATCTTCACTAAAAAAAAAAAAAATCTCTGATTAAGTAGAATAAAGTTCTTATTGACATTCTTCGCATTCTTGATTGCATGCAATTAATTCAGGTTAAACACCATCATCATATGTTCTATTTATTTTACTATTGTATCTATAATAATTTAATATATATATATATATATAAACATTTCATAATAAAAATGATATTAAAAACGATATGTCCCTACCTTCGCCAGTGACGTCCTTGTCTTGCACTAAAACGTCACACAGCGGACATCGCGTCACCATTTCGCTGCACTTGCTGCACACGCACTTGTGCTGACAAGGCTGAAGCGTGACATCAGACTTTGGTGCGAAGCAGATCCCGCACGGCAGCCCCATCCCCTTCAAGACCTCGTTGACGTCACATTTCTCTTTCTTCTGAAACGTAGACGTTGTTTCTGTCGCCATCAGCTCACCTGCAATTCCTGATTTTAGCTTGACGAGGTGTGGACTGTAAAAGTCACCACAATTTTCTCTTACTGGTGCTCATGTACCTTTAAATTTCAGTACTAATAGAATTGTTTACTTGTCTGTTTAGTGTGCCTGTAAATTTAGTACTAATAGGGACGTTTACTTGTTTGTTTTGTGTATCTTTAAATTTCAGCACTAACAGAAATGTTTACTTCTTTTGTGTACCTTTAAATTTCATTGCTAAAAGAAATGTTTACTTGTCTGGTTTGTGTACCTTTACATTTAATTGCTGAAAGAAATGTTTGCATGTCTGCTTTGCGTACATTTAAATTTAATTGCTGAAAGAAATGTTTGCAAGTCCGCTTTGTGTCAGTACTTAGTGTGTGGTGCTGTGTGCAATTATTTGCATATAAAATAATGACGTGGAATGATTTAAATTCCTTTAATAAGTAAATTTTGAGTCCGTAATGGCTTTCCTCCGCAAATTAATCTATCATTTAACTGAGTTCTTTTGCAGAAGTTAATTTCTGTTGGTTGTTCATATGAGTTTAAATTAGTTTGCGAAAACCTATTTAAGAAGCCACAGAAAGCAAATATATTTATAAAAACCAATATTTCAAATCTGGTAAAGTTTTAGCAGCTAAAACTTTTCTTAGATGTCATAAAATGTGAAAAGGTTAAATTAAAAATCATATCCTCGGTGATGCATGAGAACTCATAACTGCTGCACAAGATCAAGCACTAAACATGAAATCACACAAAATAAAAATCATGAAAATAATTATAATGCACACTCTGCAAAATCATGAGTGAAACAATAGAACATATACTGTTTGGGTGTCGGTGTCTAGCTGGAACAGAATACTCCAAAAGGCAGCGATGTGGCAAAGCTAATATAAATCTATGTGAGAACTATGGAGTGAAAACCCCAGAAAGAGCATGGACGAACCAACAAGAAGCAATCACCGGGACAGAAGTCAAAATACTATGGGACTTCGAGATAAGAATATATCGAGTGATTCCTGCACGAAGACCAGACATTGTAGTTCTCAATAATTCTAAAAGAGCAGCAACAATAATTGATGTCACTGTTCCAAGAAACAAAAACAAAGAAAGAGAAAAAATAGAAATGTACCAAAATCTCAGATTAGAAATCCAGTTATCGTGGAAGGTAAAAGCAGAAGTGATACCTGTAGTGATAGGATCGTTAGGAATATAACATCTGAGTTGCCTGAATAAACTCCCTGGAAACCACAGACTTCCCCCACTACTAAAAGCAGCGCTCCTCGGAAGTGCCCACATACTCCATAAAATCTAATAATCTTGATAAGATTCCGAGATTTTGGTTCACAACCGTCAGTCAAACGGAAATCGTGGAAAGAGGCTGTATCATCATCATCATCATCATCATCATCATCATCATCATCATCATCATCATCATCATCATCATCATCACCACCACCACCCTCACCATCATCATCATCTCAACTGATTTATTAGTGTCTTAAATTAAAAATGAAGACGAAATAATCCAACTATTCTAAGCTCTGAGAGTACACAGTAAATTACTAAGCTATGGTCCCTATTGTGATCAAAATACAAGTGATTGAAAGAATGTGCTTCGGTGAGATTTTCAATCACCGATATACATGCACGATAACTTCACATATTGTCAAACAGTCACTCTATATAGAAGTTTGATTCTTAAGTAAAGCAAATCATCATCTGCTCAAGCATTTCATGATATGGCATACCTTAACTGCAAAAGCGGAACAAAGAAACAATTTGACTGGGTATGAATGAACCGGGGTACTTTCTTCTCTTCGTCTTATCCTGAAGCGATTTCGTGCACCAACCTGAACTTTGTTTACTTTTACTTTTACTTTTAACACTGAAATAACAACATGATTAAAAGTTGCTGGCAATTTAAACTTTGCCAAAATACATAGAAAAAGAACACAAATTATTATAAAATAATGGGTGTGGGGTAGATTTTTATCAATGTATATGATCTATGTGGATTCTTGTTTACTAGATCTCTAAAATTAGTACATTAGTTGTAGATTTTATTATATTAACTCTTTAAATCACACACACAGTCGCCAGTTTCTTACAACAGCTAATGGTTTAAATATGCAAATTAGGTTTAGACTTCAGATAATTTATCTAACCGACTGTTTTCGTTATGACTCTTGATAAAACTATAACGACTAGGATATGTTCGTCCAATCAAAAGTCTTTAATTTAATTTTAACAATACTTGAAATGATTCTGTAAATAACTAATAGGCAACATTGTCAGGAAACTATTTTCTTGCGTTTGCTTAAAATTCGGAACTCTTCCAACTGAATAAAGTAAAGGGCGGTAAGCACGATCAGTGTCCTACATCTTGGAAAATATAAAACAAAATAAAAATCAGAACGAATGGTTCGTTAACTACATTATCGATTTGTTCATATGCGAATCCAGTCATCTGCACTTACTTTGAAACCATGAATTCCTTAACTGCTGCTTGCATAGACGAAAGTCCATAGGTCAAAGGCCCACGACCGTTCTCGTTCATCACATCACAGTAAGCTCCCCTACTAATCAGCATACACGCTATGCCCACTCTAATTTGGTTTTCATGAATGGCGTCTTCAGACTGCGAAAGACAGGTAATGAATTTCAGCGACAACTTGTGACAATATAGCCAACTTGCTCTGTGTGTGTTATCATTGAGTATTTACTAGGTAGCGATAATTTACATGACGAAATATTTCTCTACAAAAACAATAGTCCTTTTATAATGAAATTCATTAATAAATATCTCAAACTAAGATACGCATGTAAAAGGTGACTGTATAAATGATTACTTGCATTAGACTGTTTACAATACCTCGTAGTTTCTTGTTTCTCGACAACCCATTGCCAAATGAAGCGGTGTATAGCCTTTGAGGTCCTGTACGTGGACGTCAGCTCCTTGAGTATGACATGAAAATGGCGTTCATTGTAGAGTTTTATAAACACATTTACCTACGGCATCTATTCTATACCTTTTAAAAGCCATTATTTATTGCATTTATTTAATAGCCTATAAAAATTACTTATGACATTTATTCTAGACCTTTGAAAGCCATTACTTATAGCATTTATTGAGAGCTTTATAAAAATAATGATGGCATTTAGTTTTACTTTAGAGCTTTATAAGCCATTACGTATGGCACTTCCTTAGAGGTTTATAAAAAATAATTATGGTATTTATTTTAGAACTTTATAAACCATTACCTACATTTATTTTTAGATATTTATTTATGTATTTATTTTAGAGATTTATAAACCACTTTACTTGTGGCATTTACTTTAAATCTTTATAAACCATTATTTAAGGCATTTATGTTAGAGCTATTACATTTATTTTAGACGTTTCTAAATTATTAATTATGGTATTCATTGTACAGCTTTATAAACCATTTTACTTAGGGCATTCTTTTTAGAGCTTTATAAACCATTTTACTTAGGGCATTCATTTTAGAGCTTTATAAACCATTTTACTTAGGGCATTAATTTTGTAGCTTTATAAACCATTTTACTTAGGGCATTCAGTTTAGAGCTTTATAAACCATTATTACGGTATTCATTTTAAAACTTTATAAACCATTTTACTTAAGGCATTAACTTTGTAGCTTTATAAACTATTTTACTAATCACATTAATATTAGAGCTTTATAAACCACTTTACTTAAGACATTAATTCTAGAGCTTTTTAAATCATTACTTAAGGCATCCACTTTAGAACTTTATAAGTCATTACATTTGTACTTCGAGTGGAATAAAGTCATTGGAGCTCTTCATCTGGACACAAATACCCGATACGTAACATAATTAGTGGAATCACATCCTATATATGCTTTTAACTTTTTCGCGAATTCAAACATACGCGTTTGCGTGTCTCCAGCAGTGTATACATCTCGCCACGCTGAAATTCTTTGCACCCTGTTTAAACCTAAGTAGTCTTGGAATACACGGCACTATACGATAACTACCTTTCATTGTACCCTGTTTAAACCTGGGTAATCTTGGAATACACGGCACTATACGATAACTACCTTTCATTGTACCCTGTTTAAACCTGGGTAATCTTGGAATACACGGCACTATACGATAACTACCTTTCATTGTACCCTGTTTAAACCTGGGTAATCTTGGAATACACGGCACTATACGCTAACTACCTTTCTCGAAGACCAACCGAAGAAACAGCGATTTGTTGCAATGTTGCAGGAACCACTTGTTCCCCTTAAACGTGCAGTAAGGACAGTAAGGGTGGGGTGATTCTGACTATATGGTTTGACCTTGCGCCATCTTTATAGTTTTAAGCCCTGAGTAAGTTGCGACTCCACTGTGTAGCATTCAGTTTAGAACTTTATTGACCGTTACGTATATCAAATCGAGTGGACCACAGTCACTGGAATTATTTACCTGGGCATGAGGAAAAATGGAATTATGATATTTATCTTAGTGTCCTAAATCTGTAACAAGTGGAACATATGAATTGAAGTTCTTAATACTGGAATCAATACCAGAGGCTAAGCATTATGTACATATTACTGCTGAGAACTTATTTCTCTTTGTGAGTTTGTTATTCCTTTGAAATTGGATTCCCGTCGTTTGTTGAGAAATCTAACAGATTTATTTCCCTTTTCTTTAGAAAGGTAAATGCATTATATGTTACCAGCATCAACAAAGATCCAGTTTCCAAAGGTAACAAGGGATGTAAATCCAAATTCATATATTAAAATTTAACGTAGTACGTATTACGATATCTGTTGTGCGTATTCAATTAAATAATTCTTCAGTATATAACCTTTGCCTGTAACAACAATGTTATATAATTATGTCATATCTGTTATGCGCAGTATTTCAGTTTCAAAGAAAAATCTCAACACTTGTATTTCACCAAAAACTTACTCATATCCGCCTCATTAAGAGAATCGAAGCGTTCTTAGTAAAAGTAAAGGGAATGTGATATAATTCACATTTATTTCAGAAGGTAAATTCAGTGCTAAATCTAAATTACCTAACTCCAGAAGTGCTTCAGCGGCGAGAAAATGGGCACGTCGGCAAGCCAGATGAAGTGGGGTGCTTAGGTCAGATAAATCCGGGATATCAATTGTTGCTCCACCCTAAAACAGTCATAACAAATCCGCAAACAGATAAACATTTTAGTTTTAAAATGTTTGAATTCTAGATAAAACTGTGTAAGTAAAACAACAAACAAAAAAAGAAATCGATTATTCCCTTTGGATAGTTCCTACTGAAAGGTCATCATAATTTGATAGTATGACCTTGTATACTTTAAAAAAAAACAATTAATTTCCTCTGAGTGTCAACGTCGTTAGGAAAAACAAAATTAATATAAAATTCAAGATTCCAGAACTTCGCAGATTTGTGTGTTCATGTATCTACATGCATAAACTATTTTTTATAATGAATTCAAGAAATATTATGTTTATCTATAACTATGTTTTACAAGCTTAGTCCTTTTATTAATTTTATTTATTTATTATTAATGAATTTCATTATAAAAGGACTAAGTGTAAAGTGTACTTTATTTTATATCCAAAAATCCTGTCTGAGTTCTTTCTTAAGGCAGTGTAAAATACTCTATAAAAATATGACTTCACTCTAGTCAATTTCTTTTTCTTTCATATCTTAGCTTTTTCTTAGCCAAATGTAAAATACTGTCTAAATATGACTTCACTCTAGTCAATTTCCTTTTCGTTTCTATAGGAACGATGTAGTCAAACTAACGAAGTAGTCACACTAATAAAGTAGTCACGCTAATGAAGTAGTCACACAAGTGAAAACCCTATTCCAGTTTTCCGTAATTCTATATCGTGAATCAAACCCAAACGTTTACACTTCCGATGAAACATATACAAGCTAAACTATGCGGAACAATTTATACATGGAACATGTACAAGCTAAACTATGCGGAACAATTTATACATGGAACATGTACAAGCTAAACTATGCGGAACAATTTATACATGGAATATGTACAAGCTAAACTATGCGGAACAATTTATACATGGAACATGTACAAGCTACACTATGTGGAACAATTTATACATGGAACATGTACAAGCTAAACTATGCGGAACAATTTATACATTGAACATGTACAAGCTAAACTATGCGGAACTAGTTATACATTTAAATACATGAAACATGTACAACAAAGATGTACAGCTTATAGTATAATCTGTCCGTAATTTCTTCTTGCTCATCAAAATATCATAAACAAGGAAGAACTCGATGAATTTGATCGTATTCTAAACTTCAATTTTCAAACTGAATTAGTAGGAAGTTTGGTGAAAGGTGGTTACCAAGGACACACTAAATAAGATGCCTGGCGCTCGAAGAACAAGAGAACTGTTGAGAATGCAGCTAGATTTCAAAGTGGAGGTAAGATTATATTCTGGCTCTGAAACATCTTTTGAAAAATATGTGAATTATTTCAGTACTATTGCAGTATCTGACTTCACAACAAATCAACATTTCACACCAGTCCGACTTATATCAAAAGTGTGACTACGCATTCCAAACATTCCAAATGATAAGTTGCCAGTGATGTTACAAGAACCTGGATCTGGGATGACAATGATCAGAGCCGGTAGTTAAAATAAATTGTTATTGACTCACCCATCCCTAAGTGATTTGAATTGCTGACCAAACAGAATAATTACCGCTATCTTAATTGGCACCATGTTCTGCTCAGCCATATTTCGTATAGAATTAATTATAAATTATTCAGCAAGTGGTTGCACATAACGGTCAGCTTGAGAAGCGTTCAGTCGCACGTGTGTCCTTCAGTTTAATCACAAGATTCCTTACATGTAAACTTCACTTTAGTCACGATTCCTTGCATGTGAACTTCACTTTAGTCACACGATTCCTTACATGTGGACTTTAGTCACAAGATTCCTTACATATGAACTTCACTTTAGTCACACAATTCTTTACATGTGAACTTCACTTTAGTCACAAGATTCTGTACGTGTGTAACCTCACTTCAGTCTAGAACGTCACACATTTACACCTCATCTGTCACGAAAATCGCACGTGTTTACACCTTATGTCAGTCACAAAATGTATGCTTTTACACCTCACCTCCGTCACAAGAAGTCGCACGCACTCAAAGTGGTCGTTAAATGCTGCTATATGCAGTGGTGTTGACTGCTCTTCAAAATACACATCAACCCTACTTTTGTCCTTCGCCAGTATCAGCTCCACAGCCCTGCGATATACCACGAATAGAAAGGTTAGAGAGAGAGAGAGAGAGAGAGAGAGAGAGAGAGAGAGAGAGAGAGAGAGAGAGAGAGAGAGAGAGAGAGAGAGAGAGAGAGAGAGAGAGAGAGAGAGAGAGAGAGAGAGACGTGAATCATTAAAGTATCAATTGACTGTTGAGGCTTTTAAGACGCAAATCACGAAGAGTATTTAATAAAATATTTTAAATTTAAGGAACGTACTATTTCACACCCTTTCTCTTTTTGTCTTTCACTCTTTCTATCACAATCTGCCTATCTTTGTCTCTCTCTTTTTCTCTCACAATCTGCCTGTCTGTCTCTTTCAGAGACAGAGAATTACATATAGCCAAATGCAATGATATATGACTTCCAATACCGATTTCCATAGTAACAGGAAATCACGGACTAAAGAACTATTCAATAAAAAAAAGATATAAGATTTGCCTTTGTTTTATGTAATTCGTCATTTTGCTTGCATGTGAATACTTCCAGATTTGAGTACTTTTGATTAAAATAAGAAAGAGTCTTATAAAGGGTAAAAGCAAGCTATATAATAATAATCAAAAAGTGTATTCTTGTTTTCTGAGCAGGTATATATTAACTATTCAGTTCAGTGTAATCATTTGGGTATATGATAGGTGTACAAGTTTTGTTGGAATCTTGTGCAGTGTACTCTTCGTATTAAGATAAAAAGATATGTGAACAACTTTTAAATGATTTTTTTTTTACAGAACTTTGTTGCCTTTGTGTAATTCACATGACTGATGCATAGTTTTCTTTTTCTTTTCTCTATGAATATAATTCTTTCGGTTTGACCTGCGTGCAATGTGTATTTATAAATGCTTAGAGTTGTTTCTTACCTATGTGTAATTTAATGAAAATCTTTATATTTACGATTGAAACATAGTATTTAATTGATTGCTAAAATTGGTGGTGGTGGTGGTGGTGGTGGTGGGAGTAGATAAGTTTTCTTCAATGTAATTTAGGTTTACGATTGGAACATTGTACGTTGTTGGTGAGGGGTATTTCTTGTGCGTATGTGCTATTTAATTCTTTCACTTTATGTTTAATTATCACTGTGCAACTATTTGTTTTGACTTGTTTATTATTTATGTGCAAACATTGTAAATGTTTCTTCACATATAATCGTTTCTATAAATACCCTTATGGATGGATAGACAGAAAGACAGACAAACACCGCTAGGAATAACTTACAGCACATTTCCCTTAAGACAAGCATGGTGAAGCGCTTCAAATTGTCCTTTATTCTGAACTTTGAAATCGATGGATTCCAGACTTATCAACGCTTCCAGAGCTTTCTTCTTGTCATGAGAGATAGCGATGTGCAAGGCCGTGTCTTTAAGTTCGTCCTGAAGACATAAACCAGGATCAGGTCAGAATCGGCTTCAAAGAAATTTCAAACTAGATTGTCGGATTGTTTACAAGTGATGTAAAAACAATAAAGTGTTTACTGTGTCTGCTGAGTTATCTAAAGATGTTTTCTTTCAATTTTCCTATCTTTAAGGTGTGTACTTGTAATATGTCCGTCTTGCTAAACGGTCTTATGTCTACACCGTAAGCATGCGTACACATTTTTATGTATTTATGTCTTTACATTTACGCCGTCATCATGTATTTGTGTCTTCACATTTACGCCGTCATCATGTATTTGTGTCTTCACATTTACGCCGTCATCATGTATTTGTGTCTTCACATTTACGCCGTCATCATGTATTTGTGTCTTCACATTTACGCCGTCATCATGTATTTGTGTCTTCACATTTACGCCGTCATCATGTATTTGTATCTTCACATTTACGCCGTCATCATGTTCCTGTGTCTTCACATTTACGCCGTCATCATGTACATACACCCTCATTAATACACACTCACCAGACTTAACATGTTTTCATCTGTATACTGTAATTTCTACACGTTTTCGAATATCTGTATGTTTTCTTTTCTACGTGTCATTTGACATGCATCTGTATCTACATAGTTTTTATGATTTTGTTTTGATATGAGCGTATGTTTTTGTCTCTGTGATATCATCTGCAAGTCTTCTTATCTACACAGTTACCATGTCCACGCGACATAAGCTTTACATGTTATCCTGGCTACAAGTTATCATGTCATCATTTCTACTGGTTTGCGATTCTATTCACCACTGTGTCATCGTTTTCATCAACACATCATCGTATGTATTCACAAGAACATGCTTTTTTTTCTTTACATGTCATGTTTACAGTCACCATGCTACTCATTGTCCTAACTACATCACATCACGTCTACATGTCATCTTGTCTACACATTCATCCTGTCCAGTCGTTGTCATGTCCGCATTTCATCATATTTACACACGCTCATCATGCATACTCGCTTTCATATCCACAATTCATCATGTCTACAGTCGTCATTAGCACACTTCAGCATGTATATATAGTCATCATTAGCACACTTCACCAAGTCTACATATCATTTGCACCATCGTCGATTTAACTCGTTTTCTTGTCTGTATGTCTTGATGTCAGCAGACTTTATGCTTACAAACATTTACGCCATTGTTGTCTTTTAGTCTGATGGTCTTTGTGACTTCACAGGTCTTTGTTATGTTAGCATAGTGTAGGACAACTTCCCTTAATTGTCTAGAAATATTTATCTAAATAGTCTAATTTTATTTATATTTATAGTGTAAGGTTATTTCCGTTCATTGTCTAATATTATTTCTATTTATAGTCTAATAATTTCTAATTATAGTCTAATATTGTTTCTATTAAAAAACCACTCTGCTTCCTGTAACACTGTTTTGTTGCATTATAATATTATATTACAAAAATATATGCAACTATTTTTCATCATTCAAATAATCTTATATCGAAGATTATTAGTAAACGAAATATTGTTAAACTGCAATTTCTGGTTAAATTATAGACTTGTTGGTGTTGGCATGTTTTCATATCATTAAAAGGATTATAATTATAAAATTAAAGAGCCCATTCTTATGCTAAAAAAAAATGTAACACGACTGAAGATAATACTACAACTAATATCATGGAAACATTGAAACATTGAATATTGGAAATTGTCGAACGTACTCAAATTTTAATTTTAATCGTAAAAATCAACTCCACTCATTGGTTTTATGACTGAACTGTCCTTCCATACTTCCATACTCATTCTTTAGACGGAAATAAAGAAAAATAATAGCAAACACAAACAAAACTAAAAGCAAAACCAGACAAAAGAAATATACATTACTAGTATGGTCGTTTGCATATATAAACCATAAAAAATAAATAGTACTGAAACTTTATCTAAAAAAAAAAATACTGGCGTCAATTATCTAATCTTCCTTTTCTTTCTATTCTCTGTTCTCCTCTTCATGTAAGACAGCAAGTAAGATCTATTCTTAATTTGAAGTTGTAAGTGTCGTTGAATAGGCGCACCTCTCAGCTGTGATCTAAAAAATGTCATCCCGACTGACAGAGGCAGAGAGTTGATGCCTGCAGTGGGTGTATTTGTAAAGCAGCGCCACCCTGGCGGGGCAGAATCTGCGCATGTACAATGCTATACATGGATATTTATTTTCAACCTCACTGACCTTGGCATTGACGTCGACCCCGACATCAGCTAGGGCTCTGATGGCGCCAGGCAGATCGAAGACAGTCGCTGTATGGATGTATGTTCGATTGTGCCTATCTACTCTGAAGGGATCGGCACCCCTCTCCAGAAGCAATTTGGTTAGGTCTTCACTTTTTCTGTATAAGGAAATGTATGTTCAGGGGATTGATAAAGCGTTCAGAGGCAAATTAAAATTTATGTATCGTGTGCAAAATGCACGGCTAATATACTGACAACTAATATAATGTTATATAAATACTGATTTTATTTAGGAAGCATAAATTTTGTGTTAGACATTTTCAATTAATCTAACTGCTAAAGCCTCGACTAAACTAGCCAATGAATTGTATAAAATCTGTCAAGATGGGCACTCTCTTCATCTGACATAATTTCCCCCCCCCCCCCCCGAAGATCTGCTTTTTTCTCTTCTCCGTCTGCACTAAGCAATGAACTACGTAATCCCATCTTCCTTTGTTTTGTCCAATAGATTTTGTTGTCAGCGGTCAACCAGGAATTTCTTCTTGCTAGTAGATTATATTTTTTCCAAACTCTTTCAATACCCTTGGTTTTCAAAGACACGTCACCTTTGTTTACTCCCATATTCCGGATGTTCACTATTTCGATCTATATTTAGTTCTAGCGTAATTTGGATCTATATTTAGTTCAAGCTTTATGTGACTGCTGTTTAATTTGTACCCAGCAGTATTTTGAATTGTGAATGTATTTGAATTCCACTGATAGGCCTATATTTATTGCTTTCATTAGCACGATCAGATTTACCGAGAAATAATGGAAGGTAGACAACTGGACCCTAGGGCAAATTAAATTACTTTTTCTTTATAAACGAGGCAAGGCTTCTTTCAACGGGAGCCCAGATAGACAAATAAGTCAAACGTAATTGCATACTAAACACGTATGACGTCACCTACTGATTAGTCATTGGGGAAATGTTGTTTCCCTATAGATGTGGATATCTTAAGACGCGTAGAGTCAATCAGCCATACCAGTCTTTAAAGCGTTTACAATCTTTTCAAAAGTAAGAACTGTAAAAGTTCCCAGTGCGATCTTCGACAAAGAGATGTGTGTTATCTGTTATCTATTATCTGTCCATGGCTGGTGCAAAGAAGTGGAAGTGAGCTCATCTACTAAGAAACGACTTTAAAATAATTTTGATTTGTTTGAATTATTTGAATTTAAACTCTTATTTTGTTTGACAGAATATTAATTTGCTTTACTCACACATTTCAGAATACATTGTGATTTGTTTGTGACGTCTTCAAGATTATCGTCAATTGATGTTATTAAAATTGTTATTTTCATTCAAAACTCGCACTTTTGATTTATCTGAAGGGAAATGTAATAGACAAAATACAGTTTTTCATTTATAATTTGCATGAATCTGAGTAGGAATGGGTTCTAATGAAAGCAGGGACAGAAGGTTTGGAGGTCAAGTACGAATGTTACAGCACATGTGGTAGTGTGGCACGCATGAATGAATGGATGTGTGAAAGAATCAGAACAGAACGGTAAGAAGTTATAAACAGATGGTCGATATTTTACTGATTTATAAGATCACATAAACGTAACCTCTCAAGATCTTAACCTCTCATGATGGTCGATATTTATAAGAGTAGAATTGGTGAAATTTCTATATTGTAGCACTGTTTTAGGAATGGTCAGAGATAGTTTCCCTCTGGCTTCATGGTTTTATTATTATTTATAGCAAGGAGATATTGTTACCTCTTTATCCTCTTAAAATCTCAAAGGAGATCGATTTAAGTAAGATAAAAATACTCACAAGCACTAAATAGTTTTCTTTATTGTTATAACTACCATGATCTTTCGTGTAATTTGTAAATACATTAACTTTTATAGCATTAAATATCATTAGTAAACATGTTGCAAGATTATTGTAACTACCATACCCTTGCAGGCACGCACAAAGTGGCGTTTTATCACCAACACAGTGGTTGACGTCAGCACCCAGCTCCAGAAGAACGTCAACCGCTCGACGCTGATCCTTGACGCACGCCAACATGAGTGGTGTTATGTCCTGGTGTAGTCTTTCTATCTGTGAGACATGAGACAAGACATCATGAGTGGTGTTATGTCCTGGTGTAGTCTTTCTATCTGTGAGACATGAGACAAGACATCATGAGTGGTGTTATGTCCTGGTGTAGTCTTTCTATCTGTGAGACATGAGACAAGACATCATGAGTGGTGTTATGTCGTTGTTCAGTCTTCCTCCCTATAAGACATGAGATAAGACATCGTGAGTGGTGTTATGTCCTGGTACAGTCTTGTCAGGTGAGACCTGAGACAAGCCATCATGGTTTGTGTTATGCTATGTCCTCGTCAATGTTCCCTCTAAGGTTCACGGATGCGTGGCCGCGCAGCGGATTAGAAAATGCCGCGCAGCAGTTTCAAAATTCCGCGCACAAACAAACAAACAAGCTCAAACAACCGCCAGTTCCGGGCACACAAAAAAAGTTCCAAGCACACAAGAAAAATATTAGAGGGAACGTTGGACCTGGTAAAGTATTTTTATCTAAGAGACATGAGACAAAACATCATGAGTGGTGTTATCTCCTGGTAAAGTCATTTTATCTACGAGACATGATGCATGCAAAGATACGCACACTCAGGACTTACAGGATAGACAACTCTAGATTCTTATAAGGTCTGCATCTCCGTAAAAAAATTGTGCTCTTCGACTCTTAGTGTCTGTTTCTATTTAATCCACCAAACTGTATTTGATACCGTAATTCTGCTTTCATAACTACTTTCAAGATAATTATTGTTTACTTCCCTTTAAAAGATTATTCTTCACAAATTGTTTTTAGCTACCATTTATATTCTTTTCTTGTCTTTTTTGGTATAATTTTAATGACATTTGAAAAAAAGTATTATGTAGTAAAAAAAAAAGCGAAAGAGATATGTCAGCCACAAACGTATTCTTGCTTCCCTTCTGGAAATTTTAAAAATTTTTAAAGAATATAACTGACTCTAATGCATTAGGATATTGCGCAACACATATCGAGATAGAGTATCGCATATTTATTTCAAATTATTTATTCATAGAATCTGGTTAGTTGCATTACATTTTTAATGTAATTTTTTTTCTTTTTTTTTTCTGATAAAGATTCTATAGTCATGAGAAATACTTAATTGTCCTGAAAATGATTCTATTCTCCTGATAAAGTGTTATGGTCCTACTTGTCCTGTTAAAGACTGTATTGTTCTGATAAAATCTGTATTGTCCTCATAAAGATTTATTGTTCTAATAAGCACTGTATCGTCCTGATAAAAACTGTATTGTCCCCCAAAAGACTGAATTATTCTGATAAACACTGTATTGTTCTGATAAACACTGTATTGTCTTGATAAAAACTGTATTGTCCTGATAAAATCTATATTGTCCTTATAAAGATTCTACAGTTCTGATAAAAACTAATGTCCTAACAAAGACTCAATTGTCCCAATAAAGATTGTTTTATTCTGATAAATACTGTATTGTCCTGATAAACAATGCATTGTACTGATAAAAACTGTATTATCCTGATAAAGATTCTACAGTTCTGATAAAACTAATGTACTGAAAAAGACTCAAATGTCCTGATAAAGACTGCATAGTCCTGATAAAGACTGCACAGTCCTGATAATGACTCTATTGTCATGATAAAGACTATATAGTATCTTGATAAAGACTGTATAATCCAGATAAGTTCTGATAAAGATTGTATAGTCTTGATAAAGTCCTGATAAAAATTGTATAGGCTGATAAAGTCTGTATAGGACCGATAAAGACTAGAGTCCTGATTAAGACTGCATAGTTCTGATTAAGACTGTATAGTCCTGATAAATACTCTATTGTCGTGATAAAGCCTGTATAGTCCTGATAAATACTCTATTGTCGTGATAAAGACTGTCTAGTCCTGATAAATACTCTATTGTCGTGATAAAGACTGTATAGTCCTGATAAAGTTTCATTAGTCCTGATAAAGACTATATGGTCTTGAAAATATTACAGATTCAGCCAAAGCATCAACATTTATTTTTGTCTTGAAGCGTTTGAAAATTTCATGTTTTGGTCATTATCATTTAGCAGTCTGTAAATATCACTCTTTCAATTTTAAAGCCAATAAGTATAATTACGAATATTTATACATATGCATATATCGATTCTATTGCCAGCATTTATAACTGGAGTGGAGTTCATTAATAGCTGGAGTGGAGTTCATTTATAACTGGAGTGGAGTTCATTTATAAGTGGAGTGGAGTTCATTAATAACTGGAGTGTGGAGTTCATTAATAACTGGAGTGTGGAGTTCATTAATAACTGGAGTGTGGAGTTCATTAAGACTAAAACGAATAGCCGGTATCGAATCTGCTTCTAAGGGCGAACATTGGTTTGGAAGTCGTTATGAGCGACACAGTTAGCAGTCTTACAAGGCTCCTGTCAGCTTCACACATGGCCTTCACAACCTCGTCATTGCCTTGGTGAATGACTTGAAAGAGTAAGGCTGACTCAGAATCCGAATGGCTTCCGCTTCCCATAGCACTTCGCAAAACACGGTACAGAGTCTTGACGTGATCATTCTCTGTGAAACAGTAAACATCACGAAATTAGATATCTAAAAAAAATTATAGACAGATGAATTTACGAACGGATTGATGTATGAATGAACGGTGTTTTTATGTTCGTCTATCTAGACATGTTATAAACCAAGTGTTAAAACAATCTACACTGCACGTTTTCGTCTACTTTAAGTAACAACTAAGATTTCAACATTTTATTTAAGAACTTAGATCTCGGTTCTAATACACAATATATGTCATTGTGCATTGTGATGTGTCCCTGCTCTAAACCCCATCCCTAAATGTGTCCGTTTTCTAAACCCCATCCCTAAATGTGTCCGTTTTCTAAACTCCATCCACAAAAGTGTCCGTTTTCTAAATACGTCTCTAAAAGTGTCCCTGTAGACGAATATGACTCAACAATCTATATTTTCATACAGTGACTGTTGTGTTGAACTCGGCATTAAATGTACCCGTCCGTTACTCTTACTTCATGGTTACATGAGACGGGATATTTTAAATGTACCTTTCCATTACCCTTACTTCATGGTTACATGAGACGGGATATTTTAAATGTACCCGTCCATTACCCTTACTTCATGGTTACAAGAGACGTGATATTTTAAATGTACCCGTCCATTACCCTTACTTCATGGTTACAAGAGACGTGGTATTTTAACGCCAAATAATTTGTCACCGTCGGAGATGCTAATCCACGGTCAAAGATTTCTTGAAATGTGTCTATTTGTCTAATGCATTTTCAGAACTGTTTGTCTGAAGACACCTGTAAGCTAAAACCTAAATAGACCTATAGCACAATATATTATTGCTCGACATTAGCAAGTCTCAGAGTAATCGATATGTTGTGAGTCTTAGATTGCGGGTATTAGTTTTCGTTGCAGCCATGTATCAGTCATGATCATGTTCGATTTCTTCCTTATTTGGATCTTTCAGAAAACTTTCATTTGGTAGGACAAGTTTATTCAAGTTGTTTTCTCTTGCCGAACGTGAACAGAATGTACTACTACACACGAGTAGTAAAGCCGGCTTCATTTCTTACCTGTTAGGTCCGTAACGGGTGTTGCGCCGGGTGCAGGCAGACAGCAGGCTGCATTGTACCAGTACGACGTGCTGCCAAAGCTGACGTGAACTTCTCCCTCGCCAGAAACTTTAACAACACGACCAACCATTCCAAGTGTCTGCAAAAGTCAGTATACTGTAAGCCCAAACAGTGAAAAGGCAGCATTTTCAAGTGAACTGCTATTTTTATTTTCTTGTATCAGATATATTGTCAGGTAAGATAATTATTGTCTTGTGCTTCTTTTCACTCATTATTCACACTTCTTCTAACAATTAATATGTTAAACTTGTGAAACTATGATTGCTTGATTGTTTGATTGAATGACTGTTTCTCTGATTGAAAGACTGATTGACTGACTGTTTCTCCGATTGAAAGACTGATTTTAACTAGTAGTTTCAATGCTCATTGAATTAATAGGAAAAAAATGAGAATGGCATATAATACTGAGATTAGGAAATTAATTACGTCAGATAATACTTTAATGAAAACAATATACGCTATCTGAAATATAGTATTAATAATGATCTAAATTTAGAAAGGCAAGTATTTTATCTACATCAGGCGTAGAACCTTAGTCTAGTCTCTTTAAGACAAAAAGTACAGATCCCAACGCGTAATCCCATAAACCCTTAGCGGACACGCTAGACTATTTAAGTACAGATCCCAACGCGTAATCCCATAAACCCTTAGCGGACACGCTAGACTATTTAAGTACAGATCCCAACGCGTAATCCCATAAACCCTTAGCGGACACGCTAGACTATTTAAGTACAGATCCCAACGCGTAATCCCATAAACCCTTAGCGGACACGCTAGACTATTTAAGTACAGATCCCAACGCGTAATCCCATAAACCCTTAGCGGACACGCTAGACTATTTAAGTACAGATCCCAACGCGTAATCCCATAAACCCTTAGCGGACACGCTAGACTATTTAAGTACAGATCCCAACGCGTAATCCCATAAACCCTTAGCGGACACGCTAGATTATTTAACTGCTGAAGTCCTTCTATCCCCTTCACTCTTCTATGACTATCACGAAGTAGTGACACAAGTATTTTAAATTTTAAAAAGTCATAACTCAAACGACCATTCCATTTTTTTTTTACCTCTTTCATATCACAATTCCAGCACACGTTTTCACAAAGGACCTTGACCTTCTCAATGTCTCGCCGAATGCGCACAATATCTCCCACCTTTAGGTTTGGAATCTGTCACACAATGCCAGAGGAATTACAAAAGTCTTTCAGAAATTATATATAATAAACTATAATATAATGCATTACTATAAAAATGTCTCATTTTTGTCAATTACAATCTTAATGCTAGATCTAAGTAATTAATTCTCTACGTCAAGATAAATGTCATCACCATTACTTTACGCTTTCGAGACTGTCATTATTTTATCAGTCCGTCTTTCCGTTCTTCTTCTTTTTTTTTTTTTAATATATCCTTTCGGCACAAGGCTTATAAATGAGCGATTTGATCCAATGGATAACTTTGGACACAAGGCGCCTAGCAATGTTCGGCACAGCAATGTGTATGACATCAGTAATATAGTGGTTGTACTTTTCCATCAAACCTTGACCTACTTATCCAATTGGTCAGAGCGATTCTTAAAAGTGACCACAACGCATACCTTAGAGAAACGTTCATTCAGGAGAATTCAATTGTAGCAAATGATTAATTCCAATTAATTAAACTTAGAATGAATTAATATTTTATTAATGCTAAGAGATTAGTTTCCACAAATGTGTTGATCATTCTTTATTTATTACTAAACGGTAAATTATTTTTTAGTAAACGGTAGATATTGTTAGGTTACTCGCTGTGATCACTCTTGATCGAAAATAGAAATATTGAACTGTGTTTAATAATGATTTTTCTTTTAAAAAGAGAAAACCTACCATTTAAAAGTGTTCTCACAAGGCAGTGAAAAGCTTACGAAAGAAGTTGGCGAGAAAACTCATATTAGTCTTTAGGGAAAGAGAGTCATTGTAACTACCTAGAAAGATCATATAAGGCTTTAGGGAAAAATAGTAATGTACTGATACATACTCTTACAGACACAAAACACAAAAATAATAATGTACCGTTACTTACTGTTACAGACATAGAAAAATAATAATGTACTCTTACATACACAAACACAATCATAATACTGTACTGTTACCTACTCTTGCAGACATAAAACATAAAAATGTACTGATATATACTCTTACAGACACAAACACAATACTGTACTATTACATACTCATACAAACACAAACATAAATACTGTACTGTTACATACTCTTATAGACGCAAACAAAAATATAACAATTTACTATTATATGCTCCTATAGACACCAAACTTAATAAATGTACTGTTACATACTCTTACAGACATAAAACATAATAATGTACTGATACATACTCTTACAGACACAAACATAAATACTGTACTATTACATACTCACACAAACATAAATACTGTACTGTTACATACTCTTACAGACATAAAACATAATAATGTACTGATACATACTCTTACAGACACAAACATAAATACTGTACTGTTACATACTCATACAAACACAAACATAAATACTGTACTATTACATACTCACACAAACATAAATACTGTACTGTTACATACTCTTACAGACATAAAACATAATAAATGTACTGATACATACTCTTACAGACACAAACACAAACACATAAAATTATACTGTTACAAACTCTTAGAAATACAGACACAAACGTAATAATTAATACTTATAAATATGCTTTTGAAATGTGACTTTCGTCTTATAGTCTTTTAAGACATTACTTTAGTATAGGTGAATCAAAATTATTTTACTGGATGCTTGATTGCAATAACAGTACCTTAATCAATGCTGCGGGGTTAAATGTAAATGTAGCGTGTCGAAACTTTACGACCACGCCCTGTTGTCTGGAAATCCATACCACTTTTCCTCTTCTGCCCAGGCACTGGACACAAATGACAGCATCTCATGTTTAATAAAATATGTTATTGATTAGTATGCTATATATAATTGACACTGGTTATCTTTCCAACTGTTAGTGGTAGGGATCTTTCTATGTCTTACTGATAAAATTATCATGCCATTGATATTGATTATTATCTCATATATTACCAATATTGATTATTTTAAAGTCACATATACAGTACTAAAGCAAGTGTGAAAATGTGCTAGTTTGTTTACTTGTGCTTTCTTTTTTCGCGTATGTCTGGGTTGAAGCTGAAACTATACCAGATTTATAATTTATTCTGTTAATTACAATAAAGAAAATACATATGCAACAAGCATTACATGAATGTTTGTTTAAATACGAATTCTGCTCGCCTAGCATGAGTTGAATATCATAAATGCCACACAGAGACATGAGTCTATAAAACAGTTACCTAATGAGATTGTTGTCAGTCGACTTGGCAAAGATAAATATATTTTGCAGCGTTCATAATGAGTTAATTTCCTTTACAATTGTATAATGGGTTCATTCCCTTTACCAGTGCACTCTGCCGGACTATAAAGTTAGTCCACCTAGTCCTCACAGTGCGACCGATGGAGGGTGGTTGAGGGTGTGGCGCCAAACTGGTGCGTCCCTTTTCACCCCTTTCCGCCAGCCCTCCCGTCCTCCACCTCGAACACGTGTGAGGCTGTGGGGTCCCACTGGGGAACTCCAGATCAGAGAGTGTCTGATGATGAAATGATCAACGCAAGCTCCAGTGGTGACGTAAAATTGCTCTCGATTTCCACCCCCCTCCTCACAATGCAGTAATATCTGATCTACAGATGCAATGGCCACTTGGGATGTAGAAATATCTGTAGGATAACTTGTTTGTTTTTATTTCACTGACGGCGCAGTATTTGCTGAATATTTTTTTCTTATTGTTTGTACTTGCTAAAGATATCATTATCTTTATCTACAAAATTTCTAACTTAACGATATTACGCATTCAGTTTACTAGTAACTTAAGTTTATTGCACACGATACTTGTGTTCGAATGTTCTTCATACAAAACAAGCACATACAGCTAAATGAGGTGTTCCTTCATGTTCCCGCTGAAGAATAGTAGGAACGATAACTGTGGAGGCATCCAATATTACGTCAGAAATGTGACTATGACGTACAGAGTTTCAGAAGTTTGTGTGTGTGTGTGTGTGTGTGTGTGTGTGTGTGTGTGTGTGTGTGTGTGTGTGTATGTGTGTGTGTGTGTGTGTGTGTGTGTGTGTGTGTGTGTGTGTGTGTGTGTGTGTGTGTGTGTGTGTGTGTGCGTAAGAAGAAACCTTTCTAAATATGCTACATTTAAAGCGAGAAGAATGTTAAGAAAAACCCCAAAAGTTAAAATGAGACTGCAGACTTCCCTGCAGATTTACCCGCAACATGGCATCCTCGTAACCTCCATAGCTGGGCTGCAGCTTTTTCAGTTTATCTTCCCCGACCTGTATGGCGACATAATCTCCAATCATCACAGATAACTCTTCGTTCTCGTCTTCGGTTGTCTTCTCTTCAAGTGAGTCTTCATTCGGTTCAACTGAACTGGTTCCGTTTTCTGACATAATACAACAGATGAATCCATACAAAAGTTTGCATAAGAATCGCATATTATTGTGTTTCTAACTGTTCGGATTTATTTCGAAAGTTGCAGATTTGACTCTTATGTTGTCGATTTATATTATTTTTGTCAGCATAAATTTGTAATCTAATAACCTCTGTTTTAACTCTTCCCAGTCGCGCGATCCCTCCTGCAAAATCGTTTGTCGGAAGTCAAACGAGTGCGCATGTCAGCACGAAATCAATAAAGTAGATGAGTACAAGTGATTTAACTCTGAAGTTAAAATGTCATAACATTTGTAAAGTGTGTCATGGCATTGGTATATTTGGGCATTAAATCAGTGACAAGATTAAAGAAATCGGCAGTATACCTTGCTGTTGGAATGTGACTTTACATGCCCAACAGTGCACATAGTGCATTTAAGTAAGAATTTAATATAAATTACATGTTTATAATATAAACCAAGGTCAGTAAGTTTATAATTAACCAAAGTACAGTATGTTTATAATATAAATCAAGGTCTGTGGGACAGAAAATGCAAACTAATACACAGAATATTTTTCAAAGTATAAAGTTGAATCACGACAACATTCTTTGATGCTATAACTTAATTGTTAAGCCACCCCAAAAAGCCATCTCGAATTTTGCTGTGTAGAAAACCGTGTTCGAAATTTCAGACAGTGAACTTTGACCTCGACTAAGGATTAAAGATTCAAAAGCGATTGAGTCGACAGAAGCGGCCGTGTGGCTAAAAAAAAAAAAAAAAGGCGTATCTCGTTTCCTCCTGCTCACATTATGTTATATAAGTTACATCATTTAATCCTGCTCACATTATGTTGTGCTATTTACATCGTCATTTCAACTTGCTCATATTTTCTTCTTTATAAGAATTTAACTGAAGGTTAGAGGTATAATTAAGTAAAGTAATTCTAAATTTGTTCATTAATAAGTAGGGATTAATGAAGTAATCATTATCGTATACTTTTTATTTATATATGGTTTGTATTATTTTTTCGTTATTCTATACCAAATGTTTGTTAACTTTGTGCAGGCTGATTAATAAATTTATTGCTATCAAATTCATAAATAAATAAATAAATAAATAAATAAATAAATAAATAAATAAATATATATGTTTTATGTGAAAGAAAATTAACCCAAGAGTGGAGGCTTTGTAAATAAATGTTTGACATATAATAAATTCCTTTAAATAGTCCCATGAGAGAAGGGTAAAAAATGTGAACACTAAGGAAATTAACAACAAACAAAACGTGCTTGTGTGTGTGTGTGTGTATGTTGTGTGTGTGTGTGTGTGTGTGTGTATGTTGTGTGTGTGTGTGTGTGTGTGTGTGTGTGTGTGTGTGTGTGTGTGTGTGTTGTGTAGCTTGCTTAGGGCACACTGACGTTGCATATGTAAATTTGAATCTGGCTCAAGCCTGCCTAAGGATCTGCTAAGTAGAGGCTAGATGAGTTGTGTAGTAGCTAGCTACATTACATGTTTGAATTAATAATAATTTTCAGTTAAGAATTTCATTAATTAAATTATATATTTAATTAATGAAGGAGAGGATATGTATGTCTCAGCAGAGTCTGCCTTTAATGTGACTGTCAAAAAAGACAGTCTGCCTTTAATAACAATTTAAACACACGAGAGGGAAAACTGGGCAATTAAAGAATGTGAACAGCATATTTTTAAGAATCCTAGTTAAAATATGTCATAAAATTACCACTGCTTCATTCTGTTTTATATCTAAATAATTTCTTGAATTTTGAAAAAATATGAGATCTCCAGAAAAGAGCAAAACTTACCTGAGTAATTAATGATTGGTTGCTTGTTTCTCAGTCTTCAGAAAGAAAATAATAATTCAAATGATAAAAAAATTCATCATCTCTTTGAAATGAATTGGGAGGGTATTTTTTTTCATAGAGTACTTACTAATTATGTACAATATTTATTAATATCTCTCCAAAAGTAATATTTATCAGAGGATGTAGAGGGGGGGGACTGTAAATACGCGATATTAATCTACAACTATCGCTTAGTCTGTGAGCATATTAAGAACAATAATCATGAAAACTTAATTAATGTTGTTCCTCATTTATAATAATTCAGTGACCTAATGTGCTGTTGTTAAGTAGTTTGTTTTTATTACATTTGAATAGTAGTTTATATGTGAGTGTGAGTGTGTGAATACTTGTATGTGGCGTGTGCGCACGTGTTTGTATGTGTGTCTTTGTGGACATATCTGCCTGTGGCCTTGGGTGTTTCATTTCATTACTTTACCTCGATGCGATGCCTTTACTATCGTAGAGGGGAGAATACTGTTCATAAAGTCTGTTTTATTAGCGCAAGTTGTCTCTCTTTCTGAATCTGAACACGTGGTAGCTTGTGCTTTGCTACTGTCTGTGCTGGCTTTCGTACTTTCTCCACTGGAACTTTCAATAACAGCGGCCGACTGTGACTGTTTGTCTGTAGACGTCTCGTAAGAACTTGTAACAGATGTTTTTCGCCATTCCTGAACATCGGAAGAGAAGTTTGAAGAATCAGATGACGCCGTGGTCGATTCGGGAGTCGACTTCTCTGTTTCTCTTGAGGTTTGGTGAACGACAGACAGAGTGGTGTCTGCAGTCAAAAAAAGTAAAAATAACGAAAATAAAACTTGCCATTACATTCTATTATCATAAATTTTAGAAATTCATGTGGTATGTAAGAACTTAAAAGCAAGAAATCGGGATCATTTGTAAAAGAAAGAAAGAAAGAAAGAAAGAAAGAAAGAAAGAAAGAAAGAAAGAAAAGGAAATAAGGGAGGAAGGAAGGAACTAATAAAACAAACAAGAAGAAAGTAACAAACAAACAAAAATAAAAAACAAACAAACAAACAAAGTAAATTAAATACAATTATATATTTTCATTGATGAAACGATTTCAGCTAAGTCAGTAGAAAATACAATCTAATCACTTGTCTTAAGCGGTTATAATAACATTCATCAAGAGTGATTTTTAAGACGGTCAATGCAAACGACTTAATAACCAATGTTTTATGTCGTAGAATTATTTACGTCATAAAATGCTTTCGAAGTAACCTACCCAAAAGCGAAAGGTGATCCCTATAATAAAACAGTCCAGGCTCTTCTTCCACACACAGAATGTCCACGTGACCTGCGTAGCCAATCCGATAGCTGTTTGAAGCGCCGTGAGACCACTTCACACGCATCATGTTTCTCGAAGAATCTGGAGCCGCATTTTCGAATCCGACCACCTCGCCTTCTGAACCTTTCCCTCCATCCTGGTCCCCCCACATCCAATCCTTGCCACGTTTGACCTTTGCACCAGGAAACAGTCCAGCTGATCGAATTTTGATGCTGGCTTTTCGTTTTTTCATCAGTAGTCTAGAAAGACAGAAAAGTAATTAATTTAATAGTAGTCAAAATTAAGCTATTGCCTACTCCTCCCCCACCTTCAAGAAATTTGATAAATTTCGCTGAATGTTGGGAAAGTTTGATTAGAGTGAATATAATGGCAAGTGAATTTTGAAAATCTATTGTTTAGACTACTCTGTGAATACCCCTTGTTTTTAATTTACAAATATTTTCGATTATTTCTTTAATTATTTATAGACATCACTTGAAGTCAGTGTGCAGCTTAACTATCTATTTATAGATCAATACTTTTCTTATAATTAGTAAACGTATGCACGAAGACGGAGAGAGTACTATTGAAACAATTTATTTCTCTTTTTGATGGCCGGGAGGAAAGTGACTGAGCTCCATTGACGCCCACACTTACCCCACACTACCAGAAGCGTCAACTCGCAAAAACTGGTGACGTAAGTCATGCTTGTCGTTGTAGTAGCATAGAGTGCAAAGGTCAATTCCGCTACATTCATTGCATGTCCACATCGTGCCATAAAAATTGACATCGCCACATTCAGCGCAAGTGTGGTTCGGGTGTTGAACACCTGTAGTGTGAATAGATTTTAGTTTACAAATGTGCGTATGTATTCTGTAAGTTGTGTGTACGTATGAGTGAGTGAGTGAGTGAGTGAAAGAGAGAGGGAGAGAGAGAAGATAGGAATAGAGATATAAAAAGAGAGAATTCAGGAAAACCAATCAGTAGGACACATGGAAGGACAGATAGATAGAAGGACAGATAGATATATTGATAGACAGACGGACTGGAGACATACAGATAGATAGATAGATAGAAGATAGACAGATAGATAGATAGATAGACATATAGATAGATAGATAGATAGATAGATAGATAGATAGATAGATAGATAGATAGATAGATAGATAGATAGATAGCGCATACAAATGGATATACTGCACTTCATTAATGCCATATGTGTAAGCACACACTAATTTTGTCTTACTGCTTTTGCCACCACTTGTTTTAAGGGTAAAATAATTCACACACACGCACGCATACACAACACATTATGAGTTAGAGAAATCCACTGCTCTTTTAGGAAAACAGGAAATCTTAGTGTTTATTGGCCACTACTAATCCACAGCTAAATAAAGGTTATCAACTTTGGTAATTTTGGGTAGTATGGATCACATTTTAACAGTGCATCATTATGATAAAGAATGAGATAGAAAGAGAAAGGTTGCTTCACTAACAGACATTTTAATAATTTCAAACATCTACTTCCTTTTGATTTACCTGCTTGAGCTGTGTCAAAAATCCGTAGATCGCATTTACCATCAGAGCCAGCCCTGTAGGTGTTCTCGTTACCATTGTCCCAAACGACGCTCACCTTATGGTTGCTAAGCAACTGTGTGATAGTTCCCAGGTGTCCTTCCCCACCGTCCTGGTCATCACCATCCCAGTCCGGACCCCTCAACACGCGTACTCCGACCAGTGTCACCATCTCTTGTTATACATTTACTTCAATCCACGATTGAAAATTCCCCTTTTTCTCGAAAGTATGTAGATACGGGTAGATGGAGTAGCGTGCGGACTTGGCGGAACGTTCAGGCTTTCAAGGCGGAACAATATAAAACCTAAACTATGTTGGTTTTGTTTTAGACTGGAAGACACACATTCTAAATCGGATAATGGAAAACAGTAAATACGTTTCTGTATTCAGTCCTCGAAATCTAAGTGTATACTTTTTGTAATTTGTAAAATATTCTCTTTATTCTCTATGGTAGTGGTTCAAACAGTACATTCAGTGTGTTTGACAGTCTGCACTTACAACTGAAGTCTGTAAATGTGAATTAGAGTGTCACCTTATGAGTGTCTAAAAGCTTGACACTACTTTATAAAAGTTGTGTGAACTTGATACATTTCCACCATTGCATTCGAGTATTTTAAATCACCGTGTTACCTTATATAACAATGTCTGTGAACTTCAATTACATCATTCTTGTAAGAGTCTGTGAAAATGAGTCACTATCACCATTATGTGAGAGTGTATATGAACTGAAGTAGTTGTGTTATCCATATGCAAGAGTGCCTTTGAACTTGAAAAGTTATGTCACCCATATAAGAGTGTCTTTGAATTTGAATAGTTGTGTCACCTATATATGAGTGTCTTTGAATTTGAATAGTTGTGTCACCTATGTATGAGTGTCTTTGAACTTAAGAGTTGTTACCCATATAGTTTTAACAGCCTACTGCAAACATTAAGTACTAATATAGAGCTATCACCTTTTCAAAAATTAAAAGGTATATGTTGGTAATATTCCGAATTACTGATATTTCTTGAAAGCGACTTTAGTTAAAGCTTATGCCCCTTGTTTTACTTATTTCCCAGATAGTATTACTGTAACGAGCAGTAACTTAACAAAGCGGAGAAAGCTAATCAATTGTCATCCCACTGTCCTAACGTCACTTTGAACCGTTCAAGGGGCTGTCCATTTCAATCTAAATTGACGTACACGTATACTTATAGGAATGAACGTTTCTGTTTATCTAGACCAACAGTACACACTCACTCAGAATATTTTAAGCTACTTACATACTAATCGGCTGTTTAAATGGAATCTTTGATAAATCTTGCCATTTGATCATCATATTGTTTATGAAAAATAGGTGTTTTCTTCTTCTGAATAGATCGGAGATTCCCGGATTTAATAAATCCCATTGAAACTGTTCACAAAATGTAGGCTTGTCTGCATTGCTGGGTTATACACTGACCTCAAACAATTACGAAGGAAACTTTTCACGAGATGTAGGCTTGTCTGTATTGCTGGGTTATACACTGACCTCAAACAATTACTAAGGATGTAAATGTATCTCCACACATGCACATCAAAATAAATGTTGTCCGTCTTTTCACTCGTTTTTCTTTCTTTCTTGATGAAACAGAATCATTGCATCCTAAGATAATCGGACGTAATAGCTTGGCTGAAGTTACAATATTCAAATTAGAAATCGGGAAACCCACCAGACATAGAAATCCAATGTTTCTGATAGTCAAGCAAAGAGAGTTAAAAAAAAAAATGTATTGTAGTGGTGGTGGTTCCGCTTACATTCACCCCAGAAGCCGCAAGAGACCTTTCATCTTCTCGATGTTCTCAGTCTTGGTCTGCTTCTGGGGGGATCCCCACAGCCTCGTGGTGAGGTGGAGGGCGGGAGGGCTGGCGGAAGGGGGTGAAACAGGCAGCACCAGTTTGGCGCACACCCTAAACCGCCCTCCCTTGGTGGGAAAAATGTATTGAAACCACTGAGCTATATATAAATGGAGAGGAGATCCAATGATAGCAAGCGTTGCGGATGTGTCGCTAACGGAAGTTTCAATGCGACCATTTTGAAAATACCAGACAAGCAAAGGTGCTGAAGAGTACGTGTCGGAAAGTATTCATCATTTTCAAGATATGCATAGGCTAACATTGTAAATCATATAACCATATTTAATTAATTTTATGATACATTTATTATAATAATGTTTGTTTTAGTATTGGGTAAAGATAGAGTATTTTATATTTTAAATATTTAAATTAAACATTCTTCAAATATTAATTTGTAACAATACACTTACATAATACAATAATAATGTCAACAATAATTTGCAATCACATGCGGGAAAAACAAACTTAAAAAAAATCAAATCAGTGTTTTTATTTTAATTTGTATATATTTCAGGTTTATTTTCATTTTTCCAAATCAAAGCACACAATACACAATCTTTACCCACTGATGTGTGTGTGTGTGTATGTGTGTGTGTGTGTGTGCGTGTGTGTGTATGTGTGTGTGTGTGTGTGTGTGTGTGTGTGTGTGTGTGTGTGTGTGTGTGTGTGTGTGTGTGTGTGTGTGTGTTGTGAGAGAATGCGTGAAGGTGTTGCTAGTGTGAGTTTTAGTGCAGTTATATTGTAGACAATGTGCTGGAAAGCATTCATTATTAATAAAATATGCCAACATTCACATAGTCTTGCAAATATGCTTATATAAACTACACAGAATATACTTTTCCCAAGGAACAGAATATATATGTGAGAGAGAGTGTGTATGCATGAAAATTTACTAAAAATAGATATACTAAATGTAATTTTCCACAGTGTAAACTTAAAACATAATTAAAATCGTAATTACTTTAGTATTTCAC